>JAEQBH010004084.1:0-254074 GCA_016808115.1 Tetrastigma voinierianum
ATATAAATTCAAATTATTGGGAGATATTAAAGTTCGAGTATTATTTATTTCACGGGTAAGAACTTTACCCAATGGCTAATATAAAATTAAGAAGAGGATATGTTTTAACTAGTAATTTGATTGTCCACATGTCTTACTCAATTAAAGTGTTGGACGTCTGAAAGGCATGACATGTTGTAAAACCCGAGAAAATTGCCTTTTTTTTTTTCTTCGAAAAATGACAAAACGGTAATTTGTGCTGCAATCACGAGGTTGAAAACTTGAAATTTTCGATGCCGAATGATGAAGCAGGCCTCGCTTGGCATTGGATTCGATCTCGAAATCTAGTTACCACAGAGAATTTTATCGAATTCGAGACAATCGAATTTTCATGTTTTAGGCATATGTGCTTGTTAAAACCAAAAAGCGAGATTTTGAGAAAAATTTTGAAAGTTAGGTAATAATTTAAAAGAAAGTTCATGTATAAGATAATAAGGGCAGATCGAGGACGAAATAAATTGTTTGAGCCCAGCAGACTGGTGAAGTGGGACATGTGGCGCGACATGAGCCACGGAATTAATGTATAAATAGGAAAAAAATTTTATTTTTTGGAAAAGTTCTCCCAAAATCAAATTTTTTGAAGCGTTAGAGGAAGAGAGAGAAAGATGAGGAAAGAATCATGTGATTTATGGGATTACGATCGATCAGTCGTCGACCAGAGTTAAGTTCTACGTCTGGAAACCAAGGCTATGCTTAGGCACCAAAAGGAGATTTTACTGAAGATCAAGAGGAGATTTGGGAAATCAAAGTTTTCATGTTAGAAGGTGATTTGAGGCTTCCTAACGGTGTTTCCTACACTCCAAGAGGTAGAGATTCTTTCTATTTTAATTTTATTCCTACCTTTGGGCTGAATTAGGATTGTTTTGAAGCTAATTTTGGGCTGAGTTTGAGATGGTTTTTGTGCCATGTTATGGCATGTTTTGTGGCTTTAATTTGGACGGTTTTGGTGGCTAGTTTCGCGGTTTTACTTGGGATGGGGTTAGGGCATGTTTAAGTAGTTGATTGGGGTCAAATTTGGGTGTCGCGATAGCTACCCATATGGGCTTAGCTGACCTCGGGTTGCGTAGCCTCACGCACCCCTTTAAGCCTCGACTTTAAGCGACCATATTTTTCTCGTCCGTACTCCGATTTGCATGTTATTGGACTCCATGGAAAGCTCTTTGAGTCTATAATCTGACCATATGCTGGTGGATGGAATTTTGTGTTCACATCCTTACTGAAAATTTGATTGTTGCACCAAGTGTTCTATTGTAGTGACATGTGATGTGAAAATGACCCCACATACTATCCAGATTTGGGACTAATTTTCGATATGGAAAAATGGGGAAATTGGACCGATGTCATTCGCATAAGGTAGCTGCATCAGTGAACTTGTTTTAGGCTTTTGAAATCCCACTTGAGTGGACCTCGCCAACTCGAGTTATGGTCGATTTAAGGGATTGCCCGCGAGTACCACTGTTTTTGACCCCCTTACACTTTGTCCGGATTTTGGGACGATTTCCGATTGGGAAAAGAGGGAATTTGGGCTAGTGTTCTACAAGGAAATTATAAGCTGCATCTGTTAATGTAGGCTTTTGAATCACCCGAGAATTTGACCTATCTGACTCAGTTATGGTCATTTTCCTAGTATATAGCTTAGGTTGTTTAATGGCTTGTGTCCATTTTGGGCCCATTAGAGACTAGTTTCTGAACTAGGTTAAGGAACTATTATGTGGTCTATTATGAAGCGGTGTGAGGGTGCTGTGCATAATATGGAATGACATATTGTATGTTGATGTTGATATATGCGTGGATGATATATTGGCGTGAATGAAGTATTGTAGCATGGGCGTTATATCTTTATTGATATAATTGTTCATGATGCATTGGTGATATGAATGAGTAGAGTTGTCCATATAGCATTCATCATATATGTGACATGGTATAGACATGCAATGGTGCATCACATTGCATATACATGGGAAACATCACATTTCATGGGTGTGAATGCATGGTTGGTAAATTGACATTGCGTTTGGTGTTTGATTGGGTGGGCTCGGTAAATGGGACAACGTCAGCGAGTTACGATTGATTAAATGGTAATATGTCGGGTATTAGCAAGAAGGATAGATACCCACTTGGGTGAAAAACACGCCAATTATGGTCAGACATAGTCATAGGCGTGAAAGGCCATAAAAGTGCAGGTTCTGGAGCCAGTGAGATAACAAAAATCAGCTACCAGCCAAAGGCGCATGGATTTTGAATGCTCCAAAATGATCATTGTGATGTATCATCCAAAAAGCTTTTGGTTTATAAACAAATGAAATTGATTTTGAAAATGCTCATTGGATGTCATCAAGAATAACTGTTTTTCACACTTGGCATAAGCATGTGTGAGAGAGTCGGTGAGGACTCGGGACATGGGGCATGATGGGTCTCATCTCATTTCATAGCATGTAGGATTCCATTTTGAATTAACATATTCTTCATTGGAATGTTGATGTGTTTATTATTATGTGAACATGACATTGCATGTGCACTTAGGTGGGGAGTATCCCTTGTAGGAGTTATCCTTATTAAGCATTGCTCACCCCATCATGGGACCCCCTTTCGAGTCACGAGTTATGTATAAACGTAGCCCTCATGGGATTGCAAGTGTGAAGAAAGGCGAGCTAATGGCTTGAGAAACCTTTTGTAAAAACTAGATTTTACACGTAATATTTTGTATATAAGAGGATTGTAACAGAGCTCTTATGACTGTTTTTGATAAATTTGTATATTTTTCTACAATATATATGCATGTGTATTCCCGAATCAGGGTCAATTTTTTTTTTTTTTAGCTCTTTGGACTAGTGCGCTCGGCCAGAGAGGAATTTACGTCGCGATAAGATGCCTCGGTGGTGTGCACGACCCTGTCGCGCGCGCCCAAGTCCTCCTGTCGCTCACGTAGTGCGATTTTTGTGCCGCTGCTGGGCCTTGTGGCGAGGCACCCTAGCCTTTATCGTGTGGCGGCGGCACCTAGTTGTTGCATCGGCGATAGAGATTTCTGCGTATCGTGAGGCTCACCTACTCGCCTGGCGCTCGGTCGAGTGTGCGCCCGGGGCGTGCCCGCTGCGCGAGCGCTACGCGCGCTCTATCATGTGCGGCAGAATTTTACCTTCGTGCTTGACTCTGTATTGGCAACCAAGTCCTGCATTCTTGACATAGTTTCACCTTGCTTTGTGACTTTGTGCGACATCAAAACTATCTTTGGCGTTATAAATTTTACCACTGTGACCACAGCCAGTGACATTATGTGCACCATCGCGATAGAACCCATCCGTCTTGGCCAAACTCTGTAGCGACAGGAAAAAAAAAACCTAACGTAGCCTTTGAAACTCTATCGTGTGATCCGCGATGAAAAAGCTCTTGTTGCGACAGAGTGGGAAAACTCATCGCTGACGAAACTTAGAAGAAAAATAACTCTTTATGACAAGGGGCTGTGACCCATGTCGCGACCTGATAAACCAATATCGACTGAGCGAGAAATCTCATCGTGACATAGTAATCTCTGTCATGACCCGACTACGAAAATGGGCGATAGCCTACGCTTTCCATTTCATGCACTTCCAACTCTCTTCGATGCATTTCATGCAATCTTGCTACCTTTATACAAATTCTACAAGCAGTAAAACATAGGAACTCTATTAACACTACACTAAACAAGTCCAAAATAAGTTTTTATTACAAAACTTTTCATGTACATATACAAAATTGGATATTCTATCCAGAATATTACAAAATACATAAATAGACCACAATCTGACCTTTTTTTTTTTTTTTTTTTTTCACAACTAATCTCTTGGACTGTTTCATTCCCTATGTACCTTCAATGCATACAAATATTTTCACGTGAGGTAAGCAAATTCCTGTGTGAAATTCTCTAATTTACTTCTTACCTAAGTGCACATATCTTGATAGCACCGCAGCACATCATACCACGCATTCCATACAGAAAATGCGATCCTACATGGAATATTTCATGTCATGAATGAGATGAGAGCTCCTCATGCCCATAACTTAGAGTCCTAGAGCTCCTCACACATTTAGTGCAGTGTGATGACCGGAGTCATTTGTGTTTCACCCAGTGATAACCCGTCGAGACTGACCCTCGATATTATTTTGAATTTATCAATTCACAGTGTGTTTATGCATTTGTGGGCCACAAATTTTTTCAGGTTGCCTTGCTTGAATGACACGCACCTTTTCAATATATTTCACGGGTCTTTCAGATCCTAGGAGAGGATCCGTCTTGCTCACCTTGAACACACATATTTATTTATTTTCCTTTTTTCATGTTATGGCGTAGTCTCGATTTTTGGACGTTGTCCCATTTTCGAACTCACCACCAATTCACCAAGAATGGTGAATAATCAATACCATGCCCACACCCAGGCGAACCGCATGTCACGGAGTGTATATGAAATGCAAATATGTCATTTCATGCCATATTATATTGCGTCTTGAGAGCTACATGCAAGCATTTCAAATCATGGATAATTATATTTTTTCTAAGTTATAATTTTCATTCACTAAATATCTCGTAATATTACATACGAACAGGCATATATTAACATGATTTTCACCAAAACGACGGGATATTCATTTTTCGGCAATACCACATATATCACGACCTGAAAATCAAGTAACGATCAGAAAATTCGAGTCTCGGACCTGGCTTTGACATGTTATTCATTTTTCAAGAAATAACACACAATAAAACCTGAACGTCGGTCTCGGGATAAAAACCAAGCCTTAAACAAGTCCGTTTGCCGACGATCCCAAAGAATTTCTAATATTGATCCCAAAATCCTGGCCGAATCCACGGCGATTCATTGAAGAACGCCCATGCCATTAAATGGCCTTTAAAAATTTAGAAATAGCAATTGGAAAATTCCTACCTCTTGGAGTTTGACAAAACTCGGTTTTGATACCGCAGTAGCTCTCATTGCGTGGGCCGACTTTAATTCTCGGACCGTGAGATTCAGCGGGTGAAGCAGAAACCTCTCTTTCCCTTTTTCCTCCTTTCTTTCTCTCCCATCCTACGTTTTTTCCTTCCTCCCTTTCTTTCCTTTTCTTCCTTTTTGATTCTGCCCCATGAATGGTTGAGTGGAAACTTCCCCTCCACTTTCCTCCTTTGCCACATGTCTCCTTTTCCCATTTTCTCCTTATTTTCTTTCTTTTTCTCTTTTGGTTCTTATCCCACCAAATTCTTTTCTTTTGTTTGCTCTCCATCATTTCATCATTTTAAATTTTATTTTTCTTTTTCTTCTTTTCTCTCCATTTGACACATGGCTCTAAATGAGCCATTCATTTAAGTGCCATGTGTCACCTGCTACTCCACATGGCTATCATGCCATGTGTCATTCTCCTAAGGTACCATGTGGCATCCACATGGTCATGCCATGGTGCCTCGAAAAAACGTGAAATTCCGACTGTCTCGAAATTCAACGAAATTCGACTAGGTAACTAGATTTCGAGATACGAATTCAACGATAAAGTCCATTTCATCATCGAGATTTAGAAATTTCGGTTTCCAAGCGAAATTCTGTTTACCCGTGTTCAGAAAAATTGAATTTTTCATGGGTTTTACATTCTTCCCCTCTTAACAGAATTTTGTTCCTGAAATTCACACATACTAACACACCTGAACACATGCATGCAATAGTTATTAGTTTCCAAGTTTTAGATACTTGCGGCCGTCCTCAAAAAAAGAAAGGATAGGTGGCTGCATCGTGTCATAGCGTTCCAAAGTTGCCTCACTGCCTCCTTGGTATTTGCCACAACACTTTCACTATTCGCCGCGGTCTTCAGTCATAATACCTGATCCACCACTATCAAGATACGCAATGGTCCCTTCATGAAGGTCCCGTCATTATCAACAATAATCTCTCCCCGATCCCTTTACATGAAATTTGGGCTGGAGTATGCCGAGCATGGAGACGTGGAACACCTCATGGACACCTGATAAACTCGGCGGTAATGCCAACCGATACGCACTTGTGCTCACCCTCTCGAGTATCTCGAAGGGCCTAATATACCTTGGCGCTAGCTTCCCTCGCTTGCCGAATTTGACCACTCCTCTCTTAGGCATCACCTTAAAGAAGACGTGATCACCCACCTCAAACTCTAGAGGTTGACAGATGCTGTCGGCGTAACCTCTTACATCGACTCACGAGCCATGAGGAGGCTGCCAGGTATCACACCGACCTTCTTAGAGGTGTCTCTAATCAGATTCGAACCAGTGATGGAACTCTCTCCCACCTCTGTCTAACAAATCGGGGATCGACATGGCCTCCCATATAATGTCTCATAGGGTGTCATCTGTATACTCGCCTGATAACTGTTGTTGTAAGCGAATTCCACTAAGGAGTAGAGCTCCTCCAACTACCCTTAAGATCTAGGGATACATTCTCTCGTATGTCCTTTAAAACTTTGTAGCATGGTTATACGATTGACCATCGATACGGATGAAGCGCAGTGCTCATCGTCAATTATGTCCCCATAGCCTTTTGGAAACTCTTCCAAAATTGTGCCGTAAACCTAGGGTCCCTGTTCGATACGATAGAGACTGACACTCCATGTAATCAGACAATCTCTCTAATGTACAATCGGCAAAATTCCTCCAGTGTGAAGGTCATCCACACTCTTTGAAAATCATCTTGCGACTCGATTATGAGTTAGTCTTGTGAAACTCCTGAAAAAATCAGAATTTTAGATAAATGGTAGAAACTGATAAAAATTCGATCAAAAATCTATATTTTTTTTTAGATCTTGGATGGCCGATAGACTTCACCCGATGGAATCGTCTCATGAAATCTAGCTGCGGAGTGTGAATTTCCTGGTCGAAGACGGTCGGAAATTTCCGCGTTCTTGAGGTACCAAGAGTGGCGCGCTTGACATTTAGCGGTGTTGAGTGGCTCACATTGGGGCACATGTCAGAAATTTGTGAGCAAGTCAGCAAATGAGGTGATATGGGCTATAGGTGACATGTGACATCATGTCATTGGAGGGAAATCCAGGGTAGATGGATAAGAGGATAAGGGAAATCCTTAGAGCCAATGAGAAATTGGACATGTGGCAAGTGAAAGGACAAGCTCTTAGCCCATCTTGGACCAAGCAGTGGGATGGGAGAAAGAAAGAGCAGAAAAGAAAGAGGAAGAAAAAGAGAGTTTAGAGAGAGGGCTCACACTTCTCTGCAAATTTCTAAACAATCGGGCCAGAAACCGGTTTCGGGGCGGAGCAAGAGAAAGAAAGTTCATCCTCATGGCGAGGGGCTTCTCATAGAGACCCAGTTGGGAGTTTTGAAAAAAACTCAAGAAGTGGGTTTCTACTTGGTTCCAATCCTTGTTTAAGGGTCATTGAATAGCGAGGTTGTGTGGCCCGGGTGAGTGGCCGGGTGTGAGCCGTTCAAGACTTTTTGGGACGGTGTCTTTGGAGATTCGGGACTATTTGCGGACCCCGGTCAGGGGAGGCGATTTTGGGACTAAAGTGTTCCTTGTGCCCATTTAGGTGTTAGAGTTAAAATGAATAAAGGTGTTGGTTGTTTCCTTTTTAAGAATGTTTGGTTGTGTTTTGAACCGTAGGAAGCGCCATATTGTGGTAGTACACATTAACTGGACTTTGGTTTTTGGGTAGGAAATAAAGGGATTTTTGGTAGTGAGTCCTTCATTTTAAATTATAGCCACATCGGTGAACTTGATGTTAGGCACTGATTTCTTAAATCATACCTTTTTAGCCCGAGTTATGAATTAGTTTACGAGCCGGTCTAGTTGAAGAGGCTATCGGGTTGGGTTGCTTGACCAGAATGGGTTCACCCCGGATGGGGTCACTCCGGATGGGTTCCCCCCGGATGGGTTCAGCCAGCCCCGGATGGGTTCCCCCGGATGGAGTTCACCACTGATAGGGTCTGGGATGGTTCACCGGATGGGTTAGTTCGGTAGGATCATGCATGACCTCCAAATTCGGAAGGTCATAACTTCTTCGTCCGAACTCCGATTAGAATGTTCTTGGACTCTATGGAAATCCCATTAAGTCAAGTTTTCCAACCAGATGACTGGAGGGCAGTGGGTGCTGGAGCTGGCTGGAAAAGGGCATTCGAGGCGGGTAAGGTAGGCTAACTTTGGTGAGGCTACCTAGTCGTGTGTGACCTCCTACAACGGAAGGTCATAACTTCTTTGTCCAAACTCCGATTCTAGTGTTCTTGGGCTCTATGGAAATATCATTGAGTCAAGTTTCCATCCAGATGTCTTTGGAGGGAAGTGGGTGCTGGAGCTGTCCGGAAAGGGGCATTTGGTCAGGTAAGGTAGGCTAGTCGGGTAAGGCTGCCTAGTCATGTGTGACCTCCAACTTCGGAATGTCATAACTTCTTCGTCCAAACTCCAATTTTTGTGTTCTTGGAATATATGAAATCCCATTGAGTCAAGTTTCCATCCAAATGCCTTTGGAGGGCAGTGGGTGCTATGCACGGCGAAGGGGCATTCGATGTCAGTAAGGTAGGCTAGCACGGTAAGGCTGCCTGAATGTGTGTGACCTCCAAATTCGGAAGGTCATAACTTCTTCAATCGAACTACGATTTGGGTGTTCTTGGACTCTATGAAAATCTCATTGAGTCAAGATTGAATCCATGTCCCTATGGAGGACATTGGGCAATCAGGACGGTTGGATTCGTAGTTAGTGCAGTTGGAGTGAGCTAGCCGAGATGTAGCCCCGCCTATTCATGTGTGACCTCCAACTTCGGAAGGTCATAACTTCTTCGTCTGAATTCCGATTTGGGTGTTCTTAGACTCTATGGAAATCCCATTGATTCAAGATTGCATTCATGTCCTTGTGGAGGACATTGGGCAATCGGGATGGATCTTAGGCGGTTAGTATTGGTTGGGTAATTTGTAGGGTGAGAACACACTTTATTCATGTGTGACCTCGACTTTGGAATGTCATAACTTCTTCGATCCTAATTCCGATTTGGGTGTTCTTGATGGAAATCCCATTGAGTCAAGATTTCAGTCATGTCATATGGTGGAGAATTGGGCAATCCGGGCTACTGGATTGGATTCAGGCCGGTTGGAGTCTGGTTGGGTAGGCTAAATGCAGGTAGAATTTGCCTATTCATGCTCTTGACCTCTAACTTCGGAAGGTCATAACTTCTTCGTCCGAATTCTGATTTGGGTGTTCTTAGAATCTATGGAAATTCCATTGAGTCAACATTTCATCCATGTTCCTATGGAGGACGTTGGGCAATCGGTCGGTTATTTCCGGCTGGATAGTGCTTGTTGGGTAGGCTAGCGGGGTAGGATTGCCTAGTCATGTGTGACCTCCAACTTCGGAAGGTCATAACTTCTTCGTTCGAACTCCGATTTGGGTGTTCTTGGAATCTATGGAAATCCCATTGAGTCAAGATTCCATCCGTTTTCCTATGGAAGGTTGAGTCTTGGTCTGATTTGAAGGGGCTCCGGGCAAGTAAATTGGAAATGTCGGGAGTGAGATGACAGTCATGTGAGCCTCGACCCGGAAGGTCATAACTATCCTAACTCTGATTTAGGTGTTATTGGATTCTATAGAAAGCCCATTGAGTCAAGATTCCAACCGTTTTCCTATGGAAGGCATTAGGTACTTTAGTTGTTCGGAAAGGGGCTCCCGGGAAAGTAAGGTAGACTGTTCGGGTAGGACTGTCTAGTCATGTGTGACCTCCAACTTCGGAAGGTCATAACTTCTTCGTCCAAACTCTGTTTTAGGTGTTCTTGGACTAGATGGAAAGCTCATTGAGTCAAGATTATATCCATATTCTTGTGGAGGGCATTGATACTGGAGCTGGCTGGAAGAGAAAGGGCAATCGGGCGGGTCGGTGAGCTAGCCCGAGTGGGCTACTTTGTTCATGTGTGAGCCTCGACCCGGAAGATCATAACTGCCGATCAGAATTCCAATTCGGGTGTTCTTGGACTCTATGGAAATCCCATTGAGTCAAGATTCTAGATAGGTTCCTATGGAGGGAATTGGGTGATCATAACCTTCCTGTAACTGATGTTTTTCACTGAGTGTGCAGGTTGCTTGGTTGTGTCAAAGTGAATAGCCGGGTTTTAACCTGACCATTACATGGCATGTGGTAGGCTGTTGTAGGTTGTCGTATGTAGGGACAGTTTGAACTGGAAACTGAAATTTTCTAGGTTTTATGGTTGTTTGATGTTGTATGGATGATTGGAACCAAACTGGTTCATGATTTTGAAGGGGCCGTGAAGTACCCTGTTGGATGGGTCCAAGATTGTGACCTTGTTGTGTGTTATTGCTTGTATGAATAACATGCGGTGTAGATATGACATGTTAATGTATAATTGTATGATGTATTAACATGGGTTGCATGGAGAGAATTATATGTATCAATTATAATTATCCATGGTGTATTGATGATGTTGCTCGTTAATATATTTATGCATACTTGATAATATTAACATGTATGATGTTAATGGATAAATTCGGTTAGTATATGCATGATTAATCTATTAACATGGTGTTGTGAAATGACATGTGCATTTCATAAGCACCGGAACCTAGAGTGATAGGTGAGTGCATGACATGAAAGAAAAAGGAAAATGTTTGTAGAAGAGAAATTTGAGGAAGATTTTCCGAAGAATTGCACTGCGATTTATCAGCCAGTTCATCTCGGAGGCTGACCCATACTGTTTCGGAAAAATGATCCAGCAATTCACCTCGGAGGTAGTCAATATATTCTGAAGCTTCGGTAGTATATTTTCGAGAACAAAAACCTTTTGTTTTGAAAACGGCATTTTCTCGCACTCTTGGCTTAAGTGCGTGAAGTCGATGGGGGCTTTCGAGACATGGAGTGGGTGGGTCACATTCTCATCCATATCATCTAGACATTTGGTAAAGGAACATATATGTTTTGTTAAATGTTTGGTGTGCCATTGTATGGCCTTTGCACTTGGGTGGGAATGGAGCTTAGGATAATTTCACTATTGGTCATTGCTCACCTGTCGAGGGAAGATTATTTCGGTGCAGAAGGCTCGCTGGGGATGGGACATCCAGGAGTTCTTAGAGACGAAGAAATGTGTATATGGCGCTTGACCATATATTTTGTAAAATGGGTAAAAGACCAGTTTTGGGATAGTGTAAATTAACTCATTTTGTATAAAATATACATTTTTGAGTATGGATGTATGTGCCAATGTGGCCATTTTACTCAAATGTATAGGTCTCATGATATGAGACCTGTAGTATTATGAGGTTGGTGTCGCGGGACCCTCGGGAATTGGGGTATCAGACCACTATCACCCACACATCGGGCCTCGCGATGTCGGTGGCAAAGTGGAGTCACAAAGTTCATCGTGGCGTGCTCCCACTTCCACTCGGTGCCCTCGATGGGTGGGTAACCCCCTCGCGGCTTCACGAGTGCTCGACCTTTACTTGCGACACGTGAGACATCGTCGAACAAAAATCTCAACGATGTTGCAATTCATTCCGCTCGATGTCACAGCGAAGATCATGGTACATCTTTGTGCCACCTGGATGCACAGCAAAACGAGAGTAGTAGAACTTCTTGAGGATTTCCTCTCGAAATCGGTCGGCTTAGAGATTGTGACGAGTCCCTTATATCAAAGACTACCATTTGTGTGAATGACCCAGCCTTCATCACCCATACTTGACTATACCCGGAGTCACGTGGGCGTATCTTTGCGTCACGCCCCACGGGACTCAATCTAGTGGTATCGAGATAGACGATACCCATAGGTATTTCGCGCATTGACGGGTTGTCAATGGGACCCTCGGGTTTTGGGGCGTCGTACATGTGGAGGGTTGAAGTCCGGTATGATAGTTTACTACATTGTATTATTAAGTGATTAACTGAAAAAAACTACTAATTTGATTTCTTTATATTTTAATTGAAATATTATTTTTATAAGTTTTAAAAATATATTTATCTCTAAATTTCTAATGGATTATAAAACAAATTCTTGTAATATTGAATAAGTTTTTAGATTGTGATTGTTTTCTAATTAATTAGTATTTGATTCTGGAAAAATTAAAATATTTTAGAATTAGAAAACTTTCCTGCTTTATAAATATATATAGAGATACTACTCACAAGGTGGTACAAGTAGGGTGGGTATGTTCGACACGTACTGTGGCATAAAATAAAAGAACAAACTGGCGATTTTGTTTGTAATTTATATAAACCAAAATCTTAACCTTAATATGTCAACCAAATATCTAGTTAATCATTTATTCTGCTAAATCATGGTGAGGTCGATTTTTCAAGGAACTATAACAAAAATAATTTCTAAATTCCTCATAAATCATATATTAAAGTTCAAATTATACACTATTATAATACACAAAATGTGTACAAGTAAGAATTATAATCTATTCATTTATACTAATCCCATGACATTTAGTATTTATGAATACATCTATAAATAATATATGAACGATTAGATTAGATACTTGTGACCTCACAACTTTTTAATCTGCCAATAATGTTTAACAATTCTTCTCAATAAAAAAATTAATGAAAGGAAATCAAAGCTATGTTTCTTGTCAGAAGAAAATAGTAAAGCTAATTTGAGGAAAAGAAATGACTTGATATGGAAAATCACAACTCACATGCAAGCCAAGAAACTATTAGTGTGGGAGTATATATAAGAGTATAGATATGGATATATATATATATATATATTGGTTGGATTCGAAATCACGTGTGGTTTTGTATTTTGCAATTTCCAAACCAGACGGTGTAAACAAAACTAGAAATCAACTGTCGGATGAAGCTGAACTCTGGCTTTTTTCAGTTCCTACTTTAGATTTGGTTTTTCTGTCGTTTTGGTTTTTGGTTCTTTACCCACCTCTAGGAAAAAGTATATCACTTGTAAAGGAGTTAGAAAGTATCTCACTTGTAGAGGCTGAGAGTGGAAATATTGACTGTAATTTTAAATATTTAAAATTCTAATGATACATTTTAAATAGGCAAGATGTGCCACTAATTCAACAATGGATATAGGAATAATTATCTGGGTTTGAAACTTCATCAAGCTGAAGATAACGACTTTGAGAATATAAAATGTAGTTATAAAATGAACATCAATTGAATTGTCAAAAATAGTAACAAAAATGTTAACCATGACAATACAAAACATGAACTTTTCTTTGAATGGTAAGAAGAAGATGTATAGAACTTGACATGGGTATAGTAGATTTAACTCTTATATTTTTATGCATTTAAGAGGCTATCATTATTTTTAATAATCTGTTTTTTAAACCTCAAAATATAAATTCAAATTATTTGGGAGATGTCTAAGTTTGGTAAAGAATCATTTACGTGGTGGTAGAAACTCAGAATGGCTAAAATCAAATTAAGTTAAAAATAATATTTTTTAACAGCTAATTTTACTTCCTTCTATATTTTAATTACAAAGATTGCATTGTTTTCAAATTAGTATTTATCTTTTGAAAATTAAAATGAGTTTTTGTAATTGAAATTCCTTCAGCTTTATAAACATACTAGGACGAAAAACAGGCATTCATTGGGAATCAGGTAATTAAATTCATACATTTTGATTTTATTTTGATGTGTATTTTTCTTTTATTTGGGTATATTATATTATTTTTTGGCCCCATTCCCTCAGGTATTAAAAAATGATTTTAGGTAATCTACGAATTTTGTTATTGTTTTTAAAAACTATTTTTGTTTTAAAAATAAGAAACACGCGAAACAAGTTTAGTTTCCATTATTTTATTGTTCTGAAAACAGTTTAAGAGAATATAGCCACTTTTTTCAAAACTATTCTTAAAGAATCGCCAAAATAAGAATCAAACAAGCCCCTTTAGTTTTTGTTTTTGCTCTTGCAAATTTTACTATAGAGATAATATATGTAAATTAAGAAAACTATATTTGTTACTCTAATTCATTTGAGATAGAACAATATATTTTTTTATAATTAATTTAGTTTTATTTAATTTTCTTTCATTTAAATTTTACTGATATAAAATATTATAGATAAAATATGTATCATAAAGTCTAAAGCTAATATTTACGTAAATTCCTATTATTTTTACTTAGCTTTAGGTTGCTCTTTATGCAAAAATTTGAAATTTAGGATTTTTATTTTCTAGTATATGAATCTTCCTAGGTGAGTTTGTAGCTATCTCTTTTGTCTAATCATATGCTTTAAAAAAAGTAGAGAGAAAAAAGAGAGAGAAACAGTTTAATTCATTTTTTTAATATTAAAAATTACACCTTTGAAAAAAGTAAGTTTGCAAGTTTTATACATAGTAAAATTTATTTATTTTATTTAAAAAATAAATAAAATGATTCCAAACATATAGATATTTTTTATTTTATACAGTAAAAATTTTATTTTATTCTTATTTAAGAAGAAGGTTGTTATATCAAATCCCGACGCCATATTTGTGGTAGTTTCATTTTGATCTTGTTCCTGTGGTAGCATAGCATGACATTGGGATTAACCAGCTTTAGATTTAGACATGTTCAAATTTATAAAAAAACACACCTCACTAATATGGAAGAAGCACACAAGAGGATCAATCACTCTCCTGCGAATCTAAGTTTTGAATTTTTGTGGATATATGGTTTCCTGTTTCTTGTATTTGAGTAAAACAAGTATTCCTCGATTTTTTTTATGTCGGAGCATCACAATTAGACTTTATCCCTGCTCTAGTAAGTCATGACATAAATTATAAGGACAATAAATCCTCTACAACAAAACACGAACTACCAAAGGTAAGTTTCTGCCACAAAACCACATATTAATAACACACAAGACCGCTTACCATGTCAACATCCAATGCAAGGGTTCAATTACGTTTCTTCCTTTGAATTTCGTGAGGGGTTCTTTGATTTTTTTTCCCTGTGGTTTGAAATTATATAGGATTTTCCTCTTCTATTTAAAAAAAATTAACAATATTGGAAAAATGATTTGAGTTAATGAAATAGTTTGCCATAAATGTTTATGAAAAACAAAATATTTTATAAAGAGGATTTTGAAATCTAATAATTGGATATAAACATTTGTATTCATTAAAATCTCATCAGTTAATTGTTTTTATGATTATAAAAAAATATAAAAATATATTGATGTGAGACTCTTAAAACTGATTTCCTAAGGCTGATAGTACCGTACGCCAAAATCCTAATTTTTCTTTTCTAGACTGATGACGAACGGATCGGGCACCCGCGTGGAAATCGTCTTCACAAATTTAGCAACCACGCCAAATTTCGGCGGATTCGGGCGGTGTCGGGGACACGCTGCGACGTGGAGTGCTCATGGACACGTGGTAGTTGGGCGTGAGATGTCACACGGCACCCTCGCGCACGCCGACACTTCGGCGATAAAAGAAATGGCTCACATCGGGTTCACATGGGTGGCAATGATCCGCGGCAAAGCCACAACGATCCACTTGCTGACGATGCGTCAAAAAGCAAATGTTAAATAAAAGTTAAAAGCTGATTTTAAATCGAGGTTCACAATAATCAATGGGTATGCGAGAGAAATTTCATTTCATCTTACGCGGTCAATTCTCCAAAGTGGAGAGAAAGCAGCTATAGTCTTGGTAAAACGGAGAGAAATCCAGAGAAACGAAAGAGAAATTAAAAGAAGAAAAGTAAACGGGAAAATCGAAATAAGAAAAGGAAAAGAGAAAAACGTGAGGGAGAGGAGTCTCGCAAGGCTTGATCTCCATTTTGTGAGAGAGAAAGTCCTCGGCTTCTCTCTAAGATCTACGACGATCGGACCGTCGCCGGTCAAATGCTAGAAGAGGCAGCTGGTCTACACATCGAGGGCTACTGTGCAGGAGTACCGTGATTCGGGAGTTTCGACAAACTCCGAAGGTAGGGTTTTCTCCTACTGCTACATTAAGCGGTCACGAATTCCGATGATTGGCTGGTGCTCTGGATGTGGTCGTGGTCGGTTCCAAAGCTTTGGACCGAGTTAAGAACCTCAGAGGTTTTTGGACAAAATTCACCACCTGTTTGTGTGGATTCAGGTGATGTGTGTTGTTGCCATGAGTGATATATTAGCATGTGTTGATGTCGTGCATTGCACTGCACTTAGGCAGCAACCTGTAGGGAAATTCCACCACCGGGCTTGCCCACCCCGTCGTGGGACTGGCTTTTTGTGGGTACCGAAGACGCGCTGGGACAGAACGCCTCGGCCTGGAGGCGGTAAGAACGCCAAGATGGTCTGTCTTGTATTTTGTAATTTTTGTAAAATTCGGGCAAGAGACCCGCTGCATAAATTGTAATTAAATACAATTCGTAATAAATCATTTTTGTATAAAATGTACACATTTTACAGAGGGATGTGGAGCCTGGGGCGGCTATTTTTGCACATGTACGTGCCTCATGCACAGACATAGATTTCCACAAGTTGACGTGAATAGTCAACTGATACCCCTGATCAGCGCCACATACGAGATATGAATTAACATTTAAAAGTATATTGTTATGATTGAGAAAAATTGAAGTACCTTTTGAGTTGAGAAAATTAAGTTGATCCGAGATTTTTTTTTTATTTCTAAAATCTCTACTCAAGGAAGAAGGAAGTGAAAAGGAAAGAAAATATTAGAAAATAAATAATATTTTAAGAAAAAAACTTTCCTAGCTTTAATTTTGAAAAATAACCTATTTTTTTTATATAAATATCACTGATTATTTAAAGTATTTATTTGAGGGCTTATTTCATCCATCCATTCACAATAGGGTTATTTGATTAAATGAACTTTTAAAAACCCAAAATTTGAAATTCGATCCTTGGTTAATTTTTGGCCGGATTTTCATAAATATACTCTTCTTGTTTTTTTAATTTATTTTTTTCATAAAAAAATAACCCTTTTTAAGAGAGATAATGTAAATACATAAATAGAAAAAGACATTTTTGTCCAAAAATGGATTATTTTTCAAAACAAAACATGGGAGATGTTAAATTCACAAATTCAAGGGCATTTGATGTCTTTTTAAACAAATTTTATTTTTATATTTAAAAGATGCATTCATTCATTAAATTCGTCCATTAAAAAAATGTGTTTGTCTATGCTTTCTTTTTCCTTTTAGTAGGTCTTAGTCAATATTTGATTTTTTTTTACTTAATGGGCTTAATAGCATTGAGTATTAAATTTTTTGTTTTTTAAAATTATATTTCTATTAATTATTAAGTTGCTTATTTTTATATGCTTAAAATCAACATCTTAAACATATTAAAAAAATAATTTTAAATTTATTAACTCATTATATTAGCAAATAAAATAAGTTTGAATAACAAAGAAAATAATTATATTAACTTTTAAACCTTTATTGTTGTTTTTCATTTTTCTCTATTTTGCCGTGAGGAATTCTCCCTTTATTTGAGACCAATTCAAAACACAGAACTCGTGAGAAGAAAAAGGAACAAGAGATGCACGAAGAACTACACAAAAAGTTCCATATTTTTATTCAATGCTTTACAGAGTAAGGAAATGCTGAATGTACTCCAAGAAAAGAAAAACCTTAACATAGCACTCATATATTCTACACACAAAAGAGTCTAAAAATAAAATCTCTCATATTTTCACAACCTCCGATGGCAGAGATCATGTATAAGAACTCAATCAAGCAACCTAGTAAACACCTTATCTACATTTTCATTCTTTCTCAACCAAAAAAAGTCACTAACTCCAACCAAGGAAATGACTATAACAAAAGCGCTACAAAATTAGGATCACTTCTTCACAAATCTCCACCTTGAGACTAATTTTTCGTAGATCTCACCATGAGAACAACTGCTCATAAGTTCAGCCATCATAAACTTTTAAAATCTCAAAGCTTCATTAAACTTGGTAACCTGGAATCACCTTAGTGAGTGATTCAAACTGGATTAGACATCACTACAGATTTTCTTCACCTTAAACTCCCATTCTTCTATCAATATGTTTTGTTCTCTCATGGTATATGCTATTTTTTGTTAGGTGAATATGACTTTTGAGGTCACAAAAACATCCACAGCCCGCTTCATAACCAATCTCACGCATTCCCTTCCAACCACAAAGCCTCTTTCTCGTAGCCTCGGTCAGCAATATATCTGGCGTGTTTCGCTGAAGAAAGAACCACAACTCTTGCAAAGCTGACCTCCAACCAATGGTGTTACCACCAATTGTGAAAACATAAACCAAATATAGACCTTCTTTTATCTTTTTAAATCACCTCCAAAATCAATCATAGTAACCAAAAACCTTTGCAACTCTTATTGCATCACTTTATACATCAGTTTCAGTTTAGTTCTTTTAAAATACCCGAGCAACCATTTACAAGATGCTAGTGGACTCTTCCTGTGCTCTGGGTCTTCATAAACGACTCTCACCAAACCAATTCCATAAGCCACATCCGGGTCCTGGTACAAATCATAGCATACATGATGCTACTTCCATCACGTTTGAATATGGACACCCTTCATGTACTGTATTCTTCTTCATAATCACTTTCCTCATGGAAGTTAACTCGAACTGCACCAATAAGAGTAGACATGATTTTCTTGTACATACCAAATAAATCCACAATTTTCCCCAACATAACCACTCTAAGAAAGAAGTTAAAAGACCTACTAACATCCATTCCCATAATCCTTCTTACAGACTCCAAGTTCCCGTCATTTCCAAACTTTGAATTGAGTTTTTCCAACTTTAGAATTTCATATTAATTCTGTGCTTATAAGCATATCATCAACATATATCAACAAAATAAATGAAAGTCTTATTCCTCTAATTTAGAGAAGTAAACATTGGGCCTGCTATGTTTGCTTCTACTAAATCCTTTTAACTTAACATGGAAAATATCAAACCCATAAATACCACATTCTAGTGAGAGACGTTTCAAACCGTATAAGGATTTTTTTTCAAAAGACATACCTTGTTCTCATCTCCTTGCAAAACATACCCTTTCTCGGGCTGCTCTATGTATATTCCTTCATTTAAAACTACCATGTGTAAAGGCGCTTTTAACATCTAGTTGTTCCAATTGAAGATCTTGAATTGCAAAAATAGCAAGAATTAGCCTTATGGAAGTATGCTTTACAACTGGTGAATAAACATCATGGTAGTCACCGCTGGCCAACTTAGAGTAACCTCGCAACTAGTCTTGCCTTCTCCACCTTTAGAATTTCTGGTCTCAATTTACAAACCCACTTGCAACCAATCACTCTTTTAGCTTTAGGTCTAGGAACAAGTATACATGTCTCATTTCTGTTTAGGGACTGGATCTCTTCATCCATGGTCTTCCTTCAACTAATCCAATCTTTATTAGCCTTTACCAAGATATGTGACTCCGGTTCTTTTCAACTCCAAAGAGTCAGCAATATCTAGAGCAAAAACAATAAAGTCTGCTTGTGCAAACCCAGATGAAGGTCTTATTTGCCTTCTTGCGCTATATATGGATAACATATATTCACTTAATTGATTATCTTATGACAAATCCTCCCCAAGTTCTGCTTCTATCTCAACTCGTGAGTCATTCTCAGACCAAAATTTTGTTATCGGGCCTAACTACTATATCGTAGCCTAATTTCATACTTCCACCTCTCATCTGGAATTATTAGCTTTGTTAGAGCTCACCAAGTTCAAACCCGATGGACTTATTCTCGATTCAACTAATGTTTCTAGTTTGTGTCAACACTCAGACAAGTGTTCTATAGAGCATTTCTCATTGAAAGTACATCTCAAATCTATTATGCATTTCTTTTCCTCTATCAACCGTATTACATCCTTTACACTAGAAGGATAATGATGTGTTTGGGAAACTCATCTATATGGAGTCCATTTCACATGCTATATTTGAGTATTTTGTATCCAAATTCATGTAAAACTCATAACATTTCTTTCAAGTTTTTGGACTCTTGATGGAAATCAAGTGATTTAGTAAGAAAAGATGCAAAATATTTCCAAAAAGAGAGTTAACTGGATGAATTTTATTTTTCTGTATCATCTGGAGCATCAAATGGTTCAAATCCACTCATGGTTGCATTCTAAATTCAAAGAGCTTTCCAACAACACCTCACACGCCCAAATTTGGTTAAACGGAAGTTATGACCCCTCAAAACTTCAAGATCCAGGTAGCTTTGCTATACCGTTTTTCTAGGAACCCGAAATGGAAAGCCCCTATGTGACTCGGGGGAGCAAGAATCAACTTGATGCCGCCTCGATGTTTAAAAAGCTGTAAGGCTGGGAGGTGAACCAAAATCGACTACAACCGCTCTTGCAACCGGGCCGACAGTCCCCACCAACACCCTCGGGTATAATTGAAATGTCCTAGTAAAAGTGGGTAAATTCATCTCACAATAGACTTCGCCAGCCATCTTAGACATGGTGGAAGATGACTCGCCTCATCATACTTGGTAGACCCTTCTTGGCCATGGGAAAGGCGCAAATTAATGTGTAAGAAGGTGAACTTAAATTGAGAGTCTAAGGAGATGAGGTCACTTTCCATGTATTCTAGCCCATGAAGCATCCAGATGATGATCCAAATGAAGATATCTTAGAACTTCACCACACGGATATCTTGCAAGGCGACGCGAAAACCTTCCGAGATAAACCGATTGATTCACAGAAAGACACCACCAGGGTCAAGGGCATGTATGCAAAATATTTCATCCACCTTGAGCAAAGTATTTTGAGCATTAGGAGATGTGTCGCATTCCCGCTTCTTCTAAAACTTTAATATGGAGATGCAATGTGAAGCTAACGACATTAAACAAAGCTACTACTGAGGCAACTCAAGCTTTTTGAAATCTTATTTCCATAATCTAGCTTTGTATGTTTTTAGTTTAGCATATTTTGTGTCGCCTCTGAGAATCCGACTTTATTTTGATTGTCTCAAGCTAAAGGACCGAGAGAGTAATGGAAGCTGTGGCATAGCTCTGAAGATCATTTTTATGAGAAGGGCCGACTTCATTCAGGGGGTTTTTCTCAAAACTTAGAATTTTTTTGAAAATTTGTCAATTTGACCTTCTATGTCACGTCCCGACGTTGACCGAATTCAGAAAAATCAAGCCTATGTCACGTCGCGACGTTGGCTATCCCTATTTTAACTACTCCCCAAAGAACGCCGCTGACGTTAGCCCCAATCGCCGCGAAGCATCGCTTGGCATCACTTTCGGAACATCGCGACGTTGATTTGAACGCCACGACGCTGGATTTATAGACTTCTGTGAACGCTAGACGCCGATCCCAACGTCGCGATGTTGAGATCTCATCCTTCTGGAACGTCGTGACGTTGTCTCACAAACCCTCTAGAACGTCGCGACGATGAGCCCGAACATCGCGACGTTGCTCTCGCTTTGGCGTCCGCACCCTCTACCTTCTCTTCCCACGAAAATCCTAAGTCTGAGCTCCCAAATCCCTTCGCTCCTGCCATTCCCAACGAGCCCCTCTCCATTTGTCCCAACCAGCCCTAGGAACCTCCCATGGCCCTATGCCCATCTCTAGGGCCTCCATCTCCCATTGCACTACCTGGTTTGGTGCCCTGATCCAAGATCCTTATGGGTCCACGAAGGTCATATTCCTTCCGCTTCAGCCGCTTCTTCTTACTCTTTACATTCGGGGTAGAAGTTAGGAAGGGACCTTGGGGATCAAGAGGGCTGGAAGTCCCTTAGTAGCATCATGCAGCCCTCGGTCCCATTGTGCACTAGGTGTTTGCTCAATTGCCTCAGTAGGCTTAGGTGGCTTCACGTGAGCCGCCTCGTCTTTAATCGGTTTCATCAGCCCACAGACCACATCTAGTTCAAATTTCCACCTCACAATTTCTCTGTACCACCCATACACACCCTTTGTCGAGTGGGTGCCAAAAGAGATCACTGCGAGGCTGGCTAGTGAGGAGCTCGCCCATACCTTATGATCATGACAAGTTTGTCAACAAGAGTACGGCCAAAAAGTTCAGCCTCATTTCAAAAAATCACCTGCTCATTAAGGAAAAGGGGTTTCACCACCCCGAGGACTTATTCCGCAAAACTATTACGAATAAGGGATGGTGGGCGCTATGTCAACCCCCTCACCCCTGCCACGAGTGTGGTACGAGAATTTTACGCCAATCTCTCCTCCCATGTTTCGAAAAAGGTTCGGGTGCGCGGGGTGTTGGTAGACTTCAGCGCGAAGTCTATCAACCAATATTATAACCTTGACCCAGTTCCCTCTGAGCCCTTTGATAGGCTCCATGGCGCAGCTCGACTAATCAAGTCACAGGGTATTAACCAAATGTCAGTGGTCAATGGAAGCTTAATAGTGATTTCAGGCATGCGTACCTGTGCCAAACATTTTGGGCCTACATCCCCAAGGTCCGGCATCACTACATCACATCACATCTCATTCTCACGACAAAATGTGTGAAGTGACACCAAACGCGCCCTACTTAACACTATGCTAACTCTCCAAGACATCCCTTTTGATGTAGGGCAGGTTATAGAGGATGCCATCCTCCATAATCGGGATGAGAAAATTAACCTAAGGCACCCCTTTTTCATTTACGACCTCTGTAAAGACGGCTGTTTCAGTTTCTAATGGGGCTTCGTGATGAGTTTGAATCAGCCAAAAGTCATATTCTACATCAAGATCCTTTACCAACACAAGCTGTTCATAAGTTAGTTGATGATGAGACACGTCTTCAGACTGGTCCCATTTCTATCCAGACGATGGTTCTACTTACTCCACTCGGGCCGTTTCGTTGCATCGCATCTCTATTTTTCCCGCCGCCCATCTACCTATGTTTCCAAAGGCAAAGGGAATAATGTCAGACGACATAACAATAAGAAGTCTCTTCTTATCTCCAGTTTCTGTAAGAACAATGGGTCATTTCGTTGAAACCTATTACACTCGTTAGCGTATTCTTTAGAACACTACTGCTTTGACCCAGTCTGAATTATCAGCTATGGACTCTCATTCCAAGTCTAATTTTGCCACATCTCTCTCTATAGTAGATCTACAGAATATGGTTAATCAGGTTCATCTTCTATCTTCCATCTTCCAGTGCATCCAACACTGCTCTTTCTACGATATCAGGTACTTCTCCTACGTGGCTTCTTGATTCTGCTTGTTGTAATCATATGACTTCTTCTCCTGATGTTGTCTCTTCACACACTTCTACTTCTCTCCCTACCATATATACTGCAAATGGTTCTCCTATGCATCTCTCTAATCTTGGTAATGTCTCTACACCTGCCTTGTCTGTTTCCAATGTTTACCATATTCCCCAACTCACTCATAATCTTCTATCTATTGGGCAACTAACTGAACTTGGTTTTTCTCTAACCTTTTCTTCATCGTGTGGTTGTGCAGGATTCTCGTACAGATAGATCATCAAACGCCTCAGAAGGCCTAAGGTTGCTCGAGCTCATCTTTCTTTATCTACCGCTCCCGTCTCTCTACTTCTCGCCTTCTCTAAAAACGGTAAGCACCTCCTCTCTTTGCTTTTTATGGAATTCCTACTTTGGTCATGCATCTATCTCTAGGGTTAAACAACTAGTTTCTAGGGTTTTGTTAGGTTCAGTTTTAAATAAGAATTTTGATTGTATGCCTTGTCAATTTGGCAAACAAACTCGCTACCTATTTAATAAAGAGCTCATGCTCTATCTCCCTTTCGATCTTATTCATTATGATGTATGGGTCCTCTCCCATTACTTAAATGCAGGGTCACGTTGAGTTTTGTTATATTTTTAGTGGATGATTTTTCCGCATATACTGATTTATCTTCAAAAATCATTATGAGCTTTACCATATATCGCGGACTTTACTAAAAATGATCAAAACACGCTTTCTAAACCTATCAAAGTTTTCGGGGATCCGACAATGCCCAAGTAAATATACAAATTTCATGAATTTACCTCTATTCTACATCAATTTGGTATTGTTCTCATTCCACTCGTCGGCACTCTAGCAAATGGCAGGGTCGAGCGCAAACTGTCATATTCTGTTGTTCGTGCAACTACTATAGCTGCTTCTACTCCTACTCAGTTTTGGGGGAAAGCTTCTCTTACTGCCGTTTACACCATCAATCGATGTCCTTCTCCCATTGTTCAGAATCAAACTCCTTATGTTCTGTTGTTTGGTTCTTCCTATGACTTAATTAGAGCCTTTGATGTGTCCTGCTTTGTTCTTATTCAAGATCATGAAAGAAGCAAACTTCAGTCTCGCTTCTCATTTGTGTTGTTTTCGTGGTTTCAACATGTGGTCTTTTTGGGAACACAAAATGTTTTACCAACTAATCACCTCATGTTCCCCCGCTTCCCTATTCCCTCCATCGACTCTCTCCCGACCTTCGAGGAGCTCCCCACTCTATGCTCAGCACCCCCCCCTGGTCTCCTCGGAAGCCCCCCCTCATATTTATGATGTTTCTTCTCATGCATTTGATATTTCCCGCACCGATCATTGACGCGCTGCCCACCGAACCCGCCTCAGCCTATGGATCCTTTAGGTCCTTTGACTCCCACATGCACTTCGCCATTCTACTCCGGTAACTACTCTTCCTTCTCACCTTGTAACTTCCATTGCTTTTCTTCGCTTGCCTCTCTAGGAACCCTACACTTTTAATGAGGCTTCCTCAACCCTTATGGCAAACAAGCTGCGAAAGAAGAGTTGATGGCCAGATGTAAGACCGATCATGGGATTGCTGATCTCCCCTCCGAAAAACCGCTGGCTGGTCAGAAATTGGTTTATAAGATCAATACTCATCGGGCGGCATCATGATCGCTAAGGCTCGCCTTTATTGCCGGGGTTTTACTCAGAATATGGGATTGATTATGAGGAGATTTTTACTCATGTGGCTAAACTTTCCGGGCTGATGACCTTATTGTCGCTTCTACTATCGCAAATGGCCACTCTTCGTATGGATGTCAAAATTGCTTTTCTTATCGAAGAACTCTAGAGGAAGTCTATATGAAGCTTCCTCTTGCTATTCTCACCCTCTAGGGTTCCCACAAAGTATGTGACTACATGGCACTTTTATGGTCTTAAATGCTCTTATATAGTTTGCAAAGTTCAATTCACTATCTCTCAAGATGGTTTTTCAAGCAGCTCTTGGATACAACTCTTTAGACTGGGTCTGGTATGGTATTACTATTCTCCTCAGAGTGTCGATGATATGATTATTACTGTGATGATATGTGGTATTCAAGATCTAAAGCACTTTCTTGGTCGCCAATTTGACTGAAAAAGATCTCGACAATTTTAATTACTTTCTCGGGTTCAGAAGCTTTCTTCTTCTACGTATGGTTATTATCTACTAAAGCAAACATACTGACCGATGAGTCAAAGATCACTGATAGCAAGATAGTGGACACACCTATTGAGTATAACTGTCGCCTCAATTCTCATGATGGCAAACCACTATCTGATGCTACTCTCTACAGATAGCTTGTTGGGAGTCTAATCTATCTCACTATCACTTGCCCTGATATTTTCTATGTAGTTCATGTGAGTCATCGCTTGATGCTATTACCTCAGATCACTGATGAGCGTCAAAACATTCATTCACTCGTCGGTTCGGTCATTTTCACATGTATTTTATAATAATTTTATAGTTTTTGTGCTAGATCCCCGATTTTGGTGTCCTGTGTGGATACAGTTCATCGTAACGTAAAGAGTGCCGCGCTGGAACAATGAGGAGCAGTAAGGAAGTGACCGTCGTCGCGATGTCACTACGCCGCCACGGCCGCCCATCGCCGCGACGCCACCACGTCGCAGACGCCATCCTCAAAATCGCACCTCATCATTTAAAGTACTAATGGTCAAATTAGGGTATCGGAGGTGCAATAATCCGAGGCACAGTTTCGAGCAGAGTGACACCGCTTTGAGGAAGTGCCCGAATTGTAACGCTTTTTCATTTTTCGAGATTTTTGGATATAGAAACAATGCTTTATTAAAATAGCTTTCATCTTTCTTTCATTGTTCTAGATCTCTTTCTAGGGTTACATCAAACCCGTCACACAATGGATTAAAGTTCGATCTTCATGTTGTTCAGCTTGTTATTAATTTGTCACATCTACTCTCTATACCCGCAATTCAATTATAAGTGATAATGTTCGCCACGTTAACATAATCGTGACTGGAGATCCGAGATTCGAGAGATGAGGGTATTCAGGGATTTGGGTAGAGTAGCCTTTAGCCGATTCGCTAATAGAGATATTCCGAACCCGAAGGTGGAATTCCTTGGGGTTAGAACATTTAAGCATTTCGGAATACCGAGTCGAGATAGAGATATACTCGATTCTATTCACGAGATAGGCGGATATACCTCGAGAGAGGATATTTCGTAGGCAAGATCACCTCGCCATTGACATATTACAAATAAATTGAATAACAATATCTTTAGAAAAGTAACTGCTGCTGAAATGTGGATAGGGAGATTTAACCCTAGACTCTAACACCATTAATTCACTAGAATCAATAGCTTAGTTGCAGTTTCCTTACTTAAATTTTACCCTAGAATCATTTATTCAGATATTGTCTGAAAAGCAGAACCTCTGTAATCAATTCACCTTTCCCTGTGGATCGATATTCGTACTTTAAGTACACTATATTACTTGGGGCTACGCGTGCACTTGCGCACATAGGCATTCATTTTATACACCGCACTTTCGGCCTATCAATCACCTCATTATGCTGTTGTTCTCAGGATTCTTTGATATATGAAAAGCACCATATTTGTTGGTCTTCATTTTTCTTCCCATTCTTCATTAACCTTTTCTCGTGCGGCTGGTCTGCATGTAGATCAGCAAGTGATCCCATACTCCCATCATCGATCTACTACGTGATATTGTTTTCTTCTTGGTGATTCTCTTATCTCTTGAGAAGCAAGAAACAAAAAGTCATTGCTCGCCCAAAGACTAAAGCATAATATAGAGCACCAGCAATTTACTACAAATTCTGAACTTATTTGGTTACGTTTGGTTACTACAGATCTCGTGTCGATTGTTCCACTACAACTAAACTTCACCGTGATAATTATGCTATTCAAATTGCTCATAATGATGTGTTCCCATGAACGCATTCAAATATATTGAGATTGATTGTTATTTCATTCGCCATCCGTCTGTGGTACACCTTCCACACTTCGACCCGTTTCCTCTCAGGATTAGCTGATATCTTCACCAAACCCCTTCTTCCAGAACTTTTCGAAATTTTTCTTAATCTCTGCCAAACCATAATGGTTTCTCTTAAACCACCACGCTTTGAGGGATGTTAGGATTAACAGAGGCAAAGTTAATTATATGGCAAGTTAGATTATTGTATATGGAAATTGTATATTTTCTCCTTTCTTAGGTTTCCAGTAGCCTAACTCATATAAGGCCTCATCTCTGCATATGTAATATACAATTTATGGGCCATACAAAGACTTAAGTCTTTCTTCAATATCTTTGTCGTGAAAATTTTAAGATATTGTTACATTTTTAATTTGTCGAATTAATTAAGATAATGTTTAAGCATTCGAATGTACTTTTAATTGGGAAAGATTGGTTTTTATTTTCTGATATTTCAAAAAACTAAAGTAAGATATATTTATTCTCCTAAAATTAACCGATTTTCGTGAAAGCTTGAAAGTAATAAGAGGAATTTAAAATGAAAAGTAATAACTTTGTTATTAATTTGATCAAAATGATTTTATTGATTTTATTGAGGGATACACATAGATTTATTTATTTTCGTAAAACAAAACTACATAGCCCCTCGAAAATTTGTTTATAATGGGGTTTGAATCATAACCTCCACCTGAAGATAAATTATTTAACCATCATACTACAACACCCTAAATAATAGCATAAATAATTCGCCCAAAGTCTATTTATTTGATAATCCTCTATAATGACTATAATACGTATGGATTCCGGAAGCTCAAGAAAGATATTGTCGACTATGATTGATGTCTGGTTTTTGATCAAATATGTCTTGATGTCCTAATCGCCACCATCATCACTGGCACTACACACAACCACATATAGCAACAAGTCTACACAAAATTAACCACATGTAAATGAGTGATTTAAGTCCAAATGGCCAAAAACTCACCCTTCTTTACTTAAGAAAAAAGGGTAAACAGAGAAAAAGGCGAGAGAAGAAGAAATGAGTGGCAGAGAGGATGCTTTTTCCCATGATCCATCGAATAAATTATTATAGCATTTCTTTTTCAAAATTCTTTTTGTAATCTTTTCAGGTCCATAAAATCCCTATTTTAATAAAAAAATTTGCTGCCATTTCCTTTCCAACATGCATTTATTTATTTTTTATTTTCCCTGATTTTTAATAATTTTTCTAGTTTTCTCGATTTTTTAGTAATGAATAAATTTATAATATAATAATGGATTAATCCATCGCTTATGATTATTATTTCATGATCATCATTAAGAAGGTGAAATTATATAGTTCATTCATGCACAAATAAATTGGATATATCGTGGGTCTAACATATTTTTGATATTCTCCTTTCATTATTGACTTTAACCATCTAATAATAATTGATTTTATCTTAAGCTATCATGGAAATATAAATGATATTTTTATTTACACTTTGCTATTTCCTAAACTAACCCCCGTTTTAATTATATATTTTTTGTTATTATGATTACCACTTTATGATATTCACTACTTGTTGAGTACAGCTACGCCTTGAAACTAGAGTGAATTAAAAATGATATATTAGATAAATAATTTTATGGACTTAGCATAACTCGTTACCTTCACTCTGGCTGTGGCCAGCTTTATGCCATTAAAGGTTTATAGTAGGGCCCTTGGTCACACACTCTATAAGACTCGGTTAGCCCATTGACCGATGCGACTAACTTCTTGAAACCCATTATTACTGCACAAAACTATGCCTAGAGCAAGTAAAACAATGGTATGCTGTATTTTAAGATCTGAGGCCTTTGGAAATGGTGTTGAGTGGTTTGAGAGTAGTCTATCCATAGACACTCCTTTTATGGTGTGTTCTTTTGTCTCATAGGAGTTCGCACACCCCGTCGCATTTGGAGGATAGTATATTTTATGTAAAAGGAATTGTTATGTATATTTTGGTATTTTGTATATATTTTAATATATATTTTCAGCAATTGGTATCGTAGGTTATTATGCATAATAAATTATTTTGTAACTTGTTTTGTATATTGATCCGCCTTGACAATTGATCATTTTTTGGATTGAATACATGTATATGTGTTCACCATTCTTCGTGTCGGGTATACAAGTGTGAATTTTTTTTTATTTGGACACAAAGAAAAACTTAGGGTTGCCGCATAAAAGGGTGCGGTGATCAAAGATCAAAGTCGAAAGGTCTAAAATTTGGGAACCAATGCCTACCACTTCCTGTAGATTTTTTTTTTTAAGTCTTTGACATCAGAGGGAGTTAGAAAGCGTGGGTTGCTAAATAGAAATAAATAAATCAATGCAGTTATTTTAAATAAATCAATAACAATGTCTTCCTTACCTTTTCCACTTCTGCTAGAATGAGTAATCGAGAAAGGAGTTTTCTTTTTATTATTATTTTATATCATATTGATTTTGAAGATTTTAGTATTTACAAGTCTATTTGGAGACACAACTACATGACATCATGAAACCATATATATATATATATATATATATATATATATATATATATATATATATATATATATATATATATATATTTGGAAACCTATAATTCTTACATAAACATGACAAATATTTAGATATTCAGATAAGATTTATTTAGATAATCATGATTTCTCAATATTCTAACATTCCTTCCATTTTTATTATTCTTTTCTTATCTAATTATTCTCTCTATATATATATTTCCTCTTTTCAAAGTTTGGTATATAGGTTTTAAGATTATCCTCAATTCATTTCTTTTTTATTAAGTTTTTTTACTCAATGGAAAGACTTAATAAATTCTAATCTGATACCGCATGATTGGAGATTGTGATCTTAGTATGGAATATTTCATGAGCCTTGATTTTGATATGAAACACAAAAATTTGGTGGGTCTCATTATAAATAAAAAAATAAAATTGTTATTTATTATTTATTATAAATAAATTCCTAATCTTATTTATTTCCTTATTATTCAATTTCAAATTTCTTGAATTAAATATCTACGTTTGGAATTGAACACCAAAAGTTAGCTTTCCCTAAATAGGCTTTTTTATGCCTAGTTGGTACAAAGAGTGGATTTTAGGCTACTATGAGACTTATGTCTGCTCATGTTATGTACAATGTAATGTGTATTGGCATAGTAGATATTTTTTACCTATTTCAAGAAATTGTCAATAGGTTATTTTTCTCCCACTTATTAATCAGGGTCTATATGGATAACTAGGCTACCCTGTCAATGGTTTCAATTGCTTTATATGATGCTTGGAATGGCAATGGAAATTGATGGAATGCCATGAATTGCAGGTTCCAAGTTATCCTATCAGTAATTTAGTTTAATGCATTTGATTGCGGTTATTTGGTTGACTGCCCTTGGTTCGCGAAAGGGTATCTTTAGTGCTACAAAGACCCTAACGATATTGATTTTTATGTTTTGTGTTGAGGTGCTGAATAAGAAGTTATTGTTTTATATATTTTAAATTCCTTGTTGTGTTTGCTATATTCACAGCTAGGAGCACCCTAAATGTTCTACCAATGACTGCCATGATGAAATTACATGGGACAAATTATCAAAAGTGGAATAAGACTTTAGTTATGAATATGACATTTATGAAATTGGATTTGGCTTTGGAGATGGATCCACTAAAGAATCCATCAATAATAACAAAGGTAAATCTATTAAGAAACTTTATGAGGATTGAAAGTACTCCAACAAGTGTTGTATGATGATCGATGATGGAGATTCTGTATGGATGAAGTTGTATATGCTAGCATTCCTACGGATACAAATAGCGGACTCTTAAGGAGATATGAAAGAAGTTTATCAAATTTGACATGAATGAGAAGCATCATTATTTGAATTTTTGAATACAAAGTATGATGGCGTTAAAGGAGTGAAGGTAATTCATATTATGTTACTTTCTTCCTATTATAATGTAAGTTGAAGGGCGAGCCATGAAGGACATGGATAGAAGTTCTTAAACCCATACTATAATGAAGAGTCTTCCATCTCAATTTGATTACATGTCTAGTTTGAATACCAAGAAAGAAGGTTGTGGCTTGGAGGAATTGACTGCTATTCTTGTCAAGGAGGAGGATGACATTAAGCTAAATAGGTCGAGATCCGTTGCTATGGTATCACATCAAGTAGACAAGTAAAAGAAGTTTTTCTAGAAGAAGGGACAAGGATTCGCTGCACTAGAAGAAATTCTCTCGATGAAGTCTAGGGCCTATGATGGCACTCCATCACACAGGAGAAAGGAAGGAGTACTTTATCGGAAGGTGTAGCTATTGTAAGAAGGTTTGTCAAGAAGATAGACTATTGGAAAGCTAAAAGGAAAGTAAGAGAAAATGTAATATTTTTAATGGATTGAGACCAATATTATTGATGTTCTTATAATACTGTGGTTAGATATGGGAGCAACACCATGTTACTAATTCATTGCGGTAGGATGATAAGTCAGCAAGTTGAAACCAAACCTTGAGCAGTCATGTGTATATGGAGATAGCTCTCAAGAGCAAAGGTGGATATTATGGGAATAATCAAGTTAAAGCTTACCACTAGATATGTTTTTAAGTTACAAGAAGTTTCCTATGTACCTTCAATAAGAAGAAACTTGTTACCTATTTATCTTTTTTATAGTCAAGGCTATAGTTTTTTTGTTTGGAAATAACATAGTGGAAATGTATAAGGATGGTAAAGTTGTTGGTTCTGGAACTTTATGCGGCAATTTATATAGACTTGATTCATTTAGTAATGGTCTCAATTATTCTGTTAATTCTATTGTTGTGTCTAAGCGTCCAAGAGTTAATGATAATTCCTCAATCTTATGACAAGTGTTTGGGACATATTTCTAAGCACATAATGGAAAGGTTAGTGAAGGATGAAATACTTCCTAATCTTGACTTCCACGACTTGTTGACTTGTGTAGAATGTGTGAAAGGGAAGCTAACTTACAAAGTACGAAAATATAAGATAGCAAGGTGTGGAGATGTTTTGGAGCTAATCCACATTGATATATGTTGACTTTTCTCACACCGACCGCTTGGTGGTTTTAGGTATTTTATTACCTTCACTGATGATTTCTTCATTATGGACATGTTGAGCTTTATCCAAGAGAAGTCGATTCTTTGGTTGCCTTTAAGGAGTTTACAAAAAGATGGAGCTTCAAAAGAACAGAAGCTAAAAGTTAAGGTCCGATGCGTGGTGAGTTTTATAGTAGAGATGATGAGACTGGAAGGAACTCGGGGCCATTCACAATTTATTTACATGAGTGTGCCATTGATGCACAATACACAATGCCTAGTACTCCTTAATAGAATGGCATAGCTGAGAGGAGAAATCGCACTTCGTTGGATATGGTGCGTTCTATGTTGGCAAAATCTAGCTTGCCGATTATTTCAGGAGAGGCCTGTGAGGACGACAGAAGAGTTTTGAATCAAGTCCCTAGTAAATCTATTCATAATTCCTTGAATTGTACTAAAGATCATATGTTGACATATCGATGCACCAACTCCCTTGATGTAGTTGGTTATAGTGATGCAGGTTTTAAAGGTTGTGTGGATGATAAGAAATCTACCGCTGGATATATATTTGTCATGGCAGGAGGAGCTATGTCTTGGTGGAGTGCCAAGCAATCTGTGACAGTATCCGAATTATGAGGCGTAATATGTGGCGCGGTTATGAGGCAATTCACATGCGCTTTGGCTTCCTAATTTTATTCGATTTGGGAGTAGTTTACTCCATTGAGAAGCCTATTATGATGTATTATGACAATACTGCAACAGTGTCTTTCTCTAATAATTTGAAAGGTTCCCTGAGTGCAAGGTACATTGATGTAAAGTATGTTATGGTAAAGGAGAAAGTTAAAGAGGGCCTCATTACGGTTGTTCACACGCCAATTTACAACATGGTGGCAGATCCACTGACCAAGGCCTTATCAATAGGCATATTTGAGGAGCATGTTTCCTCAGGTGAGATTGTTATTAGACGCTTGAGGCTGTTGTGGGTCAATGAGAGTTTATTATGTATTATGCAAGAATATCCATGCTATGTAATATTTATTTTTGGAGTATTTTTTGATATTACTGATGGACCTTGATCAGTATTTATTTATGAGATGATTTATTACAAATATTATTGCTCCTTATATTCACAAGCTTGTTTAAGACTTTAGTCTTTATATATGTGTATGTTGATCCACATGTGTTATGATGAATCCCTAGTACCTAGTTTTGGTATATTGTTGTATCTTGTCGATACACAATATGCTTAGATGAAATGGTATTGTGTGTTGGGGATCGACGCGGGTTTGCAACTCTACTACCTCGACTGAGTTTATGGCATGCAAAGTACTGGCCGGGTAAAATGTACTGGGCGTTCGGGGAGGATTTTACTGAGAGAATCTCTACTACCTAGTCTAGTATGTTGTTGTACTGGCAAGCAATGTATATTTAGATGAAATGGTATTTTGGTTTGGGAGATTCTGCAGTAAGCGATTTTTGTATGATATTTATATGTATTGATGATTATGCAACGCTGGAGAATGTTAGATAAATAATTTTACTTGGACTTAGCATAATCCGGCTACTCACTTATACAAGCCAATTTTATGCCATTAATGGAATATTTTTTGTTTACTACTTTATAGCAGGGTCCTTGGTCACACACTCTACAAGACTCCTAAGCATCTGTGACGACTAGGAGGACCAACTCTCTCGAAACGAAAAACCCATTATGACTTGCACAAACTATGAAAGGCTGAGCAAGTAAACGTGATATGTTGTATTTTGGTGATCTGGGTTTTCAAAAATAGAGTGGTTTGAGATTAGTGTAATCCCCATAGGCACTACTTTTAGGTGTTCTTTGTCTCCCGCGAGTTCGGTCCCCGATTTATCAATGGTTGTGTTTGGAGGTTAGTAAATTTTATGCGTAAAAGGAATTATTATGTATATTTTCTATCCGTATATATTTTAATATATATTTTCAGCATCATATTCACAAATTGTTAGTTAGTTATCATCTTTATCTTATCGTTATTACCAAAAACTTGATTTTTAGGTGCGTGAAAACAAATCTCGACCTTGGCGGATCCTACTCATGTGACTAGATAATTTCTTATTATAATTATTAAAATTTTAATATATAGATTAATTGAAATTTGAATGTGAATTAAGGATGAAACATGTAAATTAAAATATTATTTTTTTGTGAGAAGGTTGGTTCACTCACACTAAAATGTGTAATGTCCCATTATCATTGACCATGAGAATTAAGTTGAAGAAAAGTTGGTCGAAATTAATGAGATGAAACGACTTTTGCATGAAATAGTCGTGGAAGTTACGTTGAAGCGATTTTGGTAAAAACTTAAAACTAATAAAAGGAATGCATGAAAAGTATGCTTTGTTATTAATTTGATCAAAGAACATGATTTTCCATTTATTTTCGATTTTTTATGAATGAAGGGTATCAATTGATTTCTTTTCCATGGTGCTTCGATAAATTATTATAGCATTTTTCTAATATTTTCAAGTTCATAAATCCCCATTTTAATGAAATTTTGCTGCCATTTCCTTTCCACCATGCGTTTATTTTTCCTGATTTTTAATAATTTTATAATTAAAATAATGGAATCCATCTTAATTGTCTATGGTTCTTATTCTATGATCATTATGAAGAAGGAGAAAAGTGTAGGGCTCATTCATGATTCGTACGAAATAAAGCTGGATATATTGGCGGGCCTAACATATTTGATATTCTCCTTTTGATTATCGACTTTAACTTTCTACTAATAATGGATTTCTATCTTGCTATTGTGAAATATACATGATATTTTATTTACACTAGTTAAGTAGTTATTTCAAACTAACCTTGTTTCTTTTTCTTTTTCTTTTTTTCTTTTTATTGTGATTACCACTCTATGATATTCATTAATTTAATTGTTAATTAATTATAATCCCTATCTTATTTTTATTACCAAAAACATGATTTTAGGTCATAGTGAAAACAAATCTCAGCAGATCTACACTCAAGGAATCTTTAGGGAAGCAGAATGAAAATAGTCTTGAAATTGAGCAAGCATTTTCACTTTTCCACATAAAATTTCAAAAAAAGAAAAGCTTACAAAGATTGGAAAACTCTTTATCTTCCCTAACCTATTAAGATTGTAACATTTTAAAACATAAATATATGTTTAATTTACACATTAAACATGTATTTAATCTCAAATGTTATAAATTTATTTCATCATTGAATGTGTAATTCTTGATATTCAATATATATATATATATATATATATATATATATATATATGCTATATATCTTAAAAAGTGTAACTCTTATTATACATAAAAAGATCATAAAAATGTAACTATTCTTATACTTAAAATATGTATCTCAAACATTTTTTAACCAACATATATGTGCATACATAATATAGCACTAACAACAATAGAACTGGGAACCCCATCCACACATCTTTCCATAGCAAGCATGGGTCCCTATGATCTTGCTCCTGTGTCTATTGGGGGTGGGACAAGTCCAAAGTCTCTATATTCTCTAAATCACCCAAACTTGTTGGCATCTTCCCAAAGAGTTTGTTATGAGAGATGTTGAATATCTTCAAGGCATTGAGCGCGCTCAACAAGATTGGAATTCGGTTGGAGAGCTGGTTATTTGATAAGTCCCGAGAGTGTACGTGTATCCTCCACGCTCTTGACAACGGTATTCCAAATTAGGATTTCCTCCAACATACATATCCCGAGCTCTTGAGATCAAACAACCAAGATGGAATTCTCAAGGGATAAATCATAATGGCTCAAGTACAAGTATTCCAAATTTATAATATTTCATAAATAAAATAATAATAAGGAATTATAAAAATTTAACCATAAATAATATTATTGCATAAAAATAAAGAATAAAAATTATGGTTATAAATTTTTATAATTTCATATTATTTTTTATGAATATGATATGAAATAAATTTATAACAATAGAATTAATATTGTTTCATATAATTTATAAATTAAAAAATTTATAAAAATCCTAAAAATATGTAAATAGGAAGAGAAAGGATAAATTAGGAAATTTTATTATTTCAATAAGCGGATAGAAAAGTGCAATTTGCTGTAGATTTTCCCATTTAGGGTTGTTTACCCACAATGTCGGCTCTAAGTAGCTCTTGATTAAGGGTCTTGCAAGCGGCTATAAGAGTTGATTGAGGGTGAATAAGCTATGGGCTTCCCTAATAAAAGCTCAACCCAGTAGGGCCTAAATTATATTTTTCATCATTAATTTAAAATTTTTATTATTCGAGTTTTGACGGATGTAAAAATAATAATTAATAAATGTAGGTAATGTTGAGAGAATTCGGTCGACGAGGGAAAGAGACTAGCCTACATAGTAAGGTAGCCTTGGTTGATTCCTATATCTAGGAGACCACGTTCGCTTTCTCAAGCCAAGCCATTGTTGGTCGAGTATCTTCCCGGAGAGTTTGTTGCAAGATATGTTGAGTAACTAGAAGCCTTAGGAGCACTTGACCCGAAATTTGGAATGTAGAAGTGGTGATTTGATAAGTCTAAAGGTATACATGTTAAAGTTTGTCAGTGGAGATACCTTGCTTTGACTTCTTCCAATTCACTATCAAGTCCCCTCAACTTGAGGAGAGTTGATTTTTGTAAACTGACAATATTGAGCTAAAATAAATACCGATTGTGTAAAGGTTGGGTGATGGTGAATTTGGTGGCCGCTCATTAATCATTCCTACAAGGTTACCAAACTCTTTTGGGATTTCTCTAGTTAGGTAGATGTTTGAGACATCGAGAATTCGTAGGTTACTGAGGTTGCAAATACTTTAAGGGATTAAACCTTGAAAGTGATTATTCCACAGGTTTAGAACTTGTAGTGTGGATATTTGGGAGAGGAAGTTAGGGGCTCACCCCGATGGGTGTTGTCCACGAAGTTCAAGGTGTTGGGCTTACTCCAAGTTGGTGAAGTTGAAAGAAGGTGGGAAAGCCCCGGATAACTTATTTCCGGCAAACCCGAAAATATTGTTTACATAGGAATGGTGGTTGGAACTGTCTGAAAGCGATGTAAGCTAGTTCTTGTTGTACCTTAAGGTAGAAAAGCGGGAAAGGACCGGGAAATCTATTTCTTCGATAGATCCGATGGTAGTTTGACACAATGGATGCGGGATTGAAGAGCAGGCCCGAGAAAAGTTGTTATCGCTCAAGGTAAGAATGGTTAATACAGACTTTCATGATCTTTCCATGTGTTTAGAGGCAACTCCACAGAGAAATTGTTCCTTGAAGCGAGCACTTGTAGATTTCAAGTCGAGAAAAATATTAGGTGGAAGAACTTGTGAGTTCATTATGCAGAAGAATCAAAACTTGAAGTAATCTCATCTCAAAAACCATTGTGAAATGCACCTTGGGTTTGGTTCTTATTTAAATCCCGAGAAAGCTAAGAAGACGTTAGGGTGAAATCACTTTGGAACCTCAACAACAAGACCATAAGATTGAGACAATCCAAATAGTGGGATTTGGAGCTATCTCCCTACTTAACATTGTTATTCCAAATTAGATGGTTTCCTCAAGAGCGCCAAATCCACAGGCCCTTGAAATTGAGCTGACCAAGATGGAGATTTCTCTAGTCGTGAGTTGTTCTGTAATAAAGAAATTTTAACTTGCTTGGTTTACGCGCGTCGAGTTCTAGGTTATTCAACCACAAAGAGGACCGCGTTAGGTTGTAAATTTCCAATGTCGATAAATTTGCATGGATAAATCATTGTAGCTCAAGTCGATATTCGGCCTTCAAGCACAAAGCGAAAGAAGCATAGCATTTGAAATTTGTTACCATAGAGGGACAATTCCTACAAACTCGTGGTGAGGTTCAATTTCTTCTTCTTCTTCATCGGACGAGTTCTCCACTATTAAAGAAATTATCATCGGTTGGAGAATCTGAAGAAGGGTAAGGAGAATGGATCTAATGAGATTGTAGTGCATGCCAATATGCCATACATAGACATGGACAGACCAACCAAAATATTGCTGAAATTAACGAACCCAACTATATATATATATATCTATATAAACTCCTCCTTTTGTTAAGTATTGATTATTTCAGTTAGAGGTTTCATGTTGTTACACTTGTGGTGATGTGAAAAAGAATAAATAATGACAAACTGAAGCATATATACGATTTTACACAGAGGACAACCGCGCAAACTTGTGAGGTTCCCAGTATCTGCAGGGAGTTGTCCGAGTAAGAGAATTATCAGATAGATATCAGGAGAAGTGGTAAGTGAAAGAGATGAGGAGAATGGGTCCACTGAAGTTATTCCCTTCCATATATAGTAAACTAGATGCGGGAATTAGCAGTGACTCAGGATTTCACCTTGTATATGTTATTATGCGAGATGGAGAAGCTCCTCCAAGCCGATGTGAAAATGGGTGCTGACATCTTGGATTCCACCTGAGGCATGCGGCAGTAGGTAAAAAGAGGCAATAAATAGAGACCGATTATTACAACCCTTGAAGTTGGTGGGAATCATTGCATTCAACTTCCAACCCATCCATATTTGTCGAACTTAGATTCCATGAAATTTGTAGCAGTGAGACGTGGAAGGCTGTTGAATATTGAAGAAGATAGTAATAAGCGAATAGGACTTAAACTGGAGAAGAGCACCTTTTGGTATTACGGACAAGGCCGACAATTGTAGGTGAGAGGAAGAAGAAGCTACGCAAAGCGACCACGAAGCATGCCTTGATCTCCATACGCCGCAGAAAGCATCGGTTGGTTTCTACGCTTTCTAATTTGCCTCTAAATTCTTTGAGGGTGGGTGGTGACTATGAGCATGAATCATGATAGTGGAACTGAGAGAAAGACTTAATAGATGACTTTCAGTTGACTTGGTCTATTGCTAAATGTTGAAGAAAAAGTTTGACATAAATTAATGGGAATGTGAAGACTTTTGCATATGCAACCATGTGATAACCTAGCCTTTAATTTCTCCTTTTATGGATATATATATATATATATATATATAACGACTTTTGAGGTGACTACCCTCATCGAAAATGTTTGGCCCTTTAAGTCATGTTGTAAGTGGAATCAAATTATTAAATCTTAATTTAGTAAAAACACAGATTTTAATCAAATTATCCGTCTTTCTACTTTTGATGTTATGTTCATGTTGGAAAACCTCTTGATCATTTCCAATCCATATTTGTATGATATTATCACTTTAGACTTAAACTTGTATAGTTTATTTTAGGTTCTCCCTCCAAAGGCCTTGCCAATTGAGATATTTGTTTATACTTATAAACTCATAAGCTTCCTCGAACCAATTTGAAACTACCTTGGACACACATAAATGATCACCCACACTCGAACAAAATTGTTGAGCCTCCCTTAAACTAGGATTTTTCTTGTATTCTGCGTCAAGGACTCACCACATCATTTTGTCGACATCCATGCTCCTTTGCACCGGTGTTGGGAAACCTCATATACTCTCCCCTATCCCACATTGGGTGTGATATTATCCATTTTAGGCTTAAGTCCTTGTAGTTGTGGCGTCATGTTCCGCGCTCAAATAAAGGAAAAAGGGCAAGATGAATATGGAAGAAAGATCATTCCTAAAACAGCCGTGATCTTATATACGATAGACCAATCAAGTGAATCCTGGATAAGTTTTTACTTTCTTTTTTTTATTTCTTTTGCCCTTCACCTCTTCTTAGCTTACCCTTCTCGGGAACCCTAGGAGGCCCATTTCCGTAGCTGCTTGATACCAAGGAGTTTCTGTTGTTGCATCTGAGTTTATTGAAATTCCTACTCCTACATTGTCTTGAGTTTCTATTGTTGCATCTGAGTTGATTCTATTTTGCTAAGGATAGGATCATCGGCAGTAATATGTTAAGCGGGTCGATCAATGAGGAAAGCTGTATGAAAATCATTTCGAGCAGTTCCGATAGGCGCGCATAAATAATATCCATCATTACTTCTTTTACGAAGCGAAACCAACGGCATGATAACTCTTTCTTGAACTACAAGGACTTTAGGTGCACACCTTGATCCATTTCATGAAAATTTAAGATATATACGGCATATCGTTTCTTATTATATTATTAAAATTTGTTCGTCAAATTAATTGAATTGTGCGTGAAAAGGGGAGAATATGCACGTTCAAATATATTTTTATTTTTAATGAGAAGGTTTATTAATTCTTTGAAGAATGAAGAAAAGTTTAATTGAAGTAAAGATAGAATGACAAAGAATATTTTATATGATTAAACAATGACTTTGACCTATATAATATCAGAAAGATATTCTAAATATATTTGAGCTGTGTTTAGAAATATAAGTAAATCTAATGGAATTGTAAAGGGCGATAAATATAAGACAAATAGTTATAAATATTTTGTAGCTGTGGGTGTTATTACTAAAAAAAAATTATACAGATTAAAATAGACAGAGCCACAGAATTTATGGACCAAATATTGACTATATTTTCTTCAACAGAAATAAGGATTGGGATGAGCTTTTGAAGGGTTCTGCTGAGCTTATATATTGAGTTGGAAAATAGTGGCCTTCTAAATGATGAATAATGATTAGTCCGATCTATTGATCTTCTCCTTTTAGGTCCAGAAGAATATCAAACTAAAGTATCTCTACTAGAGGTGAGGGCCCATGCTTATATAGTACTAGGAAGTTTCTCCTCTATCCAATGTGGGATGTGCCAAACACCCCCATGTAGACACAACGTCCTGTTGTGTCCCATGGGATTGCTATAAACGAGACCAAACACCCTATGTGAATTGACGAAACGGACCCCACATCTGGAGTGGATGAGCTTTGATACCAACATGTCACCTCGAAACCTGGTCCCGAGGGCATGACTGTTTCACATCTAAAGGCAGAAGACTCAAATTCTTTGGGCAAACAAACCTTCCTTTCTTGTAGCTGGATTGAGCTAATTGCAAACACATGTTCAAATGCTTATGACTTTACCAAAATCATCAATTCTTACATCAAAATTCCATACTAACAAAATTTTTTCTAACTCTACACATTTTCATATACGATCTAACATAAAGTTCAGAAAATTATCTTTTTCAAACCATGCTGAAAACTAAAAATTCAAATGAACATAAACTCATTAACTATACAAAGTCCATAATGGGTTCCAAAATCAAAATCTTAATAATAGCCGAATCTGACCTAGCCATCATTCACTGGAAACTAAAGGTGTGGCCTTGAGCCAGGGTCAGTTGACAACGAGTCGACCCACAGATACTCGTGAATGTCAGTTATTAACACTACTCCACGAAAATAGGGGCGAAGTCTCCTTTGTGCGGGAGCTCTACCCAGTACATAACTTTGTCCCAAAATTCTGATGACCTCCACGGGGTCCCGAATGCGAGTAAAATAATGGCCGCAGGCCCCTACATCAATACTCACGAATATATCAACCAACTATCTCACGTATTAGTTAAAGAGTTAATAATTATAATTCAAAAACATATATTAAAATTACAACATTCTAATACATGTCATATAATATCAAAGCCACAAGTCGGCTTTCTTCATATGCGATTCTCGAATCTTGGACAGATTATTAGTCTACACTTGACCTGCACGAGAAGGGGGTCCCACGACGGAGTGAGCAAAGCGATGGTAGTAATCTCACTGCAAGACTACTCCCACCCTAAGTGCACATGCAATGGTCGCATAATCAAACAGCATCAGTGCAACATACACATGTCTACAGTGTCTACATGCCGTGAATGAGACTCGACTCTGTGCCCCATGTATCGAGCTCGCCGTCCGTCACTCAATATGTCATTGGTAATATATCCCAGTCACTCACCGACTTGTCTCACATGCATCATGGTATGACAACTATCACTGATATTACCCAGTCGAAGTATCGAAGCCCTCATGACTCCATTACCCAATGCAAGTGTCAATGGGCAACAAATCCCAAGTCAATCCCGACTCTTATCACACAACCCGAAGTCTATGTGATAAACATGACCGTGTGTCTTCTTTGGGCAACATAACTTTTCGGGTGATACCGTAGGTCTCTTACACCCATACGCCTCGAGTTCTCACGGCTCCTCAGCCGTTACGCAGAATGAAATCATTCAAACAAGGTATTTGTTTTTAATCGTGGACAACCCTTCGATATAAATAGTGGACAGACTCCGATAATCTATTTTGTGGACAATCCTCCGATGTATATCAATTGGGCAGACTCCGACGATTGATATTATATGGACAACCCCTGGAGTGTATATCAAATTGGGCGGAGCTCAGACGATTAAATATTTTATAAGGACAACCCTCCGTGTTGCTAATGGACACACTTTCAGATAAATATGTGTTGATCTGACCCTCGAAACAATTCTCTCGAAACCACCTCAATAAGCTCACTCTTATTGTTAGGGTGCTTTGGTCGTATGAAATCACGATGAGCCATTTCCATTTCCTTTACCTGTGCGACTCATTTGGACGTTGTCCTATTAATTAAGCCCACTAATCAACATCCTACGCAGTGTTGATCTAAAGCGAATAACTCACGACACGCCCATCAAACACGGTGTCGATCCTCGACTATGCACTCGCACCTATAATTTCTAGGTTACCCGGTGCATATGGAATGCATGATGCCAATTCAACACATTCATGCTAATATATTCACATGCATATATATTAACATAATTTAAATCACATAAAACATGTTATGCAATTCACAGTATTAAGATTAGCTCCACATAGAAAAAGTGAAAATTAACAAGCGTAATAATCCATTTTGAATCCTTTCCCGACCATACACATTTTTCTAATAATAACATAAAATGGCTAATCTCGGACCCATATAAAGCAGGGGCACCTCTTGGTCCCTTCACGGTTCATCACGAATATCATTGATACCAAACACTACAAAACCAGAGCTGTCAGTCAGGGCAAACCCGAACCTCGACATGATGCAGGTATTTGCACAGAAAATAATTAGAAATTACGTAAATGATTGTTTAAAAGCGGTCTGAAAATTCGGCTGAGTATTGAAAGCAGTCCGAGAAATTAAGCGGGGTGTCAGAAAACTATCCGAAAATTTCTAAAAATTCATATACTCAGTCAAAAATTTGAGAATTGAAATTCTGACCTTTATGACTCTCTAAGCCAATCCCGAGCACATTACATGGCCTTTAGGCTGAAAATAAACAAGCGAAATTCCACACCTCATGGGTTGTGAAACTCAAGATTTTGGAGTCCGTGCGTAGCTCTCGTCGCGATAGATCGGCATTGATCAGCGAACCTACTTGGTCAGATTTTCGTAGATGAAAAAGAGAAAAGAAGAAAGAAATAACAATTAAAAATTCTCTCTCCACCCTCTACGCTCAGATCCATCGACCTCCCTTTTATCGCTTTTTTAATTTTATATTATTATTATTTGGATACATAACTTATATTACCTCATTCGAATTGTTTCACTTTCTAGAAAATTTTATTTATTTTCTGTTGATTCTTTTAAATGAACTTTAACTCCACGTCATTTACGTAGAAGTTTTCGTAAAAATCTCGTCCTTGTGATTATCACCCAGAAATTAAATGTAATATTCTTGTCTCATAATTTCTGAAACTTTTACAGGTCATTAGATTTGTGAGGCAGATTTAGCAGCCTGTCCAGTTTCATCGTCAGATCTAAGAGAATTTCCGATTTTCCAGCGAAGTACTAGTTTTACCACTTTTTAATTTAATTTTTTTCGGGTTTTACAAAAGGTACCTGAAAAGATATCAACGAATGGGGTAGGCTTTAAGCTGATAAAATACTAATGCAATTTCATGGATGAAGTTTCAATCCTTATAACAAATAGAAGATAATTTCTTTCCATAAAACCTTTGTATTCAAATATGGTAGAACATTAAGAATTTCCACCAAACATTCTCAAATGCGATTTTCATAAAAATGATTAAACATTTTTCATATCAAATTCAAATAGAACATTTTTCATATCAAAGTCAAAAATCAAAGCTAATCCACGACCCCGATATGGGGGCTGTTAGATTGGCCCCCATAGGGAGGTCATTTGTCCTTTAATACACAATCCCATGAGACACAACTAGGACATTTAATGCTGCACGGGAGGTAGTTTCATCCACATTGGGTGTGGGAGAAACTTCACAATCCTTGCTCATAGGTATGAGCACCTCTTCCAGATGTCCAGACTACTTGTTGGATGAGTGATGTGCATGAAGGATGCTGCCATCTTCATGGTGACAACAATTGGTGGAGTTCCAACTTCCAAAGAATTTAGAAGAAGAGAAGAAGTACTGCCTTCCTTGAAGAATTGAAAGAGTCTAATTGCAACCTACAATTCCATATTACTAAGGATAACAATGTAGTGGATTTCGGGAGATTGGCGGCAGTGCCACGATTCGGGTCACGGCTCGAGAGATTGCCACTCCAAGTGTTGCAGTTCTTGATCTAGTCCTAACTAGTCTTGAGACTACCACACCATAGGTTGTTCTGGAAGATGTTCGCACAAGGGCACATATACTTCAGCGTCAGTGGGTCTACCATGCTTGGAGAGTCATTTTGGCAACAAGAGGAAGAGCCGTTGTTCCTTAATGAGGAAGACCAACTGCTAGAGTTTCGACTTCAGATTATATGAGATAGGAAAGTGCCCATCATGACCCTTTTGTATGAGCTCAGTGGTACACAGGTGTTTGACCTAATATTTCAAAATATTAGGGATGACGACAATGCAGATTCTAGGGGTCTCAGAGGACTTCTGGAACTTCTCCTTACCGATACAAGACTAACACCATAAAAGGATGTAGTTCAACCGGGTTCAAAGCGTTGTAAGTGGGGACACCAAGCCTCTCAACCTAGCAAAGTATCCCAGCCGTCTCCTTGGCTTTGATCTTCAACAAAAAAATAGGGAATTAAAAGAATGAAAATGAAGAAAATAGATAATTGAGTTATACTATGGTGGTACATGAAATAAAGGGCTAGAAGTATCTTCATCACAAGTATCAAGTGTCTCTTACCTCCTCTTGGTGCATTTTCTTGTTTCATTCTTGAATAATGTGTTTTTGCTGAAAAAAAAGCTTAAAGGGGAGATTGTTGGGTTCGGGATTGTCAATATCTTCATCTTCAGTGTTCTATAAGAAGATGGCTACTTTGAAGATAAAGTTTGATGAAGATTTGATGGTTTAAACATCATGTCCATTGAAGAACTTGGAAGAAGTCCTAACTTAGGCCATTCCTCAATGCGGACATCTTGGGACTCGAGGGTGTCGGACTAAGGTCGGGCGGCGTGGGATGCAAGTTAGTTTTAAAGCCTTAGAGGCTAACGTGCTTGGAGGAACAAGTAACCCGATGGGCGAGGATCATTTTTTGGTAAGTGGATAAAGATCAAATCAAGAAGATATGATCATCTAGCTAACAGACCTTAGAATTAGAAACAAATCAAGTTTCTATTGCAGAGGATTATAGTAAGCAAGTTTCCTTGTTCCGTTGTGATAGCTTAAAGGCAATTACATAAAATAGAATGTAAAGTTGGAGTCATATTAGGATAATGATCCGGCCTTATCAAAACTTCTAAGACTGAATTACAAAGGCTATAAATCAAGTCTTGAGAAGTTACTCATCACAGATTTCAGGAGCAAAACTTGAAGAAGAAAAAACGAAGTTCTGACATGCTGAAGGAGTGCGAAGTGCAAATATTTGATTAAGGTACTGCACGTTAAAATCCTTTCATCTTTGTTGAAAGACGATGTTTTAGATTCTTCATCTAATCTATGTAATATGGGTATGGGTGAGCGATGTTGTTGAGAGGGGAATTAAGTTAAAAAAGGGTCATGGGCAGAGAGGGAGTCTCGTACCACATCAGACTAATTGTTACCTTGAATTAGATTAGGTAAAATCCTTGCATATAGGCACATCTCCACGGACGTGGCGGTTGTCGAAGCTATAAACATATTGTGTGCACTTTATTTTATCATATAAAAATTTATATATGCCTTGCACGCACACAATCCCAAAGGATAGTCCAGAACATAATGAAGTCAGAACTTCCATGAATCACTAAGAGTTAAGGATTGGCAGTGGTAAAAAAAGCCATAAAACCCCATAATAATGTCATCCTCTTATTATGTTTATAGGTGGAGATTTGGAGAGTTTGGTGACAACCTATAAGGTTTTTTGAGTTAGAAAAGTAACACCATCATCATAGGACAATTTCTTTTCCACAACATCGATCTAGAAATTTTATAAATTGATAGAGTAGTGAACCTTCTTCAATTATACTCTGAGAAAGGACACATAACATGTATATTAATAAATTATTTCATAGAAAGGTAAGTAAATAAATATGTAATACCCCAAATGACATGCATGAGAGCTTATCAATCAAATGAAACCATATAGAAAATACACTCACATTTCATTGAAAAGTTGCTGCTATAATACAAGCTGTTAAAATAGCGAAAATGATAAACTGACAAGAAAAAAAGATGAAAATAAAGAAACACCCAAAATTTACGTGGAAACCTTAAATGAGGAAAAAATCACGGTTAAGAAGAAATCCATTATTATGAAAAATGAGTACAAGATTGGAGTATGAGTAATTTATTAATTTAAAAGGCCAGAAACCCTAAAATACATAACATATTTGTATTAAAAAAAATTCTAAATAGGCCAAGACCTAATAAGATTAAAAATGGGTTATGGGTCTTTCATTAAAAAAAACCTAAAAGTTTATGATGGCGTGAGGCTTTTAGGTCAAATCGAATAGAATTCGGGCCACTCAACTCTAACAACTACTCTCGATCTACTCTACTTCACACAAATACTTTTACTTAACCAATGTCTTCGCCCTTCCATGAAATTCACGGTTAGTGAAGACCCGCTTGGATCGAACATTTTGATCGATTTAATGCTATCAGCCTTGATCAGTTGGAATGATGCAGACAGTGCTAGTTGTTCGAAAGAGGTGGTAGGTAAATCTGATGTACCAAAAATGATTCGATTGCTAAAGCCTTCTTTAGTACCCAATCCACACACTTGTTGGTGGTGGCAGTGGGAATCCATTATTTGAACTCTTTTAAGAAATTTAAAATCATATCTTAAGCTACTAAATAAAAGCATTAAAACTTTTATATTAGTTTATTTTTTAAATTTATTACTCTAATTTTAGATGGGACAATTATTTTTATATTTAATGGTCAATTTCATCAGCGAAAAGCTATAAAATTATTCTCATGTGAATAAACTAATTTTGAATTAAATTATATTTTAATCATTAATTTAAAAAATTATTATTCAGGTTTTTAAGTAGATAAGAAATAATTAATAAATGAATCTTGTTGAGAGAACCATCGAGACATGAAAAAGCAACGTCATAAACTGCTAGAAAGTAGAAAGGAGGATGGGTGAAGAGCGGGACTAGGGGCGAGCATTGCCCTTTATTATTTACAAATTGGGCCTCTAGGTCGGACCCATGTATGCAGATTTGAAGCAAGAAAAATGCTTCTCTAATGCAGCAATGCTCAAATTTCACCATTTTACTTTCTTGTTATTATGGGTTGTGTTAGATTTCCATAAAATTTGAGAAAAATAGGAAGTAAACAAAATTAAGGCTATGTTTGGTTCTTAAAAAAGTAGAGGAAAAAATGTAAAGAAAATAAAATAAAGGAAAGAAAAAATAAAGTAAAATAAAATAGGGTTAAATATGAGTATGTAAATATATATATTTTTTTACTATTTGAAACTCATTTAATTTATTTTAACTTTTAACAAATTATTTTAACTAATTGATAAAGATAGTATAATTTAAGAATATGTAACTTTTAATTGGTTTTATTTATATTAGAGATGGTGAATTTAAAAGGAAAATACATTTTAAGGTAGAACTCCAATTAAACTTGAGATCAAGTTTATATCGAATATAAACGTTATCTGATATTGTACATACTAGCTAAATCATGAATGAAACCACGCGTATAGATTTTTATATACATTGTTTTCAGTTGCTTCTAATACTTATACTTGTCGTCTTACCGTAGCCATGTTGTATTTGCGACCTATAGAAGTTGAGAACAAAACGAAGCGAAATTGTAAATGGGGAGCAAGAGCAGTGGAGAGATCTGTGGACGGCAATTTGAGGCCGTGGTGTCCTTAGTAAACGGCGAGGAGTTTGGAAAACAAACTCAGCCCGATGCGATGTGTGAAATACTATCCTTAGGAATTTGATTCCCCAGGATACAACAGCTCTTCAGAGTTTAGGACGAACTCTGGGGCAAGAAGAGCATAGATGAAGATAGATATTCCAAGTTAGAAGGTAAGGAAAAGCGTGTTTGTAACATCAGGACCCACTTGTATTTATAGGTAAAAAATTGGTTTGAATTAATTCATAAGAATTAATTTGAAGCGTTACGAATTAATGCAAACTTAATCGTAAGAATTAGAATTCAAAATAAACCGGTTGTGAATTCTTCTTGGTATGGCTTGGCCCATTTCTTGTGCACTTGAGAACTCCCTCTTCTCGAGTCATGTACAAGCCCATAATAAGGTTTTAGTAGTATATAAACTGATAAAGGCTTTCTTGTCTTTTTTCCATGTGGGACAACACCTTTTTGAAAACTATGTTTACTAACAATCCCCACATTTTGAAAAGATGATTGTATTCAACAAAATTTTGTATTTAAAAACACTTTGTATTTCCATGACTAGGCTTTTTGGGCGTGTTTCATCCTTTGTGTACCACCAGTACCTGAAAATATTTTCCCACGATGGGGTGAGCAATGTCCGGTAGAGAAATTCTCCTATAAAGGCTACTCCCCACCTAAGTGCACATGCAATGGCATGCACACATCGTACCGTATTCCATACAGAAAATGCAATCCTATATGGAATATTTCATGTCATGAATGAGATGAGACTCATCATACCCTGCTTAGAGTCACGGCCAGAGCTCACTCACACATGCAAATGCCAAGTGTGAAAACCTATCATTAGTGTTTCACCCAATGACTCTTTTATTCAAACAAAATCTTTTTGTTTTTAAAACTTAAGACCCATTGGAAAATCCTCCAATGTTCATTGAATTTCATCCAGTCAGGTGTGTTTAACTTGTTGTGGACCACAGTTTTCGAGTTGCCGCGGGACCTTGCCTTTCAACATTTTATGGTCTTTCACCGCCGGTGATCATGTTTAACCCTTGAATGAATTGGGTCACTTTCACCTTGGGGGGATCTACCCTATCTTGCTAAAGCTCAAACACATGTATTTATTTTTATTTTCCCTTTTTCATGTTATGCAAGAGTGAGTCTCAATTTTGGATGTTGTCCATTGCAAGGCTCACCGCCCCATTCACCAAGAATGGTGAATAACCATCACCATGCTCATACACCTGACTCAACGTGATGTCCCCATGCGTATGAAATGCGGAGATGCCATTTCATGTCATATCATGTTACATGCATAATGAGATCTACATGCAACATTACCAAATCATGGATAATTATATTTTCTACATATAATTCACATCTACCATGTATCTCATGTCAATTCATCAAAAAAACATATATCAACATGAACTTTTCCACACAAACAACATGTTATTCAACTACCCGACAATAACACACAAGATCATGATTGGGACCTCCAGTCAACAAGGCACCATCTGACCTCGACACTTGAACCGATCCGCGGTTCAATTCATTTTCCTTTTCTAGAATTTTTGCCAAACCACATTAAACTCTTTAAACCAAAACCCGAAGACACCAGTCCTAAGTTAAAACCAATACTTAAACAACATCGGGGTTCTTTAACAGTCCCAAGCTGTCCAATATTTTAGTCGAAAAATTTTGGGGTGAAATGCCTGCGACCTCACGGCCCCGAACCCCATGCCATTAAATGACCTTTTAGACTAGAAATAACACAGTAGGAAAATTCCCTACCTCAGGTTGAAAAAACTCTCGATTTTATTACCCATAAGTAGCTCGTTAAGGTGGGTGACTTTAATTCTCAGTGTCAGAGCTTCTACCATGTGAGCATGAGAAAATTTTCCTTTCCTTTCTTGCCCCATTCCTCTTTCTCTATCAGTTTCCTTCTCTCCTTTCTTTCTTTTCTCTTTCTTTCTCCATTTTATTCTCATTCACCGAATTGATCAAAAGTGGGGGAAACTTCCCCCCACTTTCCTCCATGCCACATGTCTCATTTTTCCCTTTTTCTTGATTTTTATTTTTGTTTGTTTGTTCCTATCTCAAGTGAGGGCTCCACCTTCCTTCCTCCTCAACTTGACACATGGCTCAACATGAGTCATTCATCGATGCCATGTGTCATATGCATTCGTCACGACCTTCAGTTCAATATCGAAAAGCATGAAACTTAGTCTCGAATCCGCGAAATTATTTGGGTAACTAGATTTCTCGAGACGAATTCAACGGTGAAGTCCGTTTCATCATGCAAGATCTAGAAAATTTTCAGTTTCCAACCGAAATTACCGTTTTACCCTTTTTTAAAAAATTGAATTTTTCCCGGGTTTTACAGGAACAATGGCTCTCTGGTTTCTTAGTTGATGGTGGTGGGAGGGTGAGTCCATCAAGATCGAGGACTAGGGGTTGCGGTCGTGTTCCGCAGTCGTGTCAATAACGGGTTTTCAATAGTATTTATTAACTGCTTATAAAATATAATAAATTTGGTTTGGAAATATCAAGTCAAACAATTAAATTAGTAATTGTGTAGTAAGATTAGAGCATGTGTGCAGTTTATTAATTTGGTAATTTAAAATAATATAAATTATAACTAATTCATCAATATATAACACTAAAACATCATATAATAATGGAGTTAATCTAGGTTAAATATTAATTAACATAATAACTTCATGAGTCAATATGGGTGAGTCGTGTTATGTGAATTGACACAAATATAACAGTTTATTAAGCAATTTTAATTGAGAAGCAACGATTATCTTTCAATCAAAACCATAAAATCGTGTAAAATTCATATTATGTTCACGGATATTGTCAATTTGCAACCTAATCAAGACATGGGAGAAGACACACATTATTTTGTTCCAAATTTGTTGCTTGATTTAGTAGTATGGGCATGTGTGACTACGGTGACAATAGTTTTGAAAGGTGGTGATCCTTTAAACAACTCTCAAAGATGTAGTACTATTTGTAGCATGAAAAGAATGGGGTACTCCGGTATGGATTGATTTTAGGACATAGATGCAGGACCCTTTTCCAATTTTATAATTATTGTTTACTTTTGAGCCAGAGGCCTTAATATATATTTTTTTTTTTTTAGGTAACCTTAAATGTACTTATAGTTGTTAGAGGATAAATTTATTTAGATAAAATGTTGGAATAGGGACACCGATTAAATTGTGATATTGTGAATTGATTTTATAATTAAAAAAATTAATATTATATGTTTTAAACTTATTCAAATAAGTAAAAATGATGTAGATTTTCAGCAAATATTTAAAAAAAAATTCAGAATAGAACTGAGCCATACAGTGATGGTGAATTAAGAAAATACATGCATTTAAAGAAGTCAAGTAAGAATATTTATAATAAAAATAAACATGCACGAAATGACATGAATATAGAAAATGCACTATTACATTTCACTCAGAAAGTTTCTTGCTAATACCATTAGAGACCTATTCTGCTTTACATAAAATACTTATATTTAGCCAAATGTCTTCATCAGTCTATCAAATTCACGGTTGGGTGGAGACCCGACTGCATCGAACAATATTCCAACTGATTTAATTCTGTTGTCCTCCTACTCCGATTAGACGGTGTGAGCGATGTCCGTGGCTTGAAGGTGGTGGTAGTGTAAAATACCCCATATGAACCATTCATTCAAGATTAACTAAACAACAACCTACTGGGCACACCTTTCCATAAGAGCCATGGCTCCTGTGTCTTTGTTGGTGCTGGTGGTGAGAGGGGGAGTCCGTCACCTTTAAGACATGGCACATGAATTTGGAAACCGCATAACTCATTGTTGTTGGTGAAATAGTTGGGATAAAGCACCATTATTGCCATTTGCCTACCATGCGAAGTTAGTAGTCGGAGTTCTTTGTTGCTGCGTGCAGAATGGTAGTTGTTGCCGGCTTTGTGAGCTTCGGAATTGAACAGAGAGGTTGTTGTGGGACCATAGATCTAATAAAGTGTACATGTTAAAGTTTTGTCGATTGGAGATGCCTTGCTTTGACTTCTTCAATTCATTGTTAACTCCACAAAACTCGGGGAGGATTGGCTTATTCATCTTGAGTAAAATCAATAATGAGTGCCAAAAGTATGGGTGATGGTGGATTTGGAGGCTCATTAATCATTCCGACAAGGTTGCAGACTCATTGGGGATTTCTCCGGTTAGGTTGTTGTTTGAGACACCAAGTTGAAGGAGTTCTGAGAGGTTGCAAATACTTTAGGGATTAAACCTTGAAAGTGATTATTTCGCGGGTTTAGAACTTTTAGTGTAAGATTTGGGAGAGGAAGTTGGGAGCTCTGATAAGATTGTTGTCTTGAGTTCAAGGCGTTCAAGGTTATCCTGAGTTGGTTAAGTTGAAGGTGGAAAGCCCTAGGATAACTTATTTCCAGCGATGCTAGAAATGTTGTTTCTCTAGGAAAGGTAGTTGGAACTTGTCCTAAGAAATCGATGCAAGCTAGTTGTAGTTGTACTCGATCAGGGTAGAAAACTAGGAAAGGAGGAGAAAATTTGTTTCTAGATAGTCCGATGGTGTAGGTATGAACCGGTGATGAGGTATTGAGAACGGGCACGAAAAGTTATTCTTGCTCGAGGCAGGACGGATGAGAAGGTTGCATCTCAGATGGTTTAGCCGCTCGGATCAGTGGAGTCCATGAGAGGCGAGCACTTCTAGATCATAAAGTCGAAAAAAAGTAGGTGGAAGAGAGACCTATGAGTTTGTTGTCAGAAAGAATCAAAAAGTGAAGTGATCTCATCACGAAACCATTATTGGAAATGCAACTTGGAGCTTGTTCTCCACAAAAATCAAAAATAAGAGACGTTAGGATATAATTAATCCCACTTTGGAACATCTCAACAAGACCACAAGATTTGAGACAATCCAAATAGATTGGGATTTGGTGCCCTCGATCCTTGTGACATTGTTATTCCAAATTAGACCACGGTTTCCTCCCACATACAAATCTTGGAGGCCCTTGAAATCGAACGACCAAGATGGAATTTCTCCAGTTAGAGTTGTTCTCCATATGAAGGGCTTTCAACTTGCTTAGTTTTCGCATGGACGAGGAAGGGGATTCCACCAGTCAACTGGTTGTTACTCAACCACAAATAGGAGATGTTAGGTAGTAAATTTCCAATCTCGAGTGGAGTATTTCCATGGATAAATCGTATGGCTCAAGTCCAAGTATTCTAAGTTCTAACCCGCTTGAAACCTGAGAAACTACATAACGGCGTGGCATCGAAATTTGTTACACGAGAGGTACAATTCTGCAAATGATGCGAGGTTTCAGTTTCTTCTTCGAGGGGATGACTTGATCTCCACTAAGAGAATTATCATCCGAGATAAGATCTTGAAGCGATGGTAAGTGAAAGAGGCGAGGAGGAATGGATCCGCTCGAGTTATTCTCGATGCGTCAGAGATGGACCAAATTAGCGAGATCGCTAATCCGTCTCAGGATTTCACCTTATGTTGTGTGTGAGATGTGGAAAGAACTACGATGTGAAAAAGGGTACCAACATAGGTTCCTCCACAGTGGTAATTAGGTCTTTGTTCTCTTAGATGAGAGATAGTTACAACTCTTGAAGTTGAATTATTTGAAATATGATCAGTACTGCATTCGACAAAATCCCATCCACAACAATCCGAACTTGGAATCAACAATCCGAACTTGAATTCCATGGTACTAACTATGAGTGCTGAATGTTGAGTGAATGAGCAATATTAGCAAGAGCAGGAGGACTTAAAGCTGGAGGAAATGCTTTTGGTGATACGGACATGATAAACTAGGCGAAAGCGATCTCCCATCTGTAAGCTAATTTGAGTTTCGTTCTTTGCCCATTAATTAATTCAGGGTGGGGGTAACTCAAAGCATCACGGGGAATGGATAGAAATTAAGACTTAAAAGAGTAGATTTTTAATATATAGATTAATTGGTGGCAGTGAATAAGGATGAAATATGTAAATTAAAAATTTTTTCTGTGGGGAAGGTGGTTACTTTCCTGCAAAATGTGTAATGTCCATTATCATTGACGATGAGAATCAAGTCGAAGAAAAAGTTGGTCAAAATTAATGAGATGAGAAAGACTTTTGCATGCATTGTGGAAGTCAAGTTGAAGAAAAACTTGGTCGAAATTAATGAGATGAGAACGACTTTTGCATGAATAGCATGTGATGACGTATATATATATTTTCATGCTTGAGGAGGACACGTTAATAAATTCATAGTGAATAATATCTTCATGGTTAAGGTAAATCATTATTAAAAACAAAACCTCGATCTATTATTATAGTTTTACGAAGAGTGTGTGTTTGTTTGGATGTAATGTCTTGGGTTCCCGATTTCTTGTGGGGTTGTCCCTTAGAGAATTGTTATCCAGTGGAGATGGTGAAGAAGTGGTAAGTGAAAGAAGGTGAGACTATGTTATTTCATTAAAATAGAAAATTTAGGGAACATAAACATAGAGATAATAATCCAAAAAATCTAAAATGATTAATCATATTTTTATTAATTCTAAATTAATTAATTATATTTCTTAAAATCACGTTATAGGGTATTATTGTCAACTTGTATCTTTTTATTCATTTCAATTCCTAGTATTATCTAACGATGAAATATAAATAAACAGTCATTCCATTCCATGTAAGATTCCTAAATGAATCCAAACACCAGAAATTAAATCAAATTATTGATTCCATTAATCCATGAGAAATAAGAATGTAAAGAGATTCTTTATTCTCATTTCTCATTGCAATGTACGAAACAAACACACCCTAAAGTTATTCCCCACCATATATAAAGTAACCTGCTGATTGGAGATAACAGGTCGCTAAAAAGGTCCATTAGATCGAGACTAGTTACAACCCTTAAACTCGAATTTGGAGAATCCATGGCGCAACCCATAGTCGGAAATCTTGTTGAAGTGATTTTTCGGTGAAAGCTTAAAACTAATAAAGGAATCTGCATGAGTAATGACTTTGTTATTAATTTGATCAAAATGCTTTTATTGAGCAAAACAACATGATTTTCAATTATTTTCAGTGCATGAATGAAGGGGTATCAATTGATTTTTTTTTCCATGGTGCTTCTGATCAATTATGGTAGCCTTTTTTTTTCTTAATTCTTTTTCTAATCTTTTATGCTGGAATTCTCTTCTTTTTGAATTAAAACATGCAAAACATAAAGTTAATGAATATTCCATAATTTGTCATTAAAACATATATGACATTACTAAAAATAAGCCAGAAAAATGGATTAAAAATATATGAGTTTAAGACTCATCAAATTCCCCCAAACTTAAAGTTTTGCTTGTCCCCGAAACAAGAAGAAACTAAGATTTGACGTCTTAAACAATTTAGCTTTATTTTTAAGGACATTTTTTGTTTGCATCCACAAATTGAATTGAAACTAGTTAGTTGCAGCATAGTTTCAAATTTAGTTTTCAATTCAGAATTAGGAAAAATTTTCAATTACTGTCACAAAACAAACTAATGATTTCAGAAGTGCAAACAATTCAGTCAATTAATCCTGATCTGTGAGTGTGTGATGGTCTTCTTTCCCTTCCTCCTTGGAAGAATTAGCTAATCTTCTGGGGATTTACACAGTTACTGCATTTTTTCTTAGTTTTTCAAAGTCTCATATGCTTGTTTTTCATAGTAGTCTCCACTAATGTAGGCAAGTACAACCTTCAAGATCAATTAGGTCTTTTAGGCTTGTAAAGTTTGGCTTGGGTAATTGGGTAGATAATTGGAGAATTTAGCCTCAAGTACCAAAATTCAATTTTCAATTTTGCATATTTGCCTCCCATCCTTCGACCCTTTCTTTCTCTTGATGTCGGCTTAAAAAAATTTCCCTAAACTTGATTTTGATGCATCATGCTACATATATCTTTATCTTGGTATTTTATTTACCATTGTCATACTTATCGCATTTAGTTCCTTTAGATAGAAGCCCCTTTTTTGCTTTATCGAAGATTTGTAGGAATAGTGCAATGTTTGTCTTTTTAGACTTTCTACCACTCTTAGAACTTTGGGTTAGCAGCTCCCATACCGGTTGGCATTAGGGTACTAGGTGTTGAAACACAAATAATTGTTCAAAGAGAGGAAAACAACAAGACAATACTTATTTTTATTGACAATTTTATAACTTTTGACCTGCATTCCTTTTTTTTTCTTCAATTATTCTCTTAACTTTTCCATCCTTCATTCTTGTTTTTCTTTGCAAGTCAAAATAATATTCCCCAAATCTTGTCCTTTTCTGCATTTTGAAGTTCTTGTCCTGAAACCTAGGCAATAAAGGGTTCTTTACTATAGGATTAGAATAAAGGAAGGGTTTGAGGCTTCTAATTACTGTTTAATGAAGAAATTAGACAATGTGGCTCAATTCTAGAACTAGAGTGGATGCATATGCATATCATGAGGTGAAACCCAAAGACTCTCAAACTTCCAAGGATGGCCTATATCACTTCCTGGTTAGTGGTTTGCGAGGATTCGCCTCGACTAATAATCTCACAAGTTCTAGGACATTAAGACTATTTGTGGCGATCAGAAGATCTCCTAATCTTCACAATTTGTTAAGGAATTGTTTTTTTTTTTTTTTTTTGACCATATGCATTTGTTTGGGATTTTCTTGACCTTCTTGTTTACAAAAGCAGGTCTCAAAAGCCATTGTTATTTTCTATGATCATCTTCTAAATCTGAGACATTCATTTCATTAGGAAAAAACAACTTTGCTATATTTAGTTCTTAGTGAAACCTACACAGACTGAATTCATTATTGTTTGGACTCTGGTGATTTGTTGTATGATTCAACATATAGTTATTATTGCGAGATAAACGAGAATGACATAAACAACTTGATTCAATCACTTCAATGCAACCAAACAATTCACAGCTTCTACCAAATCCATTATTCACATTAGACTCTTTCATTTATTTGACAAACCAAACTAAAACACAATCTATGGAGCAATTAACAAAAGACTCAAAGAATTTTACACATAATCATTCAATAAGTGTTTTAAGCTTTTATTAAGAGGAATGATTACAAATGACTATGTGGAAGAAAGAGAATCTGATGATTATTTCTTCACCTAGGATTTGAAAGTCTTCAGATTTGAGTTCAAAGTCAAAACTTGCTAGAGATGGAAAATTTGGGAATGGAGATGTGTTTTTCTTTTTTCTAGGTTGTGCTTCCACATTGAAGGAGTAATAATCATTGGTGTACTCGCGAGTGATCAATTGATCTTACTAGTACGAGGGTATTCATAGATCTTTCAATTTCGATGAGCATAGTGTGCATGTTCACTGAGTTTGAATTCAGGCGGTCGGACTATCATTCCATAATTTATATGCGTAATTATTGTTCATTTCTATCTCTTTGTTTCTCTTCTCCATAGACTTTAAAACTCCTTGAGCTGTTCCTTATAAAGATATTTAAACCCTTCTGCCTTCTTTAACATGTTGGCTTCCATCTTGCACTCCTCTTTTTCTAAGAATGAAAGCACCTCTTCATCTCTTTTTAGTTGTTCTTCATAGAAGATCTTTATTTTTGTATTCTGCCTTTTCATTAATTATTTTTATCTCATTTCCATTTCTTCTTTCCATTCATCATCCCTTTGTTTGAGTAATCTTTCCCACTATTGTTCCTTTTTTCTGAAGTCAACCATTTCAGCACTTCTTTTATGACCATCAGAGAAGGCTGAATCCAGTAATGAAAGAAGTGGTCAAAAAAGAAGTGCTGAAATGGCTAAATGCAGGTTAGCAGGCTGACTTCAAAAGGAACAACAGTGGGAAAGATTACTCAAACAAAGGGATGAGGAATGGAAAGAAGAAATGGAAAGGAGAGAAAGAGAACTAATGAAAAGGCTGAACACAAAAATAAAGACCTTCTATGAAGAATAGATGAAAAGAGATGAAGAAGTGCTTTCATTCTTAGAAAAGAGGGAAGAAAAGATGGAAACCAACATGTTAAAGAAGGTAGAAGGGTTCCAATATCTTTATAAGGAACAATTCAAGGAGTTTGGAAAGCTCTCATGGAGAAAGAGAGACAAAGAGAGATAGAAATGGACAATAATTCTGAACATAAATTATGGAATGATAGTCTGGACTAGGTGAATTCAAATTTAGTGAACATGCACACTATGCTCACTGAAATTGAAAGATCTATGAATACCCTTGGTACTAGGCAAGATCAATTGATCACCTTGGTGGAGTACACCAATGATTATTGTCTCTTCAACAGGGAAGGACAACTAGAAAAAGAAAAACCAGACATCTCCATTCCCAAATTTTCTCCTCTAGCAAGCTTTGACCTTGAACCTCGAGCTTGAAGACTGAATCTAAAAAAAAAAGAAAATGAACTCTTGTATTCTCTTTTCTCTACACACAATCATTTGTAATCATTCCTCTTAATAAAAGCTTAAAACACTTACTGAATGATTCTGTGTAAAATTCTTTGAGTCTTTTGTTAATTGCTCCGTAGATTGTGTTTTATTTTGGTTTGTCAAATAAATGAAAGAGTCTGATGTGAATAATGGACGGTAGAAGTTGTGAATTGCTCTGCTGTATTGAATTTATCAATCAAGTTGTTTATGTCATTCTTGGTTTGTCTATAAATAATGAATTGATTTGTTGAATTGGCATAAATAACCATCGAAGAGTCCAACAATAATGTACTTGAAATTGTGGTCGCAACACTGAACCCGAAAAAAGAAAGTTAAAAGTTTAGCTTGAATGAAGCTTCGAATGTTCAGATTTAGTGAAGATGTACTTTGATAGAAAGAACAAATAAGGGATTTCGAGACACCTTTATAAAATGTAAAGGTCATGAAAATCCTCAAAAACAATGCATGATCAAAGTAATTTAACAAATTGTGAAAGATTAGGACTATCTTCTGGAATCGCCTCACAAATCAAATAGTCCAAATGTCCTAGAACCTGGTGAGATCATTAGCTCCAGGCGGAACTACAGTCACCTCACCATCGAAGTGATATAGGCCATCCTTGCAGTCGAGCCTTGGCCTACTCAAGGATATGCAAATATGCATACACTCTAGTTCTCAGACTGAAAGCCACATTGTTCAATTCTTCATTAAATGCGTAATTTAGTTCTAAACCTTCCTTTATTCTAATCCTACAGTAAAGAACCCTTTATTGCCTAGGTTTCAGGACAAGAACTTCAAAATGCAGAAAAGGACAAGATTTGGGGAATATTATTTTGACTTGCAAAGAAAAACAAGAATGAATGATGGAAAAAGAAGAGAATAATTGAAGAAAAAAAAAGGAATGCAGAGAAGAAGTCAAAAGTTATAAATTGTCAATAGCCAGTATTGTCTTGTTGCTTTCCTCTGAACAATTGTTTATAGGGGTGTTTCTAACACTTAGTACCCTAATGCTAACTGGTATAGGAGTTAGCAACCCAAAGTTCTCTAAGAGTGGTAGAAAGCCTAAAAGACAAACATCGTGACCATTCCTACAAATCTTGACAAAAGCAAAGGCTCTACCTAAAGGAACTAAATGAGTGCATGACAATGGTAAATAAAATACCAAGATAAGAGTATAGTAAGGATGCATCAACCAAGTTTAAAAATTTTTTTGCCGACATCGAGAAAGAAAGGGCTGAAGGATAGAGGCAAATACAAAATTAAATTGGAATTTTAGTAATTTGAGCCTAAATTCCAATTATCTACCCACTACTCAAGCTAAATCTCAGTGTTTAAAAGACCTAATTGATCTTTAAGGTTGTAATTTGCTTGGGCATGAGCGGAGACTACTATGAAAACAAGCATATGAGACTTGAAAAATCAAGAAAAAATGCAAGAATCGCAAACCTCGTAAGATTAGCCAATTCCTTCCAAGGAGGAAGTGGGAGCACACTACCGCTACACTCACATCAGATTAATTGAACAATCTGTTTGCACTTCAAATCATTAGTTTGTTTTGCATAGTAATTGAAAATTTTCCTAATTCGAATTGAAAACTAAGTCCAAACTACGTCAAGAACTAACTAGCTTCAATTCAATTTGTGGATGCAAATGTAAAATGTCCTGTAATAAAGTTAAACTGTTTTCTGAGGACAAACAGTGTACCTTGTCGTTTTCTTTGCTACTGGACAAGCAAAACTTTTAAGTTTGGGGAATTTTGATGAGTTTTAAACCTATCTATTTTTAATCTATTTTTCTCGCCTATTTTTACACCTACATTCGCTTTGAAGTCACCATGAAATATTCACCAACTTTATGTTTCCTATGTGTTTTAATTAAAAGAGAGAGAATTCCAAACAGAAAGAAGAGAAACGTGTTGAATAAATTTTATCGTGGATAGAGCTCTCAGGTTACATAAACTTTCAAGCAAATGGTAAGGAACTAAGGGCCACCACAACCATTCCCATCGTAACACAAAAAGGGTCAATATCAATGTATTTAAACCCGCAGCCTACAAAAGAAAAAGCCGCTGCAACAGAAACAGCGATTATAAGCAGGTCACTGAAGACAAAGAAAGCCATAGTAACAAAGCTTTCAGCAAAGTTGTCAACATTAAGGAGACCAGGCGCCGCTACAAATTGTCGCGACATAAACTCGTGAATTCACAAGAAAAGGTCAAGAATTTGTCGCGATAAAGAAGTCATTATGATTAAATGAAACAGGGAGAATGTTGTGACAAATGAGTTTATATTGCAACATAATGAAGAACAGAAGGCATAATCGTTGTTGTGACAGAATCCTTGTCGATCGCAACAATGATTATTGCAATATGGAAACGCTTTGTCAGAGGTATAAAGAGCTTCAAGTAGTGACCTCTGGCCAGCACATGCAATGCTGTCGACACCGGGAAGAAGACCTCCTGGCCACGACAAGGCACATGTGGCGAAACTAAAGCAAAGAAGAAACTCGTCGCAATGATAAAACAAGGTCACGGCAAGTGATGATTGCTTTAGTGAACCGACTGCACAAATGCAAGAATCCAATGTTGCAACATACTTCAAGCTGAAGAGATATTTCGATGTCGCAACATGGATTTTTAGGTCGAGACACGTAGATGTCGAACATATTAAAGCTCCATCGCGATGCACTTTCTTTATGTCGCAACAAAGATTCCAACACAAGGAAGAGAAGTCTGGTCGCGACATGACAAACTGGGTCGCGATAGCAAAACACTTACAACACCATGAGGCCATGTCGTAACATCAAAATAGTTAACAAGAAATCAGTTAGGGTGGCACAAATCTCCTGCCATGACAGACTTTCTAGATCCAGACGTAAATTCGACAATACAAACAGAAACACACAAGAGCCAAGACAAAGGCACAAGAATGTCATCATGACAAGATGAATGGTCGCAACAGAATCTGAGTAGGCAAGGAAAATATATATATATATTTTATTATTATTTTTTTAGTAGGCAAGAAGCAAATATTATATAAAAATGTGGCAAGCCCTTAAGGGTATACAAAGTTGTATACGCAGTATCTCTACCTACCACCCACAAATCCTCGAAAACTACATGATGCACATTAATAAATTTACAAGCAAGTACTCCCCCTCATTCAAGTGGCCAACCTAAGATGTGATAAAGGAAATGAAGGAGTGTTTAATTCTATGTGAGGAGAAGTTTAAATTGTCAATCGTCACTCTATATCTTTCCTTCCACACTACCGAAAGGAGGCTAGATAGAGCTGCCTTCCATAACTTCTTAGCTTCTTTTCTTATAGGAAAAGTCGACCATCCCATCATTAAGTCCCTAATTCGCAATGGGCAAACCCATTCATTCCCCGACAAACTATCGAGGAGAGAGCCCATAATCTCCAAATTATAGAAGCAAGAAACATCAAACATCACAACAAGGAGTTTTATGTTATGTATTACTAGCTGAGAACAACAAGAATCAAAATAAAGTCGCTTTCATGACATAAAATTCGTGTCAAGACACCATCCAGCGGTCACAGCATACGCAGAACCTATCGCGATTAAAATTTTCATGTCGCGACACAACCATTAGCGAACCACACGAAGATTGTTATGATAGAACTCTTAGTGTTTAAAAAACTTTGGTAAGACGCAGATTGAAAACTATGTCATGACAAACTCGGCGTCAGGACAAAAAGACAAAGGCCAATAAAATTTAAGGGATCCATGTTAAAGCTCTCGGATTTACGCCCAACTTCCTGGCTCTATAAATAGAAAACACTTCGAGGAAAGCAGGCGCACGAATCGAATCAGAGTTAACCGGGAGTTAAGGAACTTTTTGTATTATATTTTTCACTTTTTATTTTTGCTATTTTTCTTTTCTTCGTATATTAGATTTAGCGTAGAGTTTTAATTGCTTTCTAAACTAAACAATGATTTGTTTAGAAGTTTCGTTGAATTAAATTGTGTTGAAATTATCGATTACTTCTCGGAATTTAATGAAGTGTCTGTAAATGTCGGAATTCATTCCTTCAGCTTGATTGCAAGAGGTTAAATCTTTCCATCGTGACATTTCCATTGCTAAATCAGAATCCGCGCATTTCGAAACACAACTTTTCATTGGAAAATATCTAATGTTAGTTATGGTCTTTTTCGCACAATTAGAAAGAAATTCTGAGTTGAGAATCTTGAATTTAATTGGAATGGTATTGGTCATTATAAATCGTCTTCAATATCAAAGAACGAATACCCATCAAAGCACCATATCCGTCTCATTCTGTGAAACCTCCCCATTTATCACGTAGACGGAGATTCCTAGAGCATTGAGAAGTTACTGGGGTGAGTTGCCAGACCAATACAAGAACTAATGAGCTCAAAGATTACTTAGATAAATCCTCAATTTACTCTCATGGCCTTCGAGGATTTAGCCAGGATCAATCAATCTGTTCCATTGTGAGATCTCCTCGTATGGAGCAAGGGATCTTGATCCTGTGTTAGCTTAGATCTAATCAAGGAAAGGGAGAATTCTTTTAGATCTGTAAGATGAGACACCATTCATCTTGTAGAAATCTGGCAATAGCCCTTTCTTGGGAAGCAAGAAATCTGCAGTCTTAAGAAATGGGTATGAAGTATTGGAAAATAAATATCCAGATCTGATAAAGAAATTCAACTTACAAGCAATTGATTAGAAACTCGAATCTGAAATGAACAATATTCAATCAGTTGAAAAATACGGTCAAAGAGAAATCCAAACTATACTACCTTATGTCGCTTGATGTCTCATCCCAATTCATGATAATCAAATTAAATTATGATACAGAATTGATAATTTCAACAACAGTTGAAATCCAAGTGACCACTTCAAGAATACCTGATTCACTCTAGTTTATGTTCGAGATTTAAATTTTTCCTTTATTTGTAAGATATAACTTAGGGATAGTAAAATTTTTAAGTCACCCTCGAAATTCCTATGAAACAGTTAAAATAGCGTGGAACTTGAGTTGTCGGGGTAATTGAATCTTTAGATTCTTGTCAATCTCTCGGGAACGATATCCCGACTTATAAAGTCCACTTTATTACTTGTATGGTCTGAGGTACTTTGCAAGGATTATGTTTAATGAATTCATTTTGGTAAAAAGAAACAAATCCATTTTTCTCTTATGAACACACAAGCTATTCTTTGGTCTCAACAAGCCTGTGCCTTACTAGTAGATCAGATAACAAGATCATGGTAATGGTGTCATTAATTTATATATATATATATTTGGTCATTTCAACAATAGAGTTGTTTTGGCTTCACAGATGTCAACTATGCTCTACGAGGAACCCCTGATTTATACTTTGGAGGGAGTGGAGAACCCCCGACACGGTTGGACGAGCTCGTGTAATCTGTGTAGTCTGCGCAAGAACTCCAACAGAACCCTATGTGTGCTATAAGTCCACAAAGGTTTGGGATGCTATTACGTAAAAATTTTTTTAAAATACTTGCTCTATCGAAGGGCAATATATTACAATGGAGGCAGATACCCTCAAGTGGTGTTATGGCTAGGTAGGCATAGTATGGAAGTGAGGGAAGGGGGTTTGAGTTCCAGTATAAATTGTGTGCTTATCATCATATATAATCCAAAGAAATCTCCTTGTGGAGGGGGAGAAGCTTTGAATAGAAAAACCCACAACATCAAATGGAAGATTGTGTGCCTAAACAGGAAAAGAGAGGCCATCCAAAACTCTCTTTTTCCAGCTGAAATATAAATCAATTTGAAACATGGGTCAAGAAAGACGGGGCTTGCAAGGCAGTGAGAGGTAACTTGGAGTTTGGTGTGGTCTTGATATGGGAAAGAGATCATAGAGAAGCCTACCCTGCACACAACAGCCCATGATAGGTGATGGAGGCAAGGTAAATTTTTGTTAAGATACATGGTGCAACAAGGAACCCTTTAGTGAGATGTTTCACATACTTTATGTGCTGCTTGGACCAAAAGTGTCAGTGAAGGAGGTTTGAGGCCAGGAAAGAAGGGGGGTGGGATCTTCTTGACCATAAGGCATTTTGATGGTTGGGAAATGTAGAGGGTGAAGGACTTCATCAAAATGATCAAAGATAAAAGAATTATCCCCCTTGAAGAGAGCAGAAGGGTGTGAAGTTGACAAAAGACAAAGATGCTCTTCTTTGTCAAACTGCTATGATGCCTAGGGAGAGGGAGACAACCCTTTCTCCCCTAAAAGGATGTTTCTGTCAGGAAAAGAGCTAGTAAGATGTGCCCATACACGATAGCTTAACTCCAGTCTAAAACAAATAGAATCAGTTTAAAGCAAACGGTCATATATAATGCATCCAAATGATTTTGTAAAACTGTTTAACAAAACAAGCATTTCCAATTTCTGATTATCAAAAGTAAAGTAGGGTGATAATCCATCCAGACAAATCATGAAGGGAAAAAAATGTCTCGAATTAAAAATAAAAAAACAAAAAAATCGAATGGAAAAACAGGAACAAAATAAGCAAAACTCCTACCAGATCTCCTCCAGTATACCGAAGTATTATGCCCAACCACTAATAGAGAAGGCTGTCGAAAAACGCAGAAAAATCATCCATTTGAAAGCCAGCTGGTAGATTCAATAGGAATGCATGAGAAAGGGTTAGATCTACCAGGCTACACCGGAAAATTTTGTTAAAAATTGAACCTTGATAAGTCCTGGCGGGGCGAGCAGCAGTACAGATCCGATTGACTGGCCATCAAAATTCTTAATCTTTTAGAAGTCCGCTGGTTAATCTTAGGCAATCAAAGCCCAAAAGATGTTCTTCCATTCACCCAACAGCCGGTTTCTCCCCAACCCAATCCCACCTGCAATTCATTGATGAGCCGCAACCGTGAAGACTTTCAGAGCTGCCCTTGCCCAACCTCTCCCAGACGCCGTTTGATACAAGATAAGGGCTTCGTGAAACTGTCGAAATGCAATCTTATAAGCAGTCCTGAAGTTTAAGGTATGTACGTACGGGTGGGTGCCCACCCAACCTTTTACTATTAAAAAAATTGTTTCCAAAATGAATTTCTGGAATATGTTTTTAGGAAGTTTTAAAATATTTTTATAATAGTTTAAATGGAATAAAACCTAACAAAAATAGGAAAACTAACCTCTTTTATTAAAATCCAAATATAAGGACAAAAGGATATTTTTGACAAATGCCTTGATATTTAGTTATAATATGGGAATGAGGCAATATGACCATGTGCATTTGGGAAACCACTTCCTTTTCATAAATAACCTTTTAAAATGAACAAATCCTAACAAAAAAATTTGTTAAAAACTAAATATCTTCTGTTTAAATCTATATACAAAGACAAAAATATACATTTTTGGATAAAGCTCCTTAGATATAAAGTTAGTACAGAACAAAATGACAATGGGTATTTGATTATGTTTGGGATTTATCTTTACACTTTATGGATATTTTCTTGGTGAAGAAATTGGACATTTTTAAAGGTTACTTTTCAAGAGGTTAGTTCTTTAAATAACTTTTGAATTTATCCATTTTAAACCAATTTCTTTTTTAAATTTATGACTATTTAAAAAGTAGTATTTGATTTTTTTATAATTATAATTAGGAAACTCTCTATAATTTAAGAAATTTATTAAAAAAGTTATATAATAAAACGTTTTGTGAAATTCTTTAAAATAGTTTTGAGAAAATTGATGGGATGAGAAAGATATATAATAAAAATCTGCTGCCATTCAGCTAAAATCTTTTCTCATCCCATCAATTTTCTCCACACTTTTTTTCAATTTTCTCCTCACTTTTGGAAAGGATCTCCTACCAAACTTTTTTATATAACAAATAGTTTTTTGAATAAATTCTTATTCTTTTATATTATTAAGCATATATATATATACATATATATGCATGAGGGTTTAGGTATGTTCCCTCCGACATTTTCGATTCTAAGAACAATGGGAATAGACATCCATTAGTGTTTTGATTTTAAGGGAATATAAAACCCAAAAAAGAGAGGAAGAAAACAAATAGAAGAGGAAAAGAGAAGGAATAGAAAATTTTTATAAGTTTTTATTATTTATTTCAACATTAAAACATTACAGGAATAAAACATAAATTTATGTGTTTTTTTTAAGTTTATTATTGATAATAGCGTTATATTTAATATTAAATTAATAATCGTTTATATTTAATATTAAATCTTATTATTGAAAAATTATTTTATTTTTTATTTTCAGTAAGAATTTAAAAACATTGCTATTTCCTCCTAGCTATATAATATATTTTAAAATATGTTTTGATGATTAATGAATATATTGAAATTTTTGCTGATGTTTTACAGAGTTTCTTAAAAGTTCTGAAATAAATGTACTCTTGTTGTTTTTATTGAAAATTGCAACGAAATATTATATATTTTTTCATTATTTTTTATTTATACTAATATTTCATATATTTAATTTCTGATGAAACAATAATGGTATCTTAACATTATTTTGGCTTTTGAACGACATTTGAGACCACAACAAAAACAACATGATTCTTATTGAAGTTTTCTATGATCTTTATCTTAAAAAAGAAATTAAGAGCAAAGATTTTTTCTTTCTGTCATTAAGAATTTGACTTTTTGAATAAGGATATATAGAATCCTGTTTGAAATTCAAGAAGATAAAGGATTGACATAAATAAGGAAATATAATAACAATTGAAAACTTGCTTAAATAGAAATAAAATTACAATTTGACTCAAATATGATTACATAGAATAATTATGTCGTTTGAATTAAGATAAAGAATTTGACATAAATAAAGGAAGTTGAATAAAATGGAATGCTAAATAGAAATAAAATTAAGAATTAGATTCAAATAAAAATATAGATGAATTTTTCTTTTTTTTAAATTCTAAGAATTTAAAGACAAAGAATTTGACATAAATAAGGAAAGAATAACAATGGAATACTCACTTTTAAATAGGAAATAAAACTACATTGACTCAAAGAATATAGAATAATTATCTTGTTTGAAATTTGAAGAAGTTAAATTAAAGAATTTGACATAAATAAGGAAATAGAACAACAATCAAATAATTAATCTAAAATAAATAAAACAACAATCCAAAACTATGATTTTTCAATAATAGTAATTGATGATGCCCTTTCAACCGGAACTGGGCTGGAGCGTGGGGGTCGTTGGGCCGGACCTGGATCGCTGGCGGGCTGGGATGCAGGCGTCTGGATTGTCTGGGCTGAGGTAGGATTGCTGCACCGTTGATCCGCAGGCTCCGGACGTAGCACTCCTCTGCAAAAAACAAGGAAGAAGGGGGGTCGGCGAGGGCTGTGCCCGTGGCCGCTCCGATGCCTAAGCCGGGCCGTATAAGAGAAACAAAGAGGATCGCTAGAGAGCGAAGGTGCTGCATACGAAAAGGCGCTCTAAGAATGCGAGCGCACTTTCACCGTCGTCGCCTCAGATGAGCAAGAGATGTTCAACCGGGCTGATGGTGATTAGGAGTCCTTCCCCATCGATGGATATTTCTTATTATACCATATTGGATTTGGTACAGATATAGAAAGAGTAGTTTATCGAGATAGTCTTCCTTCCTTATTAACGGTGACGGCATTTTCGCATAATATATTATCGCGTTTATTATACTTCCCATCCCTTTCGAGACTTTACTATAATTGGCTCAGGCCTGCAAAGCAGTTGAATCTTCTTCTAGCCGGGCCCCAAAAGGCCGGGAGTTGTTGGTTTTAGAAAGGCCCGAGTGCCTCACTGGGTAATCTCCTCCTTTGGGTTCAACTTAGCTGCCTTCGTGCTTCACTGGTCAGGCCTCTTTCGTTCATGCATGGCCATAGCCTTATTTTTTCAAACCCTATCAGTAATAATAATAAACAATAGTGAATTCGATTTTTTTTATAAATAGAATTTCATTTTTTTAAATCCCTCAAATATAAATTCAAATTATTGGGAGATATTAAAGTTTGGTAAATTATTTATTTACGGTGGTAGAACTTTTGCAATGGCTAATATAAAATTAAGAAGGGGATATATTTTAACTACTAATTTGATTGTCCAAGCATGTCTTACCGATTTGCCGCTTCACGTCCGAAGGCATGACATGTTGTAAAACTCGAGAAAAATGCCTTTTTTTTCTGAAAAATGACAAAACGATAATTTGTCACTATAGTACAGGTTGAAAACCTGAAATTTTATAGATCTCGGATGATGAAACGAACCTCACCATTGGATTCTTCTCGAGAAATCTAATTATCCTGGGGCCGGTTTACCGACTCGACAATCGGAATTTTCACGTTTTTCAGGCCGACATGTGCCTGTTGAAACCCAAAAGCAAGATTTTTAAGAAAAATTTGAAAGTTAGATAATAATTTAAAGAAAGTTCATATAAGATAATATGAACTTGAACCGAGACGAAATAAATTGTTTCGGAGCAAAAACGACTAACAAGTGGATGTATACGACGTGATTAACAAATTAATGGAAGAAAATCTGATTTTGGGAAAAGATCTCCCAAAATCAGATTTTTTGGAAACGTTAGAGGGAGAGAGAGAGAGAGGAAGAAAGAATCCTTCAACGATTTATCGGGTTTTGTCGATCGGAAGTCGTCTAGCCCAGAGTTAAAGTTCTTCCTCTTGATAAAGGCTATGCTTAGGCACCAAAAAGGAGAGATTTACGAAGACTAAGAGAGAGATTTGGGGAAATCAAAGTTTTCATGTTAGAAGGTGTTTTGAGGCTTCCTAACGATGTTTCCTACACTTCAAGAGGTAGTGATTCTTCCTATTTTGATTTTATTCCTACCTTTGGGCTGAATTGGGATTGTTTTGGAGCTAATTTTGGGCTAAGTTTGAGATGGTTTTTGTGCCATGTTATGGCATATTTTGAGACTTTAATTTAGACGTTTTGGTGGTTGGTTTTATGGTTTTACTTGGGATGGGGTTAGTATGTTTAAGGAGTTGATTTGGTCAAATTTGGTGTACAATAGCTACCCATATGGGCTTCAAACTGCAATCTCGGGTTATGATTTCGTGACCCCTTTAAGCCTCCAACTTTAAATGACCATATTTTTCTCATCCGAACTCTGATTCGCATGTTCTTAGACTCCATTGAAAGATCTTTGAGTCTAGAATATGACCATATGATAGTGGATGGAATTTTGTATTCACATCTTTACTGAAAATTTGATTGTTGCACCAAGTGTTCTATTGTAGTGACATGTGTGTGAAAATGACCCCATATACTGTCCAGATTTGGGATTGATTTTCAATCTGAAAAAATGGGGAAATTGGACTAGTGTCCTTCATGGAAATTGTATCTGCATCAGTAAACTTAATGTTAGGCTTTTGAATCACCCAAATTGGACTTCTATAACTCGAGTTATGGTCAATTTTCCGGGACTGCCACAGGCTGCCTTGTTTTGACCCCATACATTGTCCAAATTTTGGGACTGATTTTCGGTTGGGAAAAAGAGGGAATTTGGACTAGTGTTCTCCATGGAAATTATAGCTGCATTTGTAAAATTGATGCAGGATTTTGAATCACCCAAATTAGACCTATACAGCTCAAGTTATGGTCCATTTTCTCGACTGCCATACTAGGCCGCGAATGGTTTCGTGGTCCAATTTTTTGGGACTGTTAGGGGACTAGTTTCTGAACTGAGTTCGGAACTATTCTATGGTCTATTATGGCTTTATTGTGAGGTTGTTGTTGCATAATATGGAATGACATGTTGTATGTTGATGTTGATATATGCCTGCATGATATATTGACATGAATGAAGTCTTGTATGAACATTATATGCTTATTGATATAATTGTTCATGATGCATTGGTGATATGCATGAGTAGAGTTGTCCATATAGCATTCATCATATATGTGACATGGTATAGACATGAAATGGTGCATCACATTGCATATACACGGGAAACATCACATTTCATGAGTGTGAATGCATGTATCGGGTAACCGACACCGCACTGATGTTTGATCAAGGGCTCGCGCAAATGGGACAATGTCCAATAGAGTCACACAATTGATTAAAATAGTAAAAAAAATATGTGTCGGGTATCAGCAAGAAGGGATAAATCCCCCCTTAGGTGAAAATCCAGCCAATTATGGTCAGACATAGTCCATAGCGGTGAAAGGCCATAAAAATGTTTGGATTTGCGGAGCCCACGGTGAGACACTAAAAATCCGCTACCGATAAAAAGGCGCATGGATTTTGAATATAAAATGATCATTGTGATGTATCATCCAAAAAGTTTTTGGTTTATAAACAAATGAAATTGGTTTTGAAAATGCTCATTGGATGTCATCAAGAGTAACTGTTTTCATACTGCATAAGCATGTGTGGAGGAGTCGGTTTATGACTCTGACACGGCATGATGAGTCTCATCTCATTTCATGTATATGTAGGATTCATTTTGAATTGACATATCTTTCATTGGAATGTTGATGTGTGTATTATTGTGTGAACATGACATTGCATATGCACTTAGCGGAGTAGCCCTTGTAGGAGTATCCCATTGGCATCAAGCCACCCCTTGTCATGGGACCCCCTTCAAGTGCAAAGTTATGTGACAGTATCGGGCCCTCATCCGGGACTACAAGTGTGAAGAAAGCCGAACTGTGGCTTTGAGAAACCTTTTTGTAAAAAAACTAGATTTTACAAGTAATATTTTGTCCATAAGATAGTTGTAACTCAAACTCTTATGAACTGTTTTGATACCCCAGGTTATTTTTCTACAATATATATGCATGTGTGACACCCCAAATCCGAGGGTTAATTTTTTTTTTTTTTTTTTTTGGCTACTGAACTAGTCTATCGCCACGGTAAAGAGTAAATCTTTGTCACATGGTGATGCCTGGACGCGATGGGCAAGTGCAAGTGGACCTTAACAGAGCGCCTGTCCTCCTTTCGCCATGCTAGCCATGTCATGTGCTTGCCTAAGGCGCTGTCGCTGCACGACCTAGCCCTGTTGTGCGCGGCAGCACCTAGTTGTTCAGTCACGAAAGAGAAATCTTTGTTGTGACAGAACTCCCTATCGCACGTGCCTCAGTCGAATGCTCGCTCAAGGTGTGTCGCTGTGCGCCCAGCCCTCGCACGCCCGCTATGTCATGTGCGGTAGAATTTTCTATCGTAACCAGCTCTGTCACAATAACAAAGTCCTCTGTTGTAACATAGTTTCTCCTTGCTTTGGCCATCTCTGTCGCGACATCAAAACCTCTTTCACGATAGAAATTTTCCCTACCCTGGCCAACCCTGTTGCGACACAAAATACTCTATCGCGACAAGAACCCATCTAACTTGGCCAAAATCTGCCACGACCAAAACAAACATGGCATGGCCAAACTATGTCGTGACAGAGTCACGACCGAGAATGAAACACTTTCGCGACACCGTGGGAAAACTCTATCGCGATAGAAACTGCATTGCAAATAACTCATGAACGAGGAAAACCCTATCGCAACATAGCAACTCCCTACGGCCCGTGGACTCCATGTCGCGATTACGAGAACCATGTCAGGACACAGAGCCAGAATCTCTATCGCGACTGTAGAACTCTCATTCACGACTCCAACTCGAAAATGGGCGAGCTCACCCTTCTTACTCATGCACTTCCAACTTCCAATGCATTTCATGCAATACTACTACTTTATACAAATTCTAAGGCAAAGAAAAACCTAGAACTCTATTAATACTACACTGAACAAGTCCAAAATAAGTTTTTATTACAAAACTTCTCATTTACATATACATAACTGGATATGCAATCCAGAATATTACAAAATACATAAATAGGCCACAATCCAGCCTTTTTCACAACTAATCTCTTAGACCTGTTTCATTCCACCTATGTGACGCCCCATTCCCGGGGTGTCCGTTGACAACCCGTCAACCTGCGGAATATTCGCGGGATGCCCGTTACTCGACACCACTCATGGAAAACGGCAGAATTCCTTTGTATCGGGAGCTCTACCCATGGTACAAAACTCGTCTCCAACAAGCTTGCTGGGGCCGACCACAATAGGGTCCATATGCGAGTAAAATAATGGCCACTTGGGCCCCTGCATCAATACTCACAAAATATATCCTAACCAAATATATTACATGGTTCAAGAGTTTTTACATTACTCTTAATTCAACATATATTAAAATTACAACCTTCTAATACATGTTATACAAAATCAATGTCAATGCCACAATCTGGCTTTCTTCTAAACGCGGCCTCTAGTGAGCGCCGTCCTTGTGCACACTCCCTGTACCTAAAATAGTGATCCCTCGACAGGGTGAGCAAACCCCAGTAGTGATAATTTCCTACATGGGTTACTCCCCACCTAAGTGCACATGCATGGCAAACAATCACATTCAAGCAATTTCATGAACCTATTCGAATGTCTACATGACCAATCCCGTGTCTCGAGTCCTCACCACCCCTCACACATACCTAAGCCAATATAGTAGAAAATATTAGCTTTCACAACAAGTTTTTGTTCTGAAAACTTACTACTGAGTTTCTAAGAAAAGATACTCAATTTCAGGCAAATTGGTCGGATAACTCTTCAAACAAACTATGGTCCTCATCCGGCGGATCCGTTGACGTCCCTCCGCGAAATTCCTGAAAATCTTCTGTTGAAATTCCTTTCACAAATATTTTCGTTTTTATTTCATTTCATGTCATGCACTCACTCCTAATATTCTGTGGTGCTCCCAAAGGCATATGGAATGCATGATGCCAATTTCCAAGACATTCATTCTAATATATTCACACGCATATATATTAACATAATTAAATAACATAAAACATGTTATGCAAATTCACAATCAATTACACCAAAATTAGCTCACAGGGCTAATTAACAAACACGAGCAATCTACTAATCACCAACCAAACACATTTTCACACCAAAAAATTTAGTGTCATTATTCACATGAACAAAGGAAACCCCTCAGGTTCCTGCTCATGACCCTAATAAATAGGAATTCTTCCACCATTCAAAGCTTAAGACCGACTTACGCTAAAACAAGCCTCAGAACATTACTAACCATTTACATGGCTCTTAGCCAAAGATTAACGCAAGTAGGAAAAGATCTCTACCTCTTGGAGTTGTCAGAACTCCACCAAATTGGTGTCCACGCGTAGCCCTCGCCGCATAGAGCAACTTTGCTTCTTTCTCCGTCGAGAACCGACGGTCGAACGGGCTTCAAATCTGCAGGCTGCTCTCTCTCTAAAAATCAAATCTCATGTCCACTACATGCTCTAGCCCAGCCCTCCGCCCTTTTGCTCTTTTTTCTTCCATTTGGAGAAGACAACTATTCATGTTTTGTCTTATTGACATGAACACTCATTTAATTCCTATCATGTCCCTTCTTCTAGATTTTTGACATTTGGCACTATCTAGGCCGTCCATTTCCATCATCTCTCTAATCTTGGAACATGTGTAACAAGAGTACATGTAGTAGGTGACTTTTGTCACATCACATGTCTCTCAAACCCGTTTTACGACACCCGACACCTGATCCCTCGAAAAACGTGAAATTCCGACTGTCTCCGAATTCGACAAAATTCAACGTGTTAGCTAGATTTCACGATACGATTCCAACGGTAAAGTCAGTTTTGTCATCCGAGATCTAGAAAATTAGATTTTTATTAAATTACGATTTTGCCCTTTTATGAAAAATTTAGACTGCATCTTTAGAACATGTAATGAAAGCATAAGCCATTGCTGGTAGTTCTATCCAGGTCTAGTAGCCCCCTGCGAAAGTTCCTCTAGCATATGAAAAGTTTTCATAGTCTTCAATGTCGTGTATAGTGCGCTAAGTAAGTCAAAGAAGTTTGAAGGATAACTTTTCGTCATTCCATATCAGGTTTCCCCAACTTGTGGATTTTCCAACTAGTTCCTCAGAACATCTTCTAATTCTTTCATCTACTGCTCCCACTTCATGTGTAGTGTGCATTCTTCTTTCACTGTTTCCTAGTTTGTTCATCACTGCATCCAACTTTGCTTCTATGGCTGTCATTTTACCAAGCCCAATAAGACCATTTCCTTTCCACCAACTCCGCTCCCGAAACTTCGGGGATGGAGCTCTCAGAAGCCAGACGGGCAAGTGCCTTCAATCGCCTCAAGCCATGCCTCCGCATTTCTTCTTGGCAGCCCCACAGCCAGATGCATCAATTATACCCTTGAAGGTACACCATAAGATGATAGAAAATATCCATCTGAGTGGTCGATTCATTCCACGATGGGACATCATTTCAAAATCTTTGAATCTCTCCCCATGTGAAGTAGAGGCCTCATCTTCCCTTGCTTGAAGACAATTATTTCTCCTCTTCTTAGCAAAGGAGAGCTGCTTTCCCGTATGAGATTGTTAGACGCTTGAGGCCGTGGTCAACGAGTTTATTATGTATTATGCAAAGAATATCCATGTTATGTATCATGATTTCTTTGAGTATTTTTGATACATTGATGGATCTAGATCAGTATTTATTTATGAGATTATTTATTACAAATATTATTGCTTCTTATATTCACAAGCTTGTTTAAGACTTTTAGTCTTTATATATGTGTATGTTGATCCACATGTGTTATGATGAATCCCTAGTACCTAGTTTTGGTATATTGTTGTATCTTGTCGATACACAATATGCTTAGATGAAATGGTATTGTGTGTTGAGGGATTGGACGTGGTTTGGTAACTCTCTACTACCTGGACTGAGTTTATGGCATGCAAAGTACCTCGGTTGGAAATGGTATCATGCTCGGGAGATTTACCGAGAGAATTTACTACCTAGTCTAGTATGTTGTTATACTGCAAGCAATGTATATTTAGATGAAATGGTATTTTGGTTTGGGAGATTCTCAAGAAGAAGTTTATTTGTATGATATTTATGTATTGATGATTATGCAAATTCAAGTGGAGAATGTTAGATAAATAATTTTATGGACTTAGCATAATCAGTTACTCACTTACAAGGCCAATTTTATGCCATTAATGGGAATGGCTTGTTTACTACTTTATAGTAGGGTCCTTGGTCACACACTCTCTACAAGACACTGGTTGGCCCATCGGACTAGAGGACCAACTCTCTCAAAAAACCCATTATGACTTGCACAAACTATAAAAGGCCTAGAGCAAGTAAACAGGGGTATGTTGTATTTTGGTGATCTAGGGTTTTCATAAACAAGAGTGGCTGACAAAGAGGTATCCATAGGCACTACTTTAAGGTGTTCTTTTGTCTCACAATAGTGTATCTGATTTATCAATGGTTGTGTTTGGAGGTTAGTATATTTATGCGTAAAGGAATTATTATCTATATTTTCTAATCCGTATATATTTTAATGCATGTTTTCAGCATCATATTCACAAATTGTTTGTTAGTTATCATCTTATCTTATCTTTATTACCAAAACTTGATTTTAGGTCATAGTGAAAACAAATCTCGCCTTCGAAATGATCTACACTCATGTGACTAGATAATTTCTTATTATAATTATTAAAATTTTAATATATAGATTAATTGAGCTGAATGTGAATTAAGGATGAAAGATGTAAATTAAAATATTATTTTTTTGTGGGAAGGTTGGTTACTTCTGCAAATGTAATGTCCATTATCATTGACCATGAGAATTAAGTTGAAGAAAAAGTTGGTCGAAATTAATGAGATGAGAACGACTTTTGCATGAAATAGTCGGAAGTTCTGTTGAACTGATTTTCGGTGAAAGCTTAAAACTAATAAAAGGAATCTGCATGAAAAGTAATAACTTTGTTATTAATTTGATCAAAGAACATGATTTATTTCAGTACATGAATGAAGGGGGTAGCCCAATTGATTTCTTTTCCATGGTGCTTTTGATAAATTATTATAGCATTTTTTTTTCTAATCTTTCAAGTCTATAAAATCACCATTTTAATGAAATTTTTGCTGCCATTTCCTTTCCACCATAAAAGTGTTTATTTTTTCCTGATTTTAATAATTTTTATAATTTAAAATAATGGAATCCATCTTAATTGTCTATGGTTCTTATTCTATGATCATTATGAAGGAGAAAATTATAGGGCTCATTCATGATTCATGCAGAAATAAACTGGATATATTGGCGGGCCTAACATATTATTTGATATTCTCCTTTGATTATCGACTTTAACTTTCTACTAATAATAATGGATTTCTATCTTGCTATTGTGAAATATACATGATATTTTATTTACATCTGTTAAGTAGTTATTTCAAACTAACCTTTGTTTCTTTATTCTTTTTTCTTTTTTCTTTTTGTTATTGTGATTACCACTCTATGATATTCATTAATTTAATTGTTAATTAATTATAATCCCTATCTTATTTTTATTACCAAAAACATGATTTTAGGTCATAGTGAAAACAAATCTCAGCAGATCTACACTCAAGGAATCTTTAGGGAAGCATAATGAAAATAGTCTTGAAATAGAGCAAGCATTTTCACTTTTCGGCATAAAATTTCAAAAGAAGAGAAGCTTACAAAGATTGAAACTCTTTATCTTCCCTAACCTATTAAGATTGTAAATATTTTAAACATAAAATATATGTTTAATTTACACATTAAACATGTATTTAATCTCAAATGTTATAAATTTATTTCATCATTGAATGTGTAATTCTTGATACACAATTAGGGGTGAGCATAAACCGACCGAACCGGTTCAACCGGACTGAACCGAGCAGAAAATCATGGTCTTACAAAGAACCGAAGAGAGGTGAGTGTCTGCCTGGCTGGCAATACTAAGGAAACCTACATCTACTGACTGCTCTGGCCTTGGCCTTGGCTCTATTTAGTGTGGGCTAGAATTAAATATGGACCCATTTGTAATTATAGACAAGAATCGGGCTTTTGCCCAAATTAGAAAATATATTTACTTTTTACTTATTTTAGGCCCACCCCATCAACTCCGGGCCTAACCGACCCAAACCGTTCAACCGAACCATAAAACCGAATCCAACTCGCCATCGAACCGATGATTTCTTCTACAATTTTTATCCTTGCTCGCTTGCCAAATATCTAAAAACCGGTCGCTATATACCCTCCAATCAACCGAAAGCCGAACAAATCGTTGCTCACTCCTCGTATTAATAATATATATATATATATATATATATATATATATATATATATATATATATATATATATATATATATATATATATATATATATATATATATGCTTAAAAGTGTAACTCTTATTATACATAAAAAAGATCATAAAAAATGTAACTATTCTTATACTTAAAATATGTATCTCAAACTTATTTTTAACCAACATATATGTGTAAACATATATAACACTAACAACAATAGAACTGAGGAACCCATCCTCCCACATCTTTCCATAGCAAGCATGGGTCCTATGATCTTCTGCTCCTATTATTACGTGGGGTGGGACAAGTCCAAAGTCTCTATATTCTCTAAATCACCCAAACTTGTTGGCATCTTCCCAAAGAGTTTGTTATGAGAGATGTCGAATATCTTCAAGGCATTGAGAACGCTCAACAAGATTGGAATTCGGTTGGAGAGCTGGTTATTTGATAAGTCCAAAAGAGTGTACGTGTATCTCCACACTCTTGACACTGTTATTCCAAATTAGAGGATTTCCTCCAACATACATATCCCCAAGGCTCTTGAGATCAAACAACCAAGATGGAATTTCTCCAGGGATAAATCATAATGGCTCAAGTACAAGTATTCCAAATTTATAATAATATTTCATAAATAAAAAAATAATATGAAATTATAAAAATTTAACCATAAATAATATTATTGCATAAAAATAAAAAATAAAAATTATGGTTATAAATTTTTATAATTTCATATTATTTTTTATGAATATGATATGAAATAAATTTATAACCATAAAAATTAATATTGTTTCATATAATTTATAAATTAAAAAATTTATAAAAAATCTAAAAATATGTAAATAGGAAGAGGAAAGAGGATGTCAGAATTAGGGGGAAATTCATTATTTCAATAAGCGGATAAATAAAGCGGATAAGAAAAAGTTCTGAATTTGTTGATTTTCCATTCGAGTTGTTTACCCTAATCGACTCTAAGTAGCAGGCGATTAAGGGTCTTTGCAAATGACCTATAAGAGTTGATTGAGGGTGAATAAGCTATGGGCTTCTCTAATAAGCTCAACCAAGTAGGGCCTAAATTATATTTTCATCATTAATTTAAAATTTTTATTATTCAGTTTTGAAGCAGATATAAAAATAATTAATAAATATGGTAATGTTGAGAGAATTCGTCGAACAAGGGGAAAGAGACTAGCCTACATAGTAAGGTAGCCTTGGTTGATTCCTATATCTAGGAGACCACGTTCGCTTTCTCAAGCCAAGCCATTGTTGGTCGAGGGGGTTTCAAACCTAGATTGAACTAGGTAGGAGTGGCGGTGTCCTCCTCAAGGTGAATTGAAACACATCGTAGATGGAAGCACTGTTAAGGATTCAGGAACAGCCGTTTGGGAACTGTTTGTTTGGGTGTCCTCCAGTTTGGGAAGCAATGTTAAGCACCATTAGGGATGCCACAGAAGATGGATAAACGGTTTCACTGCCCAGTTTGGGAACTGGTCGATCGAGATTCTGAGGAGACATGGACATTGTGCATGGCCTGAAGGTGGCGTGGGATATTGGAGTGAGGAAATGCATAGTGAAACGGACCTCCCCTGAAAGTGCCGTGGGTTAAAGGAAGGGAGGAGGTGAAATGCTCCCATGCCAAAGGTGGCTCAAACAGGTTGGCTAGTCCACCTTCAGTTTGTAATTCGAAAAGGCAATCGGTTGCAGATTCAATACTAAGCTCGCCCTAACAATACAACATGAAGAGACCAAAATTTGGTGCAAGCCCCCTGAGAGATTGTAGAAAGTTCTCCAACAGGATGCCATGGGAATCACGAGCCCAAGAAATATACTGAATAACTATTAGTGCTATGGGGTTCCCCTCCTCCAGATCAAAAAAAAAAAAAAAACATAAAAAAGCAACAGCCGCCTGCTAGAAATTAGAAGAGGCATGGGTCATGGGTGGGGAGCGATGAGCAGGCAATGCCGCTATATTTACAGATTGGGCCTCTTTTTTACCCAGATTTGAGCTTCATGAGCCAGAAAAGTCTTCTCTACAATGCCATAATGCTCAAATTTCTCATTTTGCTTTCTTTTAATTAAGGGTTATGTCAGATTTCCATAAAATTTGAGAAAAATAGGAAGGAAATAGAATTAAGGCTATATTTGGTTCTTCACAAAAATTGAGGGAAAATGTAAAGAAAATAAAATAATGAGAAAAAATAAAAGGGAAGAAAAATACAAAGATATAGTTAGATAAGTGTGCCTTTTTACTATTTGAAACTCATTTAATTTATTTTAACCTTTTTTTTTAAATTAAATAATTTATTGAGTCAAACTAACAATACATCGATAGAAATACAAATACAAATTCACTAAAAACCATAGAGGATGAAACAACTCAAATAATTTGCATTTTAACTTATTTATACAAAGATAGTATAATTTAAGAAGATGTAATTAAGTTTTTAATTGATTTTATTTATATTGGAGATGGTGAATTAAAAAGAAAAATAGATTCAAGGTAGAACTTCAATTATAGTTGAGATCAAGTTTATACATGATATAATAAATTATCTAATAGAAACGTGACCTGATAATGACATACATACTAAGCTCATCAACAAAATGAAACCATGCATATAGAAAATGGACATACATTATTTCACTCACAAAGTTGCTTCCTAATAATTAATACTTAACCAAACGTCTTCCCCATCATCATTCTATGAAATTCACCGCTAAGTGGACACTCACCTGGATCGAGCATTCTGATTTTGAGCGGTTTAATTCCGTCCTCGTCCTCCAATTGGACGGGGTGGGGGATGTCGGCAGTTTGAAGGTGGAGGTAGGGTAAAATACCCAATAAGAACCATGAATCCGGTTGCTAACAATAAGCCAACTCGGTACCCAATCCACACACCTTCCCATAAGAACCATGACTCCTGTTTCTTTATTTGTGGTGGTGGTGGTGGGAGGGGGAGCCCATCATCTTTAGGACATGGAAGATGAATTTAGATACCGCGCAACCTTGTTGTTGTAAAATAGTTCCGGGATATAGTATCATTGTGCCCATTTGCCCTCCATGCAGATTTGACCTGTCGGTTCATTGTTGCAGCACATCGAGGAATGGTAAGTTGTTCGCGACTTTGTGAGCGTCGGAGGAATTGAACACGAGGAGGTTGTTGTGGGACAAATCTATTGTCTCTATATTCTCCAAATCACCAAAACTTCTGAGTATCTTCCAGTTTGTTGCAAGATATGTTGAGGTAACTGAAGCTTAGGAAACGCGCAGTGTTTGGAATCTGGTAGAAGAGTTGGTTATTTGATAAGTCTAAAGTATACATGTTAAGTTTGTCAGTGGAGATACCTTGCTTTGACTTCTTCCAATTCAATATCAAGTCCCTCAACTTCGGGGAGAGTTGATTTTCTTGGCTTGACAATATTGAGCTAAAATAAATACCGATTGTGTAAAGGTTGGGTGATGGTGAATTTGGTGCCGCTCATTAATCATTCCTACAAGGTTACCAAAGCATTTTGGGATTTCTCTAGTTAGGTAGTTGTTTGAGACATAGAGGAGTCGTGGAGTTCTTGAGGTTGCAAAATGCTTTTAGGGATTAAACCTTGAAAGTGATTATTCCACAGTTTTAGAACTTGTAGTGTGGAGATTTGGGAGAGGAAGTTAGGAGCTCACCGGTAAGATTGTCTGAAGTTCAAGGTCTTTGGAGCTTACTCAAGTTGGTGAAAGTTGAAGGTGAAGCCCCGGATAACTTATTTCCGGCAAACCCAAGAAATATTGTTTCTATAGGAATGGTGGTTGGAACCTGTCCTGAGAAAACGATGTAAGCTAGTTCTTGTTGTACCTTAAGGTAGAAAGCGGGAAAGGACCAGAAAATCTATTTCTTGATAAGATCAGTAATTGTAGTTGACACAATGGATGCAGGATTGAAGAACAGGCCCAGAAAAAGTTGTTATCGCTCAAGGTAAGAATGGTTAATACGGGCTTTCATGATCTTCCATGTGTTTAGGCAACTCCCAGAGAAATTGTTCCTTGAAAGAGCAAGCACTTGTAGATTATCAAGTCGAGAAAAAAGATTAGGTGGAAGAGAACCTGTGAGTTCATTGTCTGAAAGAATCAAAACTTGAAGTAATCTCATCTCAAGAAACCATTGTGGAAATGCACCTTGGAGCTGGTTCTTATTTAAATCCAGAAAATAAGGAGCAATTAGGGTAGAAATCACTGGAACCTCAGCAACAAGACCACAAGATTTAAGAGACAATCCAAATAGACTGGGATTTGGAGCTATCTCACCACTAACACTGTTATTCCAAATTAGATGGTTTCCTCCAAGACGCAAATCCCTGAGGCCCTTGAAATTGAACAGCCAAGATGGAATTTCTCGAGTCAGCGAGTTGTTCTGCAAATAAAGAAATTTTAACTTGCTTAGTTTCTGCATCGGGGGGATTCTACCGGTTATTATTCAACCACAAAGAGGACACGTTAGGTTGTAAATTTCCAATGTCGGTGGGAATTTGCATGGATAAATCATTGTAGCTCAAGTCCAAGTATTCCAACCCCTTCAAACACAAAACTGAAAGAAGCATGGCATCTGAAAATTTGTTACCATAGAGGGACAATTCCTGCAAACTCGTGGTGAGGTTTCCAATTTCTTCTTCTTCTTCATCAGGCCAGAGTTCTCCACTATTAAGAGAATTATCATCCAGTTGGAGAATCGAAGAGAGAGAAGAGAAGAGAGAAGAGAAGAGAAGAGAGAGAAGAGAAGAAGAGAGAAGAGAAGAGAGAGAAGAGAGAAGAGAAGAGAAGAGAGAAGAGAGAGAAGAGAAGAAGGAATAAGGAGGAATGGATCCATGAGGTTATTCCGTACATGCCAATATACCATACATAGATAGACAGACCAACCAAAATATTGCTGAAATTAACAGACAACTATATATGCATATATATATATATATATATATATATATATATATACTCTATTCTAGTAATTAATCTATATAAACTCCTCCTTTTATTTATGTATTGATTATTTCAGTTAGAAGAGGTTTCATGTTGTTACTTGTGGTGATGTGAAAAAGAATAAAAATAACTCTTATATATACGATTTTACCTGAGAGGACAACTGCTGCAAACTTGTAGGGTTCCCAATATCTGCCGGGAGTTGTCCACTAAGAGAGTATCCGCAGATGATATCCCGGAGAAGTGGTAAGTAGAAAGATATGAGGAGGAGATAGGTCCACTTAAAGTTATTCTCTTCCATATAGTAAAACCAGATTACTGAGATTATAAGCCCAACTCCAGGATTTCACCTTGTATGTTGTTGTCTGAGATGGAGGCTCCTCCAAGCTTCTATAGTGTGAAAATGGGTGCCAACATACTGGATTCCACCCTGGGCTGTGGCGACAGGTGGGTAAAAAGGGCATCTAATTAGAGACCAGTTATTACAACCCTTGTAGTTGAATTTGGGGAATCATTGCATTCAACTTCAACCCATCCATAACAATCTGAACTTGAATTCCATGACTGCAACAGCTGAGAGACGTCAGAACTGTTGAATATTGAATGAGTAGTAATAGCAAGAATAGAGGACTTAAACTGGAGAAGAGCCTGCTTTTGGTATTCTGGACAAGACTGACAAGCTGTAGGTGAGAGGAAGAAGAAGCTACGCAAGGCAACCACCAAGCATGCCTTGATCTCCATCGCCATAGCTTATCAGTTAGTTTCTCGCTTTCCTAATTTGCCTCTGAATTCTTTGAGGGTGGGTGACTGACTATGAGCATGAATCATGATGACGGAATTGAGAGAGACTTAATAGATGACTTTCCAGTTGACTTGGTCTATTGCAAAATCAGGCTGAAGAAAAAGTTTGACATAAATTAATGGGAGATGACAAAGACTTTTGCATATGCAACCATGTGATAACCTAATTTCTCCTTTTATGGATATATATATATATATATATATATATATATATATATATATATAACGACTTTTGAGGTGACTACCCTCACCGAAAATGTTTGGCCCTTTAAGTCATGTTGTAAGTGGAATCAAATTATTAAATCTTAATTTAGTAAAAACACAAGATTTTAATCACCGCTATCCATCTTTCTACTTTTGATGTTATGTTCATGTTGGAAAACCCTCTTGATCATTTCAATCCATATTTGTATGATATTATCACTTTAGACTTAAACTTGTATAGTTTTATTTTAGGTTTCTCCCTAAAAGGCCTTGCCAATTAGATATTGTTTATACTTATAAACTCATAAGCTTTCCCTCGAACCAATTTGAAACTTTGGACACACATATGACAATCCACCCTCGAACAAAGTATTGTTGAGCCTCCCCTTAAACTAGGATTTTTCTTGTATTCTCTGTCAAGGACTCACCACATCATTTTGTTCAGCATCCACGCTCACTGCACCAATTGTTGGGAAACCTCATATACTCTTCCCTATCCACATTGGTGTGATATTATCCATTTTGGGCTTAAGTCCTTATGGTGTGGCGTCATGTTCCTTTTCGAATAAAAGAAAAAGAAGGGCAAGATGAATATGGAAAGAAAAGATCACTCTCTAACTTATTGCGTGATCTTATATACGATAGACCAATCAAGTGAATCCTGGATAAGTTTTTACTTTCTTTTTTTTATTTCTTTTGCCCTTGACCTCTTCTTAGCTTACCCTTCTCGGGAACCCTAGGAGCCCCATTTCCGTAGCTGCTTGATACCAAGGAGTTTCTGTTGTTGCATCTGAGTTGATTGAAATTCCTACTCTTACATTGTCTTGAGTATCTATTGTTGCATCCCGAGTTGATTCTATTTTCTTTAAGGATAGGATCAGCCGACTTGTGTTTTATGTTAAACGGTCAAATCGACAAGGGAGAAAGCTGTGAGAAAATCATTTCGAGAGAGCCGAGTTCAGTAAGTAAGCCTCAAATAATATCCATCATTACTTCTTTTGGCTTGAAAACCCGATAGCATCAAAACTCTTTCTTAGGAACTTCACAAGGACTTTAGGTGCACACCCAGCAGTCCATTTCATGAAAATTTGAATATATGCGGCATATCGTTTCTTATTATATTATTGTATTAAAATTTGTTCATCAAATTAATGAGTATCGTGAAAAATGGAGAAATATGCACATTCAAATATATTTTATTTTTAATGAGAAGGTTTAGTAATTCTTTGAAGAGACGAAGAAAAAAGTTTGGTGGAAATTAAAAGATCGATGACAAAGATATTTACATGTGATTAGGCATATTGACTTTGACTTCACTTGTAATATTGAAAAGTCATTTCTAAAATATAATTTAATTTGTGTTTTGAAAATATAAAATGCAATCCAAATGCGAGTAAAATAATGGCCACTTGGGCCCCTACATCAATACTCACAAATATATCCAACCAACTATCTCACGTAGTTCAAGAGTTAATAAATTACTCTTAATTCAAAACATATATTAAAATTACAACATTTCTAATACATGTCATATAATAATAACATCAAAGCCACCAATGGCTTTCTTCATATGCGGTCTCGAATCTTGGTCGGCAAATGCGCGCCGGCTTTATCTGCACGAAAAGGGGGTCCCACGACGGGGTGAGCAAAGCCCAGTAGTGATAATCTCCTACAAGGGCTACTCCCCACCTAAGTGCACATGCAATGGTCGCATAATCAAACACGCATGCAAGTGCAACATACACATGTATACCTGAATGTCTACATGCCATGAATGAGACTCGACTCACCATGCCCCATGTACCGAGCTCTCGCCGGCTCCATCACTCAATATTTCATTGAGTAATATATCCCGAGTCACTCACCGACTTGTCTCACATGCATACTCCAACTGTGACGACTATCACTAGTATTACCAATGATCCAAGTATCGAGCCCTCATCGGCTCCATTACCCAATGCAAGTGTCGATGAACAGTAAATCCCAGTCAATCCAGAGCTCTTATCCACACGACCCGAAGTCTATGTGTGATAAACATGACCGTGTGTCTTCTTTGGGTAACATAACTTTTCGGGTGATACCGTAGGTCTCTTACACCCATACGCCTCGAGTTCTCACTGACTCCCTCGAACATACGTGCGAGAATTAAAATCATTTCGAACAAAGGTATTTGTTTTTAACCGTGGAACTGACCCTTCCGATATAAATAGTGGACGGACTCCGATAAAATCTATTTTGTGGACAATCCTCAGATGTATATCAATTAGGCGGACCGACGATTGATAATATATGGACAACCCTCGATGTATATCAATTGGGCGACTCCGACGATTGATATTTTATATGGACAACCCTCAGATGTTGTAATGGACACACTCCGATAAATAATATTGTTAATTGACCCTCCGAGCAAATTCTTTCAGAAACCTCATGCACTCCACTCTTATTGTTCTAGGGTGCCTAGTGCATATGAAATGCAATGAGCCATTTCCATTTCCTTAACTTTGTGCGACTCATTTTGGGCGTTGTCTGATAATTAAGCCCACTAATCCAGCACCCTACGCAGTGTTGATCTACTGGCAAATAATACTCACGACACACCATCAAACACGACCTGATGTCGATCTCAACTATCACTCACACCTAATTTCTAGGATTTGCGATTGCATATGGAATGTATGATGCCAATTCCAACACATTCATGCTATATATTCACATGCATATATATATTAACATAATTAAATCACATAAAACATGTTATGCAAATTCACAATCAATTACACCAAAATTAGCTCACATGGGCTAATTAACAAACATGAGCAATCCATTTTGAATCACTCAACCATACACATTTTCTAGTAATAACACATAAAATGGCCCAAATCTCGGACCCATATAAAACAGGGCACCTCTTGGTCCCTTCACGGTTCATCACCGAATATCGTGATACCAAAACACCACAAAACCCGAAGACATGTCGGTCAGAGCAAAACCAAACCTCGACATAGTTAAGATTTGCTTGAAAATAGTCGAAAAATACATCATGATTATTAAGCAGTCTTGAAAATTGACCCGAGCGTGGCTTGATCGAGAAATTAAGCGATTTGTCAGAAAACAATCCCGAAATTTCTAAATTCATATTCTCGGTCAAAAATTTTAGAGCGATTTACGGCCTTTCACGACCTCTAAGCCAATCGACCATTACATGGCCTTTAGGCTAGAAATAAAACAAGCGGAAATTCCCTACCTCATGGAGTTTAGTGAAACTCAAGATTTTGGAATCCATGCGTAGCTCTTGTCAGCGATAGATCAGCATGATCCAGTGAAGAGCACAACGGTCAGATTTTTCGTAGATGCGAAAGAAATGAAGAAAGAAATAAAAATTACAAATTCTCTCTCCACGCTCTCTCTCCACCCTCTACGCTCTCCGTCCGTCTGACCTCCCTTTTATCCTTTTTTTTTTATATATTATTATTATTATTTGGATACATAACTTATATTACCTCATTAAGATGCATTTCTCTCGAAAAAATTTTATTTATTTTCAGTTCAATTCTTTTAAATGAACTTTAACTCACGTCATTTTCTGCTTCCGAGATTTTCGTAAAAATCTCGTCACTGACGATTTATCACCCAGAAATTCGTAAAATATTCTAACTGTCTCATAATTCTACGAAACTTTTAAGGTCATTGTTGTGAGGCAATTTACTTGGCGCAATTCATTTCATCATCCAAGATCTAGAGAATTTCCGGTTTTCAACTGAAATTACCGTTTTACCCTTTTTCAGAAAAATTTAATTTTTCTCGGGTTTTACAAAAGGTACCTGAAAAGATATCAACGAATGAGAGTGAGATTTAAGCTCAATAAGAAATACTAATGCAATTTCATGGATCAAAGAGTTTCAATCATATAACAAATAGAAGATAATTTTCTTTCCATAAAACCTTTGTATTCAAATATGGTAGAACATTAAAAAAATTTCCACCAAAACATTCTCAAATCGATTTTCATATAAAAAATGATTCAACATTTTCATATCAAATTCAAATAGAACATTTTCATATCAAAGTCAAAAATCAAAGCTAATCCTTGACCCCAATATGGGGGCCTATTCCGTTTGGCCCCATAGGGAGGTGTTTGATACATTCAATACTGCAATCCCATGAGACACAAGCCAGGACATTTGTACTTACTTGGGAGAGTGAAGTTTCCATCCCACATTGGATGTGGGAGAAACTCTGTCACTATATAAGTATGAGCACCTCTTCCAAAGATGTCAGGCTACCTTGAGTAGACCGTCGATGTGTGAGAAGATGCTATAACATCTTCATGGGCAACAACAATTGGTGGAGTTCCAACTTCAAAGAATTCAGAAGAAGAGAGAAGAAGTCAATGCCTTCCATGAAGGATTGAAAGAGTGCTAATTACCAACCTACAATTCCATATTACTAAGGATAACAATGTAGTGGATTTCGGGGGAGATTATTGACGATGTCCCTGATTCGGTCCCCACCAGCTCAGAGATTGCCACTCCAAGTGTTGTAGTTCTTGATCTAGTCCTAACTAGTCTTGAGACTACCACACCATAGGTTGTTCTGGAAGATGTTCGCACCAAGGGCGCATATACTTTAGGCATCAAGTGGGTCTACCCTTCTTCAGAGGGTCATTTGTCAACAATAGGAAGGCTGGGTTGTTCCTTAATGAGAAGACCAACTACTGATTTCGACTTGATTATATAGAGATAGGAAAGTGCCCATCATGACCCTTTTGTATGAGCTCAGTGGTACACAGGTGTTTGACCTAATATTTCAAAATATTAGGGATGACGACAATGAAGATTCTAGGGGTCTCACTGAAGGACTTCCTGGAACTAGTCCTTACCAGCCCTAAGACTAGCACCATAAAGGATGTAGTTCCTAACCAGGTTCAAACTGTTGTAAGTGGGGACACCAGAAGCCTCTCGGCTTCAACCCAAAGTATCCTTCGTCTCCTTAGCTTTGATCTTCAACAAAAAAATAGGGAGTAAAAGAATGAGAAAATGAAGAAAATAGATAATTGAGTTGTACTATGGTGGTACATGAAATAAAAGGGCTAAGTATCTTCATCCACAAGTATCCAAGTGTCTCTTACACTCCTCTGGTGCATTTTCTTGTTTCATTCTTGAATAATGTGTTTTGCTGAAAAAAAGCTTAAAGGGAGGGTGTTGGGACCGAGATTGTCAATATCTTCATCTTCAGTGTTCTATAAGAAGATGGCTATTTTGAAGATAAAGTTTGATGAAGATTTGATGGTTTAAACATCATGTCCATTGAAGAACTTAGAAGAAGTCCTAACTTAGGCCATTCCTCAATGCAGGGACATGCTAGAATCGAAGTGTCCAGACTAAGGTAAGAACTGACGTGGGATGCAAGTTAGTTTTAAAGCCTTAGAGGCTAACGTACTTGGAGGAGCAAGTAACCAATGGGCCAAGGATCATTTTTGGTAAGTGGATAAAGATCAAATCAAGAAGATATGATAATCTAAGCTAACGAACCAGAATTAGAAACAAATCAAGTTTCTATTCTGAAGGATACTTGAGTAGCAAGTTTCCTTGTTCGTTATGATAGCTTAAGGCAATTACATAAAATAGAATGTAAAGTTAGGTCATATTAGGATAATGATCGGCCTTATCAAAACTTCTAATTTGAATTACAAAGAGGCTATCAAATCAAGTCTTGAGAAGTTACTCATCACGAATTTCGAAGGAGCAAAAACTTGAAGAAGAAAAAGCGAGTTCGACATCTTTGAAGGAGTGCGAAGTGCAAATATTTGATTAAGGTCTTGCGTTAAATCCTTTCACCTTTGTTGAAAGATGATGTTTTAGATTCTTCGTAATCTATGTAATATGGGTATGGGTGAGATGTTGTTGAGAGGGAATTCATTAAAGGGTCGTGGGTAGAGAAGAGGTCTCGTGCCACATCGGACTAATTATTTACCTTGAATTAGATTGAGTGAAATCCTTGCATATGAGCCGTCTCCACGGATGTAGAGGCGGTTGTGAAGCTATAAACATATTGTGTGCACTTTATTTTATCATATATATTTTATATATGCCTTGCACGCACACAATCCCAAAGGATAGTCCGGACTTCTCGCCCAAAGTCCGAACTTCCATAGTCCTAGAGTTAGGATTGTGGTAAAAAAACGCACACTTATATATGTCATCCTCTATTATGTTTATAGAGTGGAGATTTGGGAGAGAGTTTGGTGACAACCTATAAGGTTTTTTGAGTTAGAAAAGTAACACCATCATCATAGGACAATTTCTTTTCCTCAACATCGATCTAGAAATTTTATAAATTGATAGAGTAGTGAACCTTCTTCAATTATACTCTGAGAAAGGACACATAACATGTATATTAATAAGAATTATTTCATAGAAGGTAAGTAAATAAATAATACCCCAAATGGACATGCATGAGAGCTTATCAATCAAATGAAACCATATAGAAAAATGCACTCACACATTTCATTGAGAAAAGTTGCTTGCTATAGCCCTAAATTTGTTAAAATAAAAGCAATGTTAGTAACAATGGGAAAAGAAAAAAAAGATAGAAAATAAAGAAACACCCAAAATTTCACGTGAAACCTTAAATAAGGAAAAATCACGAGTTAGAGAAGGAGAAATCCATTATTATGAAAAATAAGGTACAAGATTAGATATGATGATTATTAATTTATAAAGGAAGGCAGAAACACTGAAAAATACACATAACATATTTGTATTAAAATTCTAAAATAGGCAGAGACCTAATAAATTAAGGAAATGGGTTATGGGTCTTTCGTCCCAAAACCCTAAAAGTTTATGATGACGTAGCGGGGAAAATTTTTGAGTCAAATCGGAAATAATAAATTCGGGCCACTCAGCTCTAACAACTACTCTCGATCTGCTCTACTTCCACACAAATGCTTTTACTTAACCAAATGTCTTACGGCCACTTCCATAGAAATTCATGGTTGAAGTGAACCCGCTTAGATCGAACATTTTGATCGATTATCTTTGTCGGCCTTGATCAGATTGGACGGTATGGGTGATGCTAGTTGTTCGAAAGAGGTGGTAAGGTAAAATACAATGTACCAAAAATGATTCCGATTGCTAAAAAAACCTTACTGAGTACCCAATCCACACACTTGTTGGTGGTGGTAGTGGGAATCCATTATTTGAACTCTTTTAAGAAATTTAAAATCATATACTAAAAAGATACTAAAACTAAAAGCATTAAAACTTTTATATTAGTTTAATTTTAAATTTATTACTCTAATTTTAGATGGGACAATTATTTTTATATTTTAATGGTGATTTCATCAACCTAAAAATTATTCTCATGTGAATAAGCTAATTTTTGAATTAAATTATATTTTAATCATTAACTTAAAAAATTATTATTCAGTTTTTTAAGTAGATAAGAAATCATTAATAAATATGGTACAGTTGAGAGAACCATCGAACATGAAAAAGCTTAACGTCACAAGCCTGCTAGAAAGTAGAAGAGGAGGATGGGTGAGAACTGGGACTAGGGAGCGAGCATTACTTTATTATTTACAAATTGGGCCTCTAAGGTCAGACCCATGTATACCAAGATTTAGGCTTAAGAAAAATACTTCTCTAATGCAGCAATGCTCCAAATTTAACCCATTTTACTTTCTTGTTATTATGGGTTGTGTTAGATTTCCATAAAATTTGAGAAAAATAGGAAGTAAACAAAATTAAGGCTATGTTTGGTTCTTAAAAAAGTAAGAGAAAAAATGTAAAGAAAATAAAATAAAGGAAAGAAAAAATAAAGTAAAATAAAAATAGGGTTAAATATGATGTAAATATATATTTTTACTATTTGAAACTCATTTAATTTATTTTAACTTTTTAACAAATTATTTTAACTAATTGATACAAAAGATAGTATAATTTAAGAATATGTAAGTTTTAATTGATTTTATTTATATTAGAGATGGTGAATTTAAAGGAAAATACATTTAAAATTAGAACTCAATTAAACTTGAGATCAGTTTATACCGAATATAAACGTTATCACATTGACGATGACACGCATACTAGCTCATCAACGAAATGAAACCACGCATATAGATTTTTTATATACATTATTTCACTCAGAAAGTTGCTTCCTAATACTTATACTTAATCGTCTTACCCATCGCCATGTTGTATTTGCAGCCTGCAGAAGTTCAGAACAAGACAAAGACAGAAATTGTAAATGGGAGCAAGAACAGGAAATGGAAGATCATTGGACAGCAAGTTCGAGACCGATGGTGTCCACAGCAAAAGCGGCGGAGTTGGAGAAACAAACTCAGCTGATCGCGTATGTGAAATACTATCCTTAGAATTTGATTCCCGAGGATGCATGACTCTTGAGTTTAGGACGAACTGCAGGGCAAGAGCGTATAGATGAAGATAGATATTCCAGAGTTGCAGAAGAAAGGTAGGGAAAACCCGTATTTTGTAACATCAGGACCCACTTATGTATTTATAGGTAAATTAGTTTGAATTAATTCATAAATTAATTTGAAAGCATTCTAATTAATGCAAACTTAATCGTAAGAATTAGAATTCAAAATAAACCCATTGTGAATTTACTACGATTTTATGACTCGGCCCATTTCTTGTGCGTGCGAGGGCTCCCCTCTTCTCAAGTCATGTACAAGCCCATAATAAGGTTTTAGTAGTATATAAACCCAATAAAGACTCTTGTCTTTTTTCCATGTGGGACAACACCTTTTTGAAAACTATTGTTTACTAACAATCCCCCACATTTTTGAAAAAGATGATTGTATTCAACAAAAATTTTTGTATTTAAAAACACTTTGTATTTCAACAACTAGGCTTTTGGACGTGTTTCATCCCTTTGTGTACCACCAGTAACTGAAAATATTTTCCCACGATGGGGTGAGGAATGTCCGGTAGAGAAATTCTCTTATAAAGGCTACTCCCCACCTAAGTGCACATGCAATGGCACGCACACATTGTACCGTATTCCATACAGAAAATGCAATCCTATATGGAATATTTCATGTCATGAATGAGATGAGACTCATCATGCCCATAACCCGATTCCTGACCGACTCCCTCACACATGCAAATGCCAAGTGTGAAAACCTATCATTAGTGTTTCACCCAATGACTCTTTTATTCAAACAAAATCTTTTTGTTTTTAAAACTCAAGACCCATTGGAAAATCCTCCAATATTCATTTGATTTCATGAATCCACGTGTATTCACGCATTTGTGGACCCGCAGTTTTTGAGTTTTACACATGGGCGCCCGCGCCTTTCCAACATTTTTATGGTCTTTCACCGCTGGTGATCATGTTTAACCGCGAATGAATTGGGTCTTTCACCTTAGGGGGGGATCTACCCCATCTTGCTCCGCTCAAACACATGTATTTATTTTTTATTTTTCCCTTTTTCATGTTATGCAACCGTGAGTCTCAATTTGGATGTTGTCCCATTACTGAGCTCGCCACCCATTCACCAAGAATGGTGAATAACCATCACCATGCACATACACCTGACTCAACGCGATGTCCCCATGCGTATGAAATACGGAGATGCCATTTCATGTCATATCATGTGCATGCATAATGAGCCACATACAACATTACCAAATCATGGATAATTATAACCTGCATATAATTCACATCTATCATGTATCTCATGTCAATTCATCAAATAAGCATATATCAACATGAGCTTTTTCACACAAACAACGTGTTATTCAACTACCAAGCAACAACACACAAAAGATCCTTGATTTAGACCTCAAGTCAACAAGGCACCATCTGACCTCCAACACCTGAGACAGTCAGTTGATTCATTTTCTAGAATTTTTCCAAACACAGCCCCAAACTCTTAACACACAGCAAAACCCGAACCACAGTCCTAGGATAAAAACCAATACTTAAAGCGTCGGGGTTGCGAAAGCAGTCCCATTGTCAATATTTAGTCAAAAAATTTTGGGACTAAAATGCACGACCACTCACGGCCCCAAAGAACCCCATGCCATTAAATAACCTTTAGACTAGAAATAGCACCAGTAGGAAAAATTCCCTACCTCTTGGAGTTTGAAAAACTCGATTTTGGTACTTACGAGTAGCTCGTTCGTGGACGAGCTTTGAATTCAGTACGTCGAGCCGATATCGAATGCGAAAAATTTTCTTTCTTTGCCCTTTATTCCACTTTCTCCTCCGTTTCCCTTCTCCTCTCATTTCTTTTTCTTTTTCTCTTTTCTTTCTCCACTTTTTATTCTCATTCACCGAATTGATCAAAAGTGGGGGAAACTTCCCCCCACTTTCCTCCATGCCACATGTCTCATTTTTCCCTTTTTCTTGATTTTTCTTTTTGTTTGTTTGTTCCTATCTCAAGTGAGGGCTCCACCTTAGCCTCTGAACTTCGACACATGGCTCAACATGAGTCATTCATCCCCAGTGCCATGTGTCACATGCATTAGTATCTTGGAAACACCGTTGCCTCGAAAAACATAAAATTTATTGTCTGTCAAACGAGTCGGCCGGGTAACTAGATTTCACAAAGGCGAATTCAGCAGTGAAGTCGTTCATCATGCAAGATCTATAAAATTTCGGTTTCCAACGAAATTACGTTTACCCTTTTTAAAAATTGAATTTTTCCCGGGTTTTACAAGAACAATGGCTCTCTGGTGTCTTAGTTCATGGTGGTGGGAGGGTGAGTCCATCAAGATCAGGACTAGGGGTTGCAATTCGTGTTCACGAGTCGTGTCAATAACATGTTTTCAATAGTATTCGTCAACCCAACATAACACAAATAATAAACGGGTTGGAAATATCAAAGTCAAACATGACCCAATTAGTAATTGTGTAGTAAGATTAGACATGTGTACCCGTTTATTAATTTGGTAATTTAAATAATATAAGTATAACTAGTGTCAATATATAACATAAAACATGTATATAATGGGTGAAATCTAGGTTAAATATTAATTAACACATAATAATAACTAAACGAGTCAATATGGGTCAAATTAGAGTGTTATGTGAATTGACACAAATATAACCGGATTTATTAAACACGATTTTAATTCAAACACGATTATACTCAATCAAAACCCACAAAAATAGTATCAAATTCATATTATGTTCACGGATATAGTCAAATTTTACCAACCCTAATCAAGACATGGGAGAAGACACGCATTATTTTGTTCCAAATTTGTTAAGCAATTTAGTAGTATGGGCACATGTGACTACGGTGACAATAGTTTGAAGGTGGTGATCAACTAAAACAACTGCTAAAGAATATGAGTACTATTTGTAGCATGAAAAAGAATGGGGTATCCAGCTGTGATTGATTTTTAGGACATAGTGCAAGGACCCTTTTCCAATTTTATAATTATTGTTTACTTTTGAACCATAAGACCTTAATATACTTTTTTTTTTTTGAAATGTGCTTAAAAAAGCACTTATGCGGTAGTGGCGGATAAGTGGATTTAAATAAATGGTTGGAATAGGGACACCGAGTTCAGTGTTATAACAATAGATTGATTTTACTGTCGTTAAAAATTAATATTATATGTTTTTAAACTTATTCAAATAAAGTAAAAATGATGTAGATTTTGTGAAGTATTTATAAAAAATTGAATAGAACTAGACCCATACAAGTGATGGTGAATTAAAGAAGAAAAATACATGCATTTAAAAGGAGATCAAGTAGAAACTTATGCACCAAAATGACATGAATATAGAAAATGCACTAATACATTTCACTCAGAAAGTTTCTTGCTAATACCACTAGCGACCTGTCACTTTACATAAATACTTATATAGCAACCAAATGTCTTCATCATTCTATCAAATTCACGGTTGGGTGGGGCATTGCATGAATATTCCAGCGATTTAATTACGTCCTCCTCAGGTGGAACGATTGTGAGCGATGTCAGTGGCTTGAGGTGGTGGTAGTGTAAAATACCTCATATGAACCACCATTATTCAGGTGCTAAACAACAACCTATTCAGGCACACCTTTCCATAAGAGCCATGGCTCCTGTGTCTTTGTTGGTCTTTGGTGGTGAGAAGGGAGTCCATCGCCTTTAAGACGAAGGTTCCTTTGTTACTCCGCGTCCCAGAATGGTAAGTTGTTGCAGCTTTGTGAGCTTCGGAGGAATTGAACCAGAGAGGTTGTTGTGGGACAAGTCTATTGTCTCTATATTCTCCAAATCATCCAAACTTGTGGGTATCTTCGCAGAAAGTTTGTTGCAAGATATGTTGAGTAACTTCAAAGCCTTGAGCACCCAGCGAGGTTGGAATCTAGCAGAGAAGTTGGTTATTTGAAAGTCTAATAAAGTGTACATGTTAAGTTTGTCGATTGGAGATGCCTTGCTTTGACTTCTTCAATTCATTGTTAACCCTAAACTCCCGGGGAGGATTGGCTTGACCATCTTGATCAAAATCAATAATGAGTGCCAAAAGTATGGGTGATGGTGGATTTGGTGGCTCATTAATCATTCCAACAAGGTTACCAAACTCATTGGGATTTCTCGATTAGGTTGTTGTTTGAGACATCAAGAGTGAAGGTTACGAGTTGCAAATACTTTTTGGGTTAAACCTTGAAAGTGATTATTTGCGAGTTTAGAACTTTTAGTGTAAAGATTTGGGAGAGGAAGTTAGGGAGCTCACCAATAAGATTGTTGTCTTGAAGTTCAAGGCATTCAAGGTTATACAAGTTGGTTAAGTTGAAAGGTGGAAAGCCCCCAAATAACTTATTTCCGGCCAATGCTAGAAATGTTGTTTCTCTAGGAAAGGAAGTTGGAACTTGTCCTAAGAAATCGATGTAAGCTAGTTGTAGTTGTACTCGTCAGGGGTGGCTTGGGAAAGGAAGAGAAAATTTGTTTCTAGATAGATCCGATAATTGAGTGGGCAGATGAGGTATTGAGAGCAGGCCGAGAAAAAGTTATTCTTGCTCAGGGCAAGGACAGCTGAGAAGGTTGCATCTCCGATGGTTTTTGGCAACTCCCCAGATAAATTGTTCCATGAGAGGGCAAGCACTTCTAGATCATAAAGTCGAAAAAAAGTAGGTGGAAGAGGCCTGTAAGGAGTTCATTGTCGAAAGAATCAAAAGAGTGATGATCTCATCTCCAAAAACCATTGTGAAATGCACCTTGGAGCTTGTTCTCTGAAAATCAGACGATAAAGAGGCGTTAGGATATAATTAATCCACTTTGGAACATCTCGGCAAGACCTTTAGACTGGAACAATCTGATAGTTGGATGTCATTATCGATCTTTGTGGCATTGTTATTCAGATGAATGTTTCAATGGGCTGTGTGGGACATGAAATCGAGCGACGGGATGGAATTTCTCAGGTTAGAGTTGTTCTCCATATGAAGGGGGCTCAACTTGCTTAATTTCGCATGGACGAGGAGGATTCCTGATCAATGGTTGTTACTCAACCACAAATAGGAGATGTTAGTAGTAAATTTCCAATCTCATTGGGTATTTCCATGGATAAATCGTATGGCTCAGAATCCAGTATTCTAAGTTCTAACCGCTTAAACACAAAACTACATAACGAAGCGTGGCATACGAAATTTGTTACGAGAGGTACAATTCCGGCAAAATCGTCGTGAGGTTTTCAGTTTCTTTGTAGGGGATGACTTGATCTCCACTAAGAGGTATCATCCGAATAGAATCTGAAGCGTGGTCGATGAAAAGAGGCGAGGAGGAATGGATCCACTCAAGTTATTCTCGTGCATCCGAGATGGACAAATTGCTGAGATTAGCTAATCCCATCTCCAAAGTTTCACCTTGTATGTTGTTTGTGTGAGATGTGGAAACTCCAACAAGCTTACGTTGTGAAAAAGGTGCAAACATATTTGGGTTCCTCCTGAGTACGTGGTGACGGGTCGAAAAAGTTCTCTTAGATAGAGAATAGTTACAACTCTTGAAGTTGGTGTTTGAAACTAATGTTCCAATGCGCATTCGGCAAAATCCATCCACAACAATCGAACTGGAATCAACAATCCGAACGAATTCCATGTTTTAACTTGTGAAAGTACTGGTACGTTGAGTGAATAAACGATATTAGCGAAGCGGAGGATAAGCGGAGGAGAAATGCCTTTTGGTATTACGGACATGATAAACTAGGCAGAAAGCGAGTCTCCATCACCATAGGTGAAGTGGGTTTCTGCTTTGTTTGCCCGTTAATTAATTCGGTGGGGGGTGTGTTGGGAAAATCCGGTTAGTTTTGAATTAACAAATGTTAACATTCATGAATAGTACTCTCGTGATACGACGAAACAGAGTAAAATAATAACTGACTAAAAGCGAGAAATAATAACAAAATAAAAGACACTAGAAATTTACAGAGGTTTGGCAATAGCCTCGTCCTCAGGGGCGTCGATGAACAACTCCCAGCTAATGAAAAGAAATTACAAACTTGAGACCCATAAATCAATTTCCTAAGAAATTGAGGCAAAAAGTAAATACCCAAAACAATTGGGCAATACTACAAATAGCCTTAAGTGGAGGGGAGAGGTGTCATTTAGAGAAGAGGGGGGGTGGCCCTTTTATAGGAAACAAAAAGAAGAAAATCCCATCAATGGAGTGTGGGATTCATATTTGACAAAAAGCAACAGGGTGACTCAAAGCATCATGGGGGAATGGATAGAAATTAAGACTTAAAAGGGCGATTTTTAATATATAGATTAATTGGTGAATGAATAAGGGATAAATATGTAAATTAAATTTTTTTTTCATGGGAAGGAATTGGTTGCTCTGTAGTAATGTAATGTCCATTATCATTGACGATGAGAATCAAGTCGAAGAAAAAGTTGGTCAAAATTAATGAGATGAGAAAGACTTTTGCATGCATAGTGGAAGTTGATGATGCCTTTTTTAACCGGAACTGGGCTGGAGCTTGTAGGGGTCGTTGGGCCGGATCTGGCGGGTATCATTGGTACAGAGTGCATGGGCTCTGGACGTCGGGGCGAAGTAGGATTAACTGCTTGATCTTTGGTGGAGCTCTGGACATGGCCTCCTCTGCCAAAAACAAGAAGAAGGAGGGGTCGTGAGGAAGCCAGCCAGTGCCTTCCGATACCTAAGTCGATTCTTTCTTGAGAGAAAAAGATGGACCTTGGGGGGCGAATGTGTTGGCCATGTTCTCTTGCTTTCACAGTGGGTGGCCTTGTATTTATAGTAGATATTTACCAGGTTGGATGGTGATTAGGATTCTTTCCCATTTGGATGGGATATTTTTCATGTCTCGGATTTGATTATGGATATAGAAAGTGCAGCTCTATCTCACGGAATTATTTCTCTCCTTATTGTGGGATCAGTTTGATGTTTGTAATATTGTGAATTCTTACTTTCTAGCGGTAAGTTGAATTCAGATTCTTCGGATAATATTATGTTATTGGAGATTATTCTATTTCCCTTATCTATGAGATTTGGCTTGATTTGTGGGCGTAGGCTTTCGACTATTTTGTTCTCATCCTTTGGGATAAGTGGTAGGCTCTCATTTTTAGTTATCGTAAGGGACACAGGTGTTTGTTGAGTGGCCTCTTTCTTGGGCTGTGAGTGGGGCGACCTTATTTTCAAACCCTATCAGTTGCCCCATCCATGTGGTGTGTGGGCAAGGAGCTATAACGTTCTCGCGCCATTTACCAGATTTCACGTGTCTGCTGTTTGGGTTAATTAGGGCTTAGTGTGATCACCATGTCTTGTGATAATGATGACTCTTGGCTTTGCGCTCGCTTCTCCCACTCCTTTCGATTTCATACATTTCTTCAGATATCCTCGTCTTGTGTGCCTCGATCCTGAGACCTTTTCTTTTGCCTTTACAAGCGAGTTGGACTTTCTTCTCTTAGTCTTAAATGCAGACCTTTTTGCGCAGTCTTAAGTGTCTTTCTTGGGATACTTTTCTATTGTACTCTTGGGTCATTGCGTCTCTATCTCCTTGGTCTCTTTTCGAAGCGTCTGACGAGGCACTAGGGTGGGATTGGCCAAGTTACTGCTTTCATTATTTATTTTCATCATGGGTCTGGGTCGCTCTTCTTCTCTGCGCGTGCGGTGACTCTTCGGTTGATGGGATTACGGGCGAGCGGCGGCGCCTCCGATCGTTCGAGCGGGGTTGAACGGGATGCCCCGAGCAGCACCATGGACAAGAGTAAGGAGAAAGTAGACTTGACCAAATTTTAGATAACTCCACCTTCATCCTCGAATGAGAAAGGATAGGTGGCATAGCCGATGTCCTTGTGTGTTCCAAAGTTGCCTCACACTCTCGGTGTTGCCACCCAACATTTTCACTGAGCGCGCGGTCTTGTGTCACAATATATGATCGGTATCCAGTCTGCAATGGTCCCTCTCGAGAGGTCCCATCTATATCAACAATAATCTCTCCCAATCCACTACATGAGCTAGATCTGGAGTATACTTCCAGAGCATGGAGACGTGGAACACCTCATGGACACCTGATAAACTCGGCGATAATGCCAACCGATATGCACCTGTGCCCACCCTCTCGAGTATCTCGAAGTGCTCAATATACCTCGACGCTAGCTTCCCTTGCTTGCCGAATTTTACCACTCCTCTCTTAGGCATCACCTTAAAGAAGAAATGATCACCCACCTCAAACTCTAGAGGTCGACACCATCTGTCGGCGTAGCTCTTCTGTCGGCTCTAAGCGGCGGGAACACTTCGGTATCACAGGCCTTCGGAGGTGTCTCTAATAAGATTCGAACCAGTGATGGAACTCTCTCCCACCTATGTCCAACAAATCGGGGATCGACATAGCCTCCCATATAAGGTCTCATAGGGTGCCATATGTATACTGCTTTGTTGTTGTAGGAGAATTCCCTTGAGTAAGTGCTCCTCCCCAACTACTTAAGATCTAGGATACATGCTCATGACATGTCCTCTAAAACCCATATTGTTCTCTACGGTGACCATGTCTCTGGATGAGCGCGAGTGCTCATCGTCAACTTTATCCCCATAGCCTTTTGGAAACTCTTTAAAATTGTGTAAGTAAACCTAGGGTCCACTGTCCGATCTGATAGAAGCCCGACCTCCATGTAATCAGAGACAATCTCTACAATGCCTGTAGGTGAAATTCCTCGATGTGAAGGTCATCGCGCGCTAGAAAATATGTCAACTTGGTGGTGGTCCACCTATCATACATACCGCCTTCGAGCCTCCACGGTGTCGGTGGCAAGTGGGTCACAAAGTTCATCGTGACGTGCTCCCACTTCCACTCAGCTGCCTCCAATGGCTGGAGTAACTCTGTTGGCTTCTAATGCTCAGCCTTTACTTGCTAACACGTGAGACACCGTTGAACAAAATCTCCAACGTGTTGCTTCATTTCGCTGTAGTAATACTAGCAACGAAGATCACGGTACATCTTTGTGCCACTTGGATGCACAACAAAGAGAGTAGTAGAACTTCTTAAGGATCTCCTCTCTCAAATCGGTCGACCCAGGAACCCTGTAGTCCACATATCAAGACTATCATTTGTGTGAATGTTGACCTTCATCACCCATGCCAGTATACATAGTCCCGATGGATGATATCTTTGCGTCCTGCCCCTGGGACTCAATCTAGTGGTATCGAGATAGGTCATACCCACAGGTATTTCGCGCATTGACAGGTTGTCAATGGGACCCCCGGGTTTAGGGGCGTCACACATGTGGAGGGGTTCGAGCCCAAGAATGATGGTTTACTACATTGTATTAAAAGTGATTAGCTTTGAAAAAAAACTACTAATTTGATTTCTTCTATATTTTTAATTCGAAAGATTATTTTTTATAAGTTTTAAAAATATATTTATCTCTAAATTTCTAATGGATTATAAAATGAATTCTTGTAATATTGAATAAGTTTTGGAGTGTGATTGTTTTCAAATTAATTATTGTTGATTAAGAAAAATTAAAATATTTTAGAATTAGAAAACTTTCCAGCTTTATAAATATATATAGAGATACTACTCACAGGGTGGTACAAGTAGGGGTAAGGCATGGATTCGGTTAACAAACTGTGGCATAAAAATAAAGACCAATATTAGATTTTGGTTTGTAATTTATATAAAAACCAAAATCTTAACCTTAATATAGTTAGCAAATATCTAGTTAATCATTTATTCGAGTTAACCATATATCGATTTTTCAGTAACCATAATTAAAGCAACTTTGCAATTTCATAATCATATAATAAGTTCAAATTATAATAATTATTATAAATACAATAAAAATGTAAAGAAAAAATAAATACAATCTATTCATTTGCAATCATGACACTTGTGCATTTATAATACATCTATAAAATAATATGTAAACGCATGAGATTAGATAGTTTAATCATGACTTTTAATCAGCACATGTTTAACCTTGATAAAAAATAAACTAATCGAAAGAAATCAAAGCCTACAAGCTTTGGTTTGAAGAAAAATAGTAAAAGCTTAATTTGGAGGAAAAAAGTAAAATTGACGGATAGAAGTGGGAAAATCACAACTCACATAAGCTAAGAAACCTATTATATATATATATATATATATATATATATCAAATCCTTTAACATGTTTTGTAAATCGAAGCAGAGATTTGTGTAAAACAAAGAACGAGAACGAGCTTGGGTTTGATTCGATTAACCTATTTTTTTAGTTCGATTTTGATTTGGTTTTTCGGTCGTTATGGTTTCTATGGTTATTTTGCCCACCCCTAGGTAAAGTATATCACTTAGAAGAGGTTGAAAAGCATCTCACTTAGAAGAGGTTGATAGTGGAAATATTGACAAGACGTACAAATATTTAAAATTTAATGATATTTACTTTAAATAGGTAATAAAATAAAGAATTTGACTCAAACAAGGATATAGAATAATTATCTCGTTTGAAATTTAAGAAGTTAAGATAACGAATTTGATATAAATAAGGAAGTTGAATAACAATGGAATACTAAAATAAAAATTAAAAATTAGACACAAATAAAAATATAGATGAATTTTCTCTTGCAGAAATTTAAGTTAAAGATACAGAATTTGACATAAAAAAGGAAAAAGAATTAACTGCTAATTTGACATATATTTAAGAAGTTGAATTAGATTTTTTTTTAAATAGAATTCCATTTTTTTTAAATCCCTAAAATAGAAATTCAAATTATTGGGAGATGTTCAAGTTTGGTAAAGTATTTATTTACGGTGGTAGAACTTTGCAATGGCTAGAATCAAATTAAGAAAATAATATTTTTAACTGTAATTTGATTTCTTCTATATTTTTAATTCAAAAGATTGTCGATTGTTTTTCAAATTAGTAATTGATTCTTGAAAAAAGAAGTAAAATATTTTAAATTAGAAAACTTTCCAGCTTTATAAATATGCAGGGTTGTGAAAAAAAAAAATTGCGGGCATCCATTGGGAATCAGGTAAGGAATTAAATTCACATACATTTTGATTTTTATTTTGATGTGTATTTCTTTTCTTTTAGTTTTCGGCATATTATATTATTTTTTGGTTCCCATTCCTCAGAGTATCGACAAAAAATGATTTTAGAATTATAAGTAATTTTGGTTATTGTTTTTTAAAAACTATTTTTGTTTTAAAAAAATAAAGGAACATGCAAAAAGTAAGTTTAGTTTCCATATTTATTGTTCTGAAAAACAGTATTAAGAGAATATTTCTATTTTTTCAAAAACTATTCTTATGAATAGTTTTCAAAGTGAAACCAAACAAGCATAGTTTTTTAAGCTCTTGCAAATTTTACTATAGAAATGATATATATGTGAATTAGAAAACTATATTTATTCATTCAATGAGAATTTACGTTTAGTTTTCTATTCACTTGAGATAGAACAATATTTTATTTATAATTAATTTAGTTTTATTTAATTTTCTTCATCTAAATTTTACTGATTTATAAAATATTATAGATAAAAATACGTATCCTAAAGTCTAAAAAGCAATATTTCTGAAATTCCTATTATTTTTACTTTTAGCTTTTAGGCTTTTTGCTTCTTTATGCAAAAATTTGAAATTTATTTTTATTTTCAGTGAGCAGTGAATTCCTAGGTGAGTTTGTAGCTATCTTTTTGTCTAATCATATGCTTTAAAAAAGTAGAGAAAAAAAAGAGAGAGAAATAGTTGTTAATCTATTTTTAAAATATTTAAAATTAACTTTTGAAAAAAAGTAAGTTTGCAAGTTTTATACATAGTAAAATTTTATTTTATTTTATTTAAAAATAAATAAAATGATTCCAACATATAGATATTTTATTTTATACATAGTAAAATTTTATTTTATTTTATTTAAGAAGAAGGTTGTTTATATCAAATCCTGATGTCATATTTTGGAGGGTTTTTTCTTGACATTGTGATCTTGTTCTTAGTGAAGATAGCATGACATTGGGATTAACCAATTTTTGATTTTGACATGTTCAAATTTCATCAAAACAACAACACCAACGATACGGACGAAGAAGCACAAGAGGATCAACTACCTCCGGTTTAAACTTGGTTTTAATTCTTGTGATTTATATTTTATTTCCCTCTTGTATTTGAGAAAAATGTTATCTTTTGTATTTTTTTTGTTAAGTCCTTATACTTAATTAGACTTATCCCCATGCAAGTCGAGATGAACCATAAGAACAATAAAAGCGTACAACAAAACACAACAACACAGCAACAAAATTGCTACAAATGCTGAACAAAATCTCACATACAAAACATCTTGATACCGCTACCATGTCGACATCCAATGCAAGGCTCAATTACATTCTTCCTTTTAATTTCCAATAGTTCTTTGATTTTTTCCCTAGAGTTTGAAAATTATATAGGATTTTCTTCCTTCTATTATTTAAAAAAAAAAATTAACAATAGAAAAAATGATTTGAGTTAATGAATAATAGTTTACAAATGTTTTTGAAAAAAATTAAAATATTTACAAGAGGATTTGAATTAATGAATAATCGGATATAAAATTTGTATTAATAAAAACCTATAAGTTAATTGTTTTTATGATTATAAAAAAATATGAAAAAAATATACGAGATATAAATTAATGATTAAAAGTATATTGTTATGATTGAAAAAAAAATTGAAGTACTTGGAGTTGAGAACATTGTTGATCCGAGTTTTTTTTTTTTTATTTCTAAAATCTCTACTTGAAGGAAGAAGAAAGTGAAAAGGAAATAAAATATTAGGAAAAATAAATAATATTTTAAGAAAAAAAACTTTCTAAACTTTTGAGAAAAATATTTATTTTTATATAAATATCACTGATTATTTAAAGTATTTATTTGAGGGCTTATTTCATCCATCCATTCACAATAGGGTTACAAAATTTGAAATTCGATCCTTCGTTAATTTTTGGCCGGATTTTCATAAAAATAATCTTCTTGTTTTTTATTTATTTATTTATTTATTTTGTTACAAAAACGCCCTTTCTTTTGAGATATGTAAATACATGAAATAGAAAAAGACATTTTTGTCCCAGTAGTTTTCAAAACAAAACATGGGAGATGTTAAATTCACAAATTCAAGGGCATTTGATGTCTTTTAAACAAATATATATATTTTTTTATATTTAAAAGATGCATTCATTCATTAAATTCGTCCATTAAAAAAATGTGTTTGTCTATGCTTTCTTTTTCCTTTTAGTAGGTCTTAGTCAATATTTGATTTTTTTACTTAATGGCTTAATAGTGTTAGTATTAAATTTTTTTGTTTTTAAAATTATATTTCTATTAATTATTAAGTTGCTTATTTTTATATGCTTAAAATCAACATCTTAAACATATTTAAAAAATAATTTTAAATTATTAACTCATTATATTAGCAAAATAAAATAAGTTTGAATAACAAAGAAAAATAATTATATCAACTTTTAAACTTTATTTTTGTTTTTCATTTTTCTCTATTTTGTTGAGAATTCTCCTATTATCTGAAGCCAATTCAAAACACAGAACTCAGAGAAGAAAGGGCAAAGATGCACAGAAGAACTACAAAAGTTCAGTATTTTATTCATTGCTTTCTGAGTAAAGGAAACAGAACAGACTCAAGAAAAACCCCAGAACATAGCACTCATATATTCTACACAAAAGAGTCCTAAAAAATAAATCTCTACATTGAGCCGAGTTAGAGGTTGTTGTGGTCGATGAGTTTATTATGATATCGTTAATATCCATGTTAAGTATTATTTATTTCTTTTAGTATTTTGATGTTGATGGATCTTGATCAGTATTTATTTATGAGATGATTTATTACAAATATTATTGCTCATATATTATAATGGCCCCAAACCCGGAAGTCCGTTGACTACCGTCAGCCGCGGAATACAAGTGGGTGGTTACCGGCGCCGCGCTAGAAAATCGAGCGAGTCTCCTTTGTGCGAGAGCTCCACCCAAATACGCCTTTGTAAATAACTTGCATTGCACAGCTCTAGTGAGTCCAATAAATGCAATAATCCCCAACATGAGTAAAAATGCCTCTTGGGCTCATAAACCAATACTCATAAATCAATTATGTAACTATTCAATTATCTTCCAATAATTCTAATGGTTGATAACACTTTTGTTTATCTGAGCATATATTAAAATCTACAATTCTAATACATGTTATGTCCAAAACCATCAAACCTGAAACCAGGCTTCTTCAAAATCAACCTCAAAATGAGTTGTCTCCTCGGCCCATTTCTTTGTACCTGAAAAATAAAGGGGGTCCCGGCCCGGTGAGGCTAAAGCTCAGTAGGAGAATCGCGCCCTAAGTGGGCTACTCACCACTAAGTGCAGTGCAATGCTCAGAAAGTAATACATAGATAATATGATCTCTTGAATATCTACGTGATAAATGCAGCATATGAGTCTCCTGACTCACTCCATACCTAAGCCATGCTTGTGAAAATAATCATTTTAAACAAACCCCGTTGTTCTTGAAAATACACTACCGAAAATATTCGGTAAAATCATGGGACTACTCAGGGGTGAATTGGTTGGTGAGCTTTGCGGAAAGCGGTGTGATTCTCATCAAGTGATCTGTTTGGCGATCTACAGCCGATTCAGGAATGTCATCCTGTGAAATTCCTTTCACAACCATATCGTTTTATAAAAATACCCATACATGTACTCACCTAATTCTAGGCTCTTGGTAAGTATGAAAATGCACATTATGCCGTTTCCAAAATCATTTACACAATGTGTCAATATGCATATTTTCAATCAACTATAATTACACACATGTAATTCCACACCTCAATCATCACCCAATCTAGCTCCTTGAGCAAATCATAAATCATCTGTGCCTATACAATTTAATTCTATATAATTGTGTCATTGATAACACCTCAAAGCATTAACATAATAATTCTTTTGATCAACCCAACTCTCCAAATTAATTCCTACACATACCAAAGCCGATTTCAGTTCATGATTTCAATTACTGAAAACACATGGACCTTTATGGCCATTTACGTAAGACGAAATTCCAATTTTGGAAAAAAGACAAAATCGTAATTTGATTACAAAAATTATAATTACGATTAAAGAATCCGTAATTAATTCTCTAGATCTCGAATGACAAAACAAATTGCACGTTGGAATGGAGTCTCGCGAAATCTAGCTAGCGAGATAAAATTTCGCCAATTCTTGAAACTACATTGGAGTGACACGTTTTGAGCATCACGGTTGAGGTCTGCGTAAATCGGATTTTCGATCTGACGAAAGGCTATAGAGAGCATGTACTCATGTACCATAAGTGACATAGATGAAATGATGAAAATGGATGGCCGAGATAGGTATGAATGTCAAAGCTGGAGAAAAGAAATGGGTAATTAATTAAATGGATTAAATGGCACAAAAAGAAAAAAAAATCGCTACAGTATCTCTTCTCCAAATTCAAAACCAAAGAAAAAAAACGGTGAGTGGCAGCAGGGGGATGCAGTGGGCGGCGGAAAGGAGGTTTTAGAGAGAGAACCTCATGCTTCTCTCTAGATTTGCGACAGATCCGACCGTCGGCGGTCTTCGAGCGAAGGAGAAATGTTACGCGGGACGGACTCTGGCGTGGACTCGGATGGAGTTTCTTCAAACTCCTCGGTGGGATTTTCTCACTACTTGGGTTTTCTATTCCCCATTTTAGTGTTTTTCGAATGTTTGAGTGGAGTTGAGGGCCATTGAGGTGTTGGATCGGTCAGCATAGGACGGAGTGCCTAATTTTTAGCCAAATGGAGCCGACGTAGTCTCATGAGTGGTATGGAAATGGTATGGGTGGTGTTAAATCATGCTTTGGTGAATTTGGGCCGGGGTGGCGTGAATTTGGGTTCTAGTGAACCGTTGATTGTGATCCTTCGGGAATAGTAACCGAGGGTTTCACTATTCCCAAAACAATATTCAAGAATATATTTTCGTAAAATTATGTGTTTAGTTAAGTAATTCGAATCGAATTGCTTGTGTTTGAATATTAGCCCAAGAGAGCTAATTTTGATGCGTGAAATGATAATTACATAACATGTTTGTGTGATTTGGTATTTTTATGCGATATATTCATGTTTATATATTTGCATGTGATTAAATTGTATTGGAATTGGCATACATGCGTTCCATATGCCTTTGGAACATCCTAGGATTATAGGAGTTAGTGCATGAGATGAGTCTGAGGAAGAAGAAGTGGTTCGGAGGGTGATTAAAATATTATGATCGGTAGTCAAGCCCAAATAATATATCAATAGTCGGATGGCCGGTTGATATTTATTCATGGAGGAGTAGTCCCGACGACTAAATAATATATCCAGCCGTGGACGACCCGGTTGATATATATATTTATCGGAGGGTATTCCCGACAATTAATATATATCAATCGTCGGAGCGGCCCGGTGATATATTCATGAGGAGGGTTGCCCACTAATAAAATGATGAATTCTCATCGAGGCTTAGGCGAGTGTGAGAGAGTCGATGAGGACTCGGGATGCGAGTTGGTCGGGTAGACATTCAAAGTAGGATCATGCATTTGCTTGAATGTTTGTTTTAAGACAGACATTGCACTGCACTTAGGTGGTAGTAGCCAGCCCAGGGGCGATTCTCTCTTGAGCCTCCAGCTCACCTGATCGTGGGATCCTCTTTTACAAATGCAGGGAGCGTGCGAGGACGGACCGTCCTTCAGGAATTAGTATTAAGAAGCGGTTGTGGCTTTGATATATACATGTATTAGAATTCTTTAATTTTACAATGTATGTGTTTAGGTAAATATTAGTAACTCTTGTAATATAGGATATATAGTTGGATCGTAGTGGTATGCATATTGAGTGTTTATAGGCCCAGGTAATTGGTATTACTCATATATTGGATATATATTGCATATATTGGATTGTTTGGGACAGGATATCACGGTGTTGTGTTGGGTGAGCTCCTCGGTACAAAGTCTGCGGGTTACAGTGGTGGTGGCGGGCATCCGCTGTATTCCGCGAGTTAACAGTGGTCAACAGCTATTTTGGGGTGTCACGACTTATTATCAGGCTTGGGTATCACGAACCTAGGGAGCTCGGGTTGGGTATCCATCACCTTGGTGTGGTTTGATGTTAAGTTTAGGTATGGCATTACCTAGGAAAATCGCGGGTTAACACTAGGACTACGTGCACGTGTGTTGATGTGTTTTGTGTGATTTGTAGTGTGATGATTGATACGTATGCCATGTCTTGTTGTGTGTTTGGTGTGCTTGACTGTTTTAGGTGTTGAGATTGTATGTGCTTGGTGATTAACATGGAAGTGTAGAAAATATTTTAAGAAAATATTTTGGGTGTTTTCTTGTGTGTAAACTTGAACCGAGGAAATAAACAAAATAAATTCATAATTTATTTTTGGTTTAGAGTGAAAGAAAGTTAATTTTTAGGGTTTCTGGGTGTGAAGCGAAGAGGATTAAATAAAATAGAATTTTACTAAATTTATTTGGAGTGTTGGAAGATGAGGAAGAAATTTTAAAGCCAAGAAAATAGAATTTTTGGATTTGTTTTGATGAGTGAAAGAGAAATGTTTTACCTGTTAAAGTTTTCAAGTGGTAAAATTGAAGAAAATGGAAGAAAAATAAATTTTATAATTTGTTGAGTGGAGAAAATTTTCGGTCTGGCTTCGGAAAAGAAAATGAATTTTATGGGAATTTATTTGGTTATGAGGTGAAATTAATTTTCTAAGGTTTTATATAATTGAAAAATTGAAGGAAATGGAAAAAAAAAATTTATAAGTTTATTTGATGTATTATGGAAAAAAAAAAAATGATTTTAAGGATTTTAGAGATTTTTTCAATTTTGAAATAAATGAAAAAATAATAATAATAATAATAATTCTAATGAAAAAACGGAAAAAAAAAAAAATTTTGTGCGAAAAATGGAATAGACTCTTGCCCATTTGTATTACCAAAGAAAAAAATTTGTATTAGGAAATGAGCCAAATTATATATTGTAAGGGAAGGCTTAAAGGGAAGGATTTTGTGTTTAATACGATGTTGTATTCTGGGGAGATTTAGCGAAGGCTTGGATGGTAGTACGTAATCGCGTCGGTAGGTGTATTGTGACGATGGGCTGGAAATTTTGGCTGCGGCCCCGTGTCGTGGCGGCCACGGTACGGCCATGCCGCGCGCCTGGCCCGTCCCGACGAAGCGCGAGTCTTTGTGATGCGGCCCGGCTGGCGAGTATGTATGACTGACGGGCGAGTCTTGAAAGCGTGGCGCGCCTGGCCCGAAGCGGCACGGAAGGCGCGCGGAGTGCGCGAACCTGGCCGGCGCCTTCTTGCGGCGGTGTCTTGTGAGATCTTTGGGCCCAGCGCGGCGGGCCTTGCGGGGCGCGACAGACCCTTGGCAGGCCTTGTGGAGCACACGACTTTCAAAGTGCCTGCGGCGTGAGCGCGAGGCGTGGTTGGGCCTCACCATGCGCTTTGGTGCTCTTTGGAGCTTCTTTGGGTGCCAGGCATCAGAAGCGACTGGGCGATTCGAACCAATGATATTTTTAGTCATAGTTTGGACTCGGTTCATAATTCTTGTTCATCTCGAAATTTTAGAAAAAAAATATATATATTTTTAAAAAAATATTAAAAAATCAAATAAAAATAAAATAAATTTTGATAAAATTTTCGAAAAATAAAATTTCAAAAAAATAAAATTTTGAAAATAAAATTTTATTTGAAAACAATATTTTAGCGATGAAATGATTGCGTATACTGCTTGAGTTATGTGTATGATTCTTGTCTCGAGGAACATTGGTTATGCCTTAGAATCTTGTATTGGATTTAACTACCATTGACTGTTGATTGCGTGTGGTTAAGTGCGAGAAATTATGTGCATGGTGTAATGCGTATAGGAAAGGGTGAATGCTAAGGTTAGGGGTTACGACCTTAGGGATTTGGATGATGAAATGAACAGAGCCAAAAATTTTTATTTGAATAAAGCGAATTAAGTGGTTGGAATTTGTACCGCCCAGGAAATGGGCAGATGGGTTCATGGTTATCGAGAATCTATTGGCATATGCATTGCTAGTTAGGCGAAATGAAAGTTAGATGACTCTTCATTGCGTGTTGGTGTGTAAATGGTAGTAGAGTCGGGCGTGAAAACGTCCTGGAGCCTTTAGTCGAGCCTGTCGGTGTTTGATCGACGGACTTTTCTTAGAGGTTGTAGGTATTACGAATCTTTATATACAGGAGCTAGTATAGCATGTAGACGGGAAAGTCTAGTAGCCCGGAGGTTTAGGGCGTATCATCCTCCAGAGCATTCGAGGGAAAAAGGTGGATGGTGGGCTGACCATTGGTTCATCTGATTGAGAAGGTGTTAGAGCTATGGAGGTTACCTCGCGCGACCAGAGGATTAGACTAGGCGTGTTCTAGTAGAAGAATGAAAGCGAATAGGGTGGAAGAGTGAAAGGACCTCCCAGAGACCATGAAGCCTTTGTGCGAGTGAATTCTCCCTAGGGATTAGGGTGAGAATAAGAATGATAGGTCGAGTTGCGAGTTAGAGATCTGGGGGACTCTACTCACGGTGGACCACGTGATCACGGACATGTGGTTCGGGTCATCCCCGAGGGATGGATTGGTGATAGCTTACGGGGTCGTCATCGATTGTGGCGTGGGAGGTTACACTACACGCGGGGCGGTACTCTGTTGTATTTGATGACGCGATGTTTTCCTAGGTATCACGAGTCAAGTGTCGGGGGGCCGGAGTTATCGGGTTGGCTAGCGAGCTACCCACTAGAGGATGAGGAGGTGAGACCAGGCTTAGATCTGCCAGTGACGTGTGAGTTTGTGGATGTTTTTCGAGATGAGCTACGGACTACCTGCGTAGGGATATGAACCCGGTGATGAGTTACACCACATTATTTCGCCCATCTCTATGACTCCATGGGATGGCGCCGGTTGGTTGCGGGAACTGGAGTCCGGCCTCACGAGGCTATTGGACGGGTTACGATCAAGAATCGGTACCCATTATCGAGGATTAATGATTTATTTGATCAGTTGAGAGGAGTGCGAGTCTACTCCAAGATAGACTTCGCTGCCCCGGTACCGCATCAGGCGAGGGGTTAGGAGGCGGTCATCCCTAAAGATGGCGTTTAGGGCGCGTTATGGGCACTTTGAGTTTACGGTGATGCCCTTTTGGGTTGGCGAATCGCGTGACATTCATGGATCTCGTGCATAGGGTATTCTGACCACATTTAGATCAGTTTGTCATTAGTCTTCATAGATGACATTTTGATCTACTCGGTCGAGTGGGGCATGAGAATCGCCCGAAGGACCATTTTACAATTGTTAAGAGACCTTCAGGTTGTCGCTAAGTTGAGTAAGTGCGAGTTTTGGCTTCTTGAGGTGAGTTTGAAGTGCGTGGTGTTAGCATCGGGAGTGTCGGTCTAGAAGGTTGAGGTAGTGATGCGTTGGGAGAGCCAGAATGTCGATCTTGGTCGTGGTTTTGGGATTGATTTGGGTATTACGAGGAACACGAGAATGGGTGCGAAGTTGTCCCTTCGGGACGGGATGTCAGGACTTCGCCCTACGGGACATGGACTTCATGGTTGGGACCGGTCTTGACCATAGAGAGAGGGGTCGGGGATGCCTTGGAACACTCGGAATGGGTGTTAGTAGCAGAGGGAGGATCGGCTTTCTCTAGTTCGGGAAGGCGAGAAGACTACCTTCACTAGTTTCGGAGACTAGGGCCGAGTTGAGCATGGTGATGGGATTTCCCCCGAGAACGGGGATCCCAGACTTTGGGACAATCCGATCCCGATTGGCGTGAACATGAGAGTATACGGTTCATTCCTCCAGCGCCCCAAATGCGCTCATGGTGGACCCGGGGTAGGGTGTCACAGTGTGGCATTAGTGCGTTCGCGGGCACGGTAACATCACATCGAGTCGGGTGTGGGTGCACAGTATGGTCATTCACCACTCTTGGTGAGTGTGGTTTAAGTTGGTCTTTAGGACTACGTCCAAAGAAGACTCATAGTTGAATCAGGAAATGCAAGAGGCTCGAAGTGTGGTAGGGAAGCGTTATATTTAACCGAGATGAAAACACAGCTGTTAGATTATCACGCAGGCGAGGTTGAGTGATGGAGTCGAGAAGTGACTCGAGGTTTGGATCGCACAGGAAATTGCATTGAGTGTTGTTGAAATTTGGCAGAGCTCGGTATAAGGATGTCATTCATGACATGGACTAGGTTGGCGGTCATAGGGTACATCCAGTGTGTGACCTTGGAGGTCGGCGTTTTACACACACCAGCGAGGGTTGTGTAGGGATACGTCTTTGTGCGGATTAGCCACCCAGGGTGTTAGAGGACCTGCTTTGGGAGCATGTGTCTGGGTCATAAGGGTAGAGAGACAATTGCCCTTAGTGGAATTAGCCTCGACAACGATTATCGGCCAGTGATCTGAATGCTTTATATGGGGCATTGTATGGAGGCCGTGTAGATCAGTTTTGTTGGGCCAGGGTGGGAAGGCTCCATCGCGGTCTGATCGTTAGAGACACCGGAAGGTGAGCTTGATACGATAAGCGTCTTCTCACGACTGAGCCGGCGAAGAGCTATCTTGAATGTGGACGTCGACCCTTAGAGTTCGAGTTGGTGATCACGTTTTACGGTGATGCCTAAGAGAGGAGTGATCGAGTTGTGGCGAGGAGCTATATCATGCAGGAGTTTGTGGGCCTTCGAGATACTCGAGAGGATAGGCACTGTGCGTACCGGTTAGCGTTACCGCTCAGCATGTCAGGTGTCCACGAGGTGTTTCACGTCTCCATGCTCCTGATATATATACTCCAGATCCAGTTCATATGGTGGATTGGGGACAGATTGAGGTTAACACGGATGGGACCTTCGAGGAGGGACCAGTGTGCATTGTTGATAGCCGTGATCGGTCTTGCGATGCAAGACCGTGAGCTAGTGAGAGTGCTATGGCGGCACTGTGGAGTGGAGGAGTCAACGTGGGAGCGCGAGGACACGTTGCGGGCCACCTATCCCTTCTTGTTTAGGGATGGAGGTACGTGGTTTAGTCGTTTAAAGTTTAAATGGTTGTTTACATGCATGGTAGAGTGCGCGTTGCATATGCATGTGCGCGATTATGATAGTCCTGAATTTCGGGACGAAATTCTTTTTAAGGAGGGGAGAATGTAAGACCCGAGAAATTCCAATTTTTGGAAAAAGACGAAAATGCGTAATTTTGATTCTGAAAATTATAGTACGGTTAAAAAGTCCGTGAGTGAATTCTCTAGATCTCGGATAGCCAAACAGATTGCACCGTTGGAATGGAATGCTCTCGAAATCAACTAGCACACATAAAATTTGTATTCTTTGAGGCTTGTTTGAGTGGCGGCCTTTTTTTCGAGCATCGCGGTTCAGTGTAAATAAATCGTTTCGATGCGACGAAAGGCACATGAAACATGTCTTTCTCATGTACCATAAGTGGTATGAGTAGAGGAAATGATGAAAATGGATGTGGGAATGATCGCAGGAATGTCAAAGCGGAGAAAGAAATGAATTAATTAATTAAATGGATTAAATGGCACAAAAAAAGACAAAAATAAACTCTGTTATCTCTTCTCGAATTCAAAACCAAAAGAGAAAAAAAAAAGGTAGTGGCGGCGCGGGGATGCGTGGCGACGAAGGAGGTTTAGAGAAGACCTCATGCTTCTCTAGATTTCGCGACGAATCCGACCGTCGGGGTCTTCGGGAGCAGAAGGAGAAATGTTCTCGCGGGATGAATGGACGTGGACTCGAGGATCGGGGGGTTCAAACTCCTGAGGCTGAGATTTTCTCCCTACTTGGGTTTTTATTCCCATTTTAGTGTTTTTCGAATGTTTGGTCGTTGAGGCCATTGGGGTGTTGGTCGGTCCCCGAACATGGGACCCAGTGTCTGATTTTTTAAACCAAATGGAGCGGCCCGTGGCACGCTCCCGTGGCCCGTGGTATGGAAAATGGGTATGGTGGTGTTAAATCATGCTTTGATTAATTTAGGTAGGGAATGGTAGTGAATTTAGTTCATAAGTGAGCGGATTGATTTGTGATCAGCCGGAATAGTAACCAGGGTTTCACTATTCCTAAAACAATATTGAATATGTTTTGTTAAAATTATGTGTTTGATTCCAAGTAATTCGGTCCCGAATTGCTTGTGTTGAATATTAGTGAAGGCTAATTTTGATGCGTGAAATGATAATTACATAACACATATTGTGTGATTTTAATTTTTATGCGAATATATTTATGTTTATATATTTGCATTGATTGGAAACACGTATTGGAATTGGCATATTGCATTCCGTACCTTTGAACATCCTAGGATTATAGGGTTGCATGAGATGAGTACAGAGGAAAGTGGTTCGGAGGGTAGTCCTAAATATTAATGATCGGAGGGTAGTCCAAACTAAATAATATATCAACCGTTGGAGCGGCCCAGTTGATATTTATTCATCGGAGGGTAATGATCCTGAGCTAAATAATATATCAGCGGAGTCGGGCGCCCGAGTTGATATATTCATCGGAGGAGTATTCACAACAATTAATATATATATCGATCGTCAGATGGCCAAATTGATATATATTCATCGGAAGGTGCCCACTAATAAAATGATGAATTCTCATACGAGGCTTGGCGAGAGTGTGAGAGAAGTCGATGTGAGTTTCGGGATCCCGAGTTGGTGGAGTAGACATTCAAGTAGGATCATGCATTTTGCTTGAATGTTTGTTTAAGTGGAACATTGCACTTAGGTGGTGAGTAGCCTTGGGGCGATTCTCCTCTTGGCCTTCAGCTCTCACCCCGTCGTGGGATCCCTCTTTTTACAGGTACAGGGAGCGTGCGAGGAGGCAGGTTGTCCTTGGTCGTATTAGAATAGGGTTGTGGCTTTGATGTATACATGTATTAAATTCTCTAATTTTAATGTATGTTTAAGTAAATATTGTACTCTTGTAACTATACTGGGATATATAGTTGGATCGTAGTGGTATGCATAGTGAGTATTGTTTTTATAGGCCCAGTGGTGCATTATTACTCATATATTGGATATATGTGCATATATTGGATTGTTTGGGACCGAGGATATCTGGTGTGTATTTTGGGTAGAGCTCTCGTACGAGGAGACTCTGCCAGATTTTTTCTGAAAATTAGGTCGGGTAACCCGACTGTCACTTGTATTCCCTTGGGTTGGGTCAGTCAACGGACCCCCTGGTTGAGGTCATCTGCGGGCTTCCACACAAACGGGGCTGTGCAGGCCAGTGATTGGGCTGTCCGCGGGCAACCCTATGTCAAACCTCGGTTTACTTTTTGGAATCGAATTTGCCCACCATTTCTATCATATAACCTAAGCATAATTTCTCTTTACATTAACCAGTTTACCAGGTATCTGGTATTAAATCCTCAAAAAATATTTCCATAATTCGGTCCCATGTTTTGGGACCGATCGATAACCATTCAGACATTTATTCATAGCATGATTTAAGCAATTTTGGTGAAATAAAAACACGACAACCCCTAATTTGGGCACGATCACGGATAGGGAAAAATTCCCAAGAAATTCTATCAGTCGATTATGTTTGTACCGATCAAACGGCCTCGCGGCCTCAAACCATCGAAACAGTCAAACCATGAAAATAGGAATAAACGCAAGTAGGGAAAATCCTACCTCTTGGAGTTGTCAAACTTCATAAACCGGGGTCCGTGTAGCTGCTCCCGTGACGTTTTCCCTTCTTGCTCAGTGAAATCCAGCGGTCGTGCGTGTATTTCTGAAGTGGGAGACTCTCTCTGGAAACCTACATTTCGTTTCCACTGCAAGCTACTGGTTCTCCCTCTGAAAATCACGTTTGCATTTTTGATTTAATGAAGGAGAGTTGTAGCTTCATTGTCCTTCATTCATTTAATCCTTTTAATTTGGATTAATTCATTTCTTTCTCCGGTTTTGACATTGATTATTACCTCAGCGCGTCCATTTTCATCATTTCTCTACTCATACCACTTATGGTACATGGTACATGCTATCTGACCTTCGATGCATCGTCGATTCTGACACCCGAAACGATGCCTCGGCGATGCCGACTTTCAGAAACGTCGACAAGTGCGAAATTTTACGTGCTAACTAGATTTCGCGAGCGATTATGGTTCAATCCGTTTGTCATCCAAGATCTGAAGAACTAATTCACGGATTTTTAGCCGTAGTACAATTTTGTAATCAAAGTGCGATTTTGCCCCTATTCGAGAAATTGGAGATTTCTCGGTCATACATTCTCCCTCCTTAAGATTTCGTCCAATTCTATACACCATCTTCTGCAACCATGTGCATATATAACCTTACTAACTCGAGAATAGTGTCGGTGTTATGATGACCAGGCTAAGGTCGTCTGACAACTAGATGGTGTCAGCTCATACATGTCGAGAATGACATTAACAACCCATCGTCTGCCCAAGGTCCGCCGCGCTTCATTTTCATGACTCTGATCTCTAGAAAAATCAAATCTCCTACATCCTAGGGAAGAGATTTTCCATCATATTTGGAAGCTCATTCTCTAGCTAAATGTGTTAAGTCTAATCAGGAGTCGCGTCGGAGGTAATCTCATCGCCTCTGCCTTTCTCGATCTGCGTAGACCTTCTAGTTTAGCCTACATCGGACCTCCTCCTGTGGTCGGAGGATGTCTGCGTCTAAACCTCCCGAAGGTTACTGGATCTTTCCCTGTCTACTGTTTATGCCGAGCTGTGCTATAGCATTATTTGTAATAACACCTCTGACCTCGAAGCAAAGTCTGCTAATCAAACAACGCGATTGTGCGACACGTACTCCATAGGCGCCCTCTGCGTCCTCGCCCTCACTAGCCATCTACGCATATGTCAAATGGCTGATTCTTGTAATTTTCATTTCGGTCTAACTAGTAATGCATGCCAATTACTAATAGACTTGACAACCATGGCGGCCGTTCATTTCTAAGTGGCGCTAAATTTCAACCCTCGATTCATTTACTTGACCAGGTTCAAGCTTGTTCATTTGATGCCCCGATCCACTGGAGTCATAAGTATAACCTTGGTATTTACCGCTTTTCCTATCGCATTTCTGCCATATAATTCCCTACGCAACTACCGCGCAATCACCATTCCAAATGTGATTAATCCATCTACAGTATCTCTAAGGCATAACATTTGAGACACTAATCATACACACCACTCAGTGTATACGCAATGAATTTTGCATTTAAATAAAATTTTATTTTCAAAAAATTTTATTTTTCGAAAATTTTATCAAACTTTATTTGATTTTTAAGTATTTTTTTTTTCATTTCTTTCAATACTTTGGAAAATACAAAAATACATTTGTTATTTTCTTTCATTTTCGATTACACCAATAAATTAAAATTTATTTCATCTATATTATTATTATTATTTTTTCATTCCCAAACAAACCAATAAATTGTAATTTATTTTACTTATTCTCTTGTTCCAGTTTGTTTGTAAACTCAGAGTTTGTTTTCCAACATGCCTATGTGCTATCTACTAAGCACCTGACATTCACATCCTGTATTATGTCATCATGCAAAACACATACATACAACCATTCATCAATCCACGCTGATCACCTAAAACACACATCACGTGTCTTAGTTTTTGTTAAAATTCTTCTCCTAGGTAATCTCATACTAAACCGAACATCAGACACACCTAGTGGTGATGTTTCTTCCTCAACTCATGGCCTAAGCTCCAAATCCTCCATCCATAGGTTTCCACACCTGGTACATTCTGGACGGAAGCCACTGGCACAGACCCGAGTCCTCGAGCCACTAGGTGCTTGGTTACCTATGCTCGATACCAATTTGTGGCCCGGTATCGGATTTCAACGCCAAATTAATCTAACTAGGCACTACTACAATTGCATATCCTAGGCCCATACCCAGCACGCTACGGAATGTCATTATGCCCATGGCACAGAGTACCAGTGTGGCCTTCAAGCCACAGGGATAGTTGACTACCAGTCAACCAGCAGGAATACAAGTGGAGGTCGGTTGCATACTTTGAAAATGGGCAGTCTCGCTTTGTGCGGGGCTCTGCCAGATATAACTTTGTAAGTAACTTTTTGCATTTACGTCCCCGAACGGATCATTAAATCTGATATAATCCCCTGACATGAGTAAAAATGCCTCTTGGGCTCATAAACCAATACTCATAAAATCAATTATCATAACTATTCTTCAGTATATATTCAATAAATTTAATGTTTAAATCGCAGCTTTTTATTTTATACAAACATATATTAAAATCTACAATTCTAATACATGTTATGTCCAAAAACCATCAAGCCACGACGGCTAACTTCAAAATCACCTCAAAATGAGTTGTCTCATAACTCTTTATTTTGAAAAATAAGGGGGTCCCACGGCGGGTGAGCTAAGCTCGATGGGAGAATCGCCACTGAGTGGGCTACTCACCACCTAAGTGCTGAGTGCAATGCTCCAAAGTAAACACACTCAAGTAAATACATGATCCTACTTGAATGTCTGCATGATCATCCCATGTCACGAGTCCCTCAGAGCTCACTCACACTTGCCTAAGCCATGTATGAGAAAATAATCATTTTCAATAAAACCCGTTGTTCTTGAAAATACACTACGAAATATTCGGTAAAATATAGGACTACCCTCGAGGTGAGTGGTTGGTGAGCTTTCCGAAAGCAGTCATAGTCCTAAATCGAAATGATCTGTGGCCCGTCTCTGACCCAATTCTGGGAATATCATCTGTGAAATTCCTTTGACGATATCCGTTTTGAAATACCTTGTCATGCACTCACCTAATTCTAGGCTACCCGGTGCATGAAAATGCACATTATGCCATTTTCAAAATCATTTACACAATATGTCAATATGCATATTTTCAATCAAGCATAATTACACATATAATTCCCACACCTCAAATCATCTGATCTAGCTCGCCAGGCAAATCATAATCATCACCAATGACACAACACAATTTAATTCTATATAATTGTCATTGTGTGCCACCCTCGAAACATTAACATAATTCTTTGATCAACCAACTCTCCAAATTGAATTCCTACACATATCAAGCCATTGATTCACGCGATTTCAATGCCCGAAACACGGCTTGGACCTTTATATGGCCATTTCACACAAACTACGGAATTGTTTTGCGATCCGAGAAAACCAGTGGGGCATCACGGGCGACCCATGTCAACCTCGGGTTTCACTTTTGGAACCGAATTTCTTACCATTCCTATGTTATAAACACCTAAGCATAATTTCTCACACACCGCAGCCCGACCGGTTTACGGGTATCACGGACTGACTCAAAGTCTCAAAAATATTTCCATAATTCGGTCCCATGTTTGGGACCGATCATAACCATTCTAGGCATTTATTCATCAAGCATGATTTAAAGCAATTTTGGTGAAATAAAAACACCCGACGCCCCTAATTTACGGGCGATCACGGATAGGGAAAAATTCGAAATTCTAACAATTCGGTCCCATGTTTTTGGGGCCAGATCATGACCTCACGACCTCGAGCCACCGAAACATCGAAAAACTAGCCAAAAATGGGAATAGCGCGAAGTGAGAAATCCTACCTCTTGGAGTTGTCAAAACTGTAAACCGGGGTCCTGCGTAGCTGCTCGTAGAGCGTTTTCCTTCTTGCTCGGTAAATCAGCGGTCGGAATCGCGTGTATTTCTAGAGAGAAGTCAGAGACTCTCTCTCTAGAAACCACCATTTTCGTTCCTGCAAGCTACTGGTTCTCCCTCCCCCAAAATCACGTTTTGCCTTTTGATTTAATGAAGGAGAGTACTGTAGCTTCATTGTCCTTTATTCATTTAATCCTTTTAATTTAGTTAATTCATTTCTTTCTCCAGTTTTGACATTCGGTATTACCTCGGCCGTCCATTTTCATCATTTCTCTACTCATACCACTTATGGTACATGAGTACATGCTATCTGTGCCTTTCGTCGCATCAAAAATCGATTCTGACTGCAGCCTTGATGCCTCGAAAAGCGTCTTGGAGCTCATTGTCTCATCAATTGTGAAGGAATTTCGTGCCTTGCTGAATTTGTGAGGCGATTCAAAAGTGCAATCCGTTTAGTCATCGAGATCTGAAATTAATTACGGATTTTTAACTTGCGTAATTACAATTTTGTAATCAAAATTACAGATTTACCTTTTTATTCGAGAAATTGGAATTTAAGTGCTACGTATTCACAAGCTTGTTTAAGACTTTTAGTCTTTATATATATGTGTATGTTGATCCACATGTGTTATGATGAATCCTAATTACCCTAGTTTTGGTATATTGTGTATCTTGTCGATACGATATGTAGATGAAATGTTGTGTGTTGGGGATTGGGCGTGGGTTTGAAGTGGCTTTCTACCACTACACGGACTTAGTTTATGGCATGCAAAGTACTTCGGTTGAAATGGTATCATGTTTGGGAGAGATTTGCTGAGAGAATCTCTGCCTGGCGATCTAGTATGTTGTTATCTTGGCAAGCAATGTATATTTAGATGAAATGGTATTTTGGTTTAGGTTAACGATGGCGATTTTTGTTTGATATTTATATGTATTAATGATTATGCATTCCAAGTGAGAGAATGTTAGATAAATATTTTTATGGACTTAGCATAATCAGTTACTCACTTACAAGGCCAATTTTATGCCATTAATGGGAATGGCTTGTTTACTTTATAGTAGGGTCCTTGGTCACACCTCTCTACAAGACTCTGGTTGGCCATCGGGACTAGAGGACCCGACTCTCTCGAAAAGCCCATTATGACTTGCTGGAAACTATAAAAGGCCTAGAGCAAGTAAACAGGGGGTATGTTGTATTTTGGTGATCTGAGGGTTTTCATAAATAAGAGTGGTTTGGCGGTGGTGTATCCATAGGCACTACTTTTAACGTGTTCTTTTTGTCTCACGAAGTGCGGGGATCTGATTTATCAATGGTTGTGTTTGGAGGTTAGTATATTTTATGCGTAAAAGGAATTATTATGTATATTTTCTATCCGTATATATTTTAATATATATTTTCAGCATCATATTCACAAATTGTTAGTTAGTTATCATCTTTATCTTATCTTTGTGCAAAAACTTGATTTTTATGTCATAGTGGCAATCTCGGCCTTGACGGATCTACACTCATGTGACTAGATAATTTCTTATTATAATTATTAAAATTTTAATATATAGATTAATTGAGCTGAATGAATTAAGGATGAAAGGTATAAGAATTAAAATATTATTTTTTTGTGGGAAGGTTGGTTACTTTCACTGCAAAATGTGTAATGTCCATTATCATTGACCATGAGAATTAAGTTGAAGAAAAAGTTGGTCGAAATTAATGAGATGAGAGCGACTTGCATGGAAAATAGTCGGAAGTTCTGTTGAACTGATTTTCCGGTGAAAACTTAAAACTAATAAAAGGAATCTGCATGAAAATAATGCTTTGGTATTAATTTGATCAAGAACATGATTACTATTTATTTCAGTACATGAATGAAGGGGTATCAATTGATTTCTTTTCCATGGTGCTTCTGATAAATTATTATAGCATTTTTTTTTTCTAATCTTTTCAAGTTCATAAAATCGCCATTTTAATGAAATTTTTGCTGCCATTTCCTTTCCACCATGCGTTTATATTTTCCCTGATTTTTAATAATTTTTATAATTCTAAAAATAATGGAATCCATCTTAAATGTCTATGGTTCTTATTCTATGATCATTATGAAGGAGAAAATTATGGGCTCATTCATGATTATGCAGAAATAAACCTGGATATATTGGCAGGCCTAACATATTTGATATTCTCCTTTTGATTATCGACTTTAACTTTCTACTAATAATGGTTCTATCTTGCTATTGTGAAATATACATGATATTTTGTACACTAGTTAAGTAGTTATTTCAAATAACCTTGTTTTCTTTATTCTTTTTCTTTTTTTTTTTCTTTTGTTATTGAGATTACCACTCTATGATATTCATTAATTTAATTGTTAATTAATTATAATCCCTATCTTATTTTATTACCAAAAACATGATTTTAGGTCATGAGTGTAAATAAATCTCGTGATCTACACTCGAGAATCTTTGAGACGAGAATGAAAATAGTCTTGAAATTGAGCAAGCATTTTCACTTTTTCGACTATAAATTTCAAGAAGAAAAGCTTACAAAGATTGGAAGAAAATATTTTATCTTCCTAACCTATTAAGATTGTAACATTTTAAAAACATAAATATATGTTTAATTTACACATTAAACATGTATTTAATCTCGAAAATGTTATAAATTTATTTTCATCATTGAATGTGTAATTCTTGATACACAATTAGGGTGACATAAACCACGACGAACCGGTTCAACGGTGAACGACGAGAAAAATCATGGGCCGGCCGCGATTATCCGAAAGAGAGGTGAGTGTCGGTTCGGTTGGCAATACTAAGGAAAACCGGTCATCGGTTGACGGTTCGGTTCGGTTCGGTTCGGTTAGTGTGGGCTAGAATTAAATATGGACCCATTTGTAGTATGTATCCAGTGAGTAGGCTACCCAAATTAGTAAAATATATTTACTTTTACTTATTTTAGGCTGACGATCCAAATTTGTTCAGCAGAACCGATAAAACCGAAGACCAATCGGCTCAGAGCCAGAATGATTTCTTCACAATTTTTATCTCGGTTCGGTTTGTCAAATACCTAAAAAAAAACCGGTCAGTTTTCATATACCCTCCACCGAACCAAGCCGAACAAACCGTTGCTCACCACAATACAATATATATATATATATATATATATATATATATATATATATATATATATATATATATATATATATATACTCTGCTATATATATATATATATATATATATGCTTAAAAGTATAACTCTTATTATATATAAAAGATCATAAAAAATGTAACTATTCTTATACTTAAAATATGTATGGCTTATTTTTAGCAAGCATATATGTGTATCGCCTTAACACTAACAATAGAAGTAGGAGACATCCGTTCCCATCATACATCTTTCCATAGCAAGCATGGGTCCCTATGATCTTGCTCACGTATCCTATTAGGGGTGGACAGTCAGAAATCTCTATGTTCTCTAAATCACCCAAACTGTTGGCATCTTCCCAAAGAGTTTGTTATGAGAGATGTCGAATATCTTCAAGGCATTAGGCGCTCAACAAGATTAGATTCAGTTGGAAGTGGTTATTTGATAAGTCCAAAGAAGTGTACATGTATCTCACACTCTTGACATTTCAAATTAGAGGATTTCCTCCAACATACATATCCCCAAGGCTCTTGAGATCAAACAACCAGATGGAATTTCTCAGGGATAAATCATAGTATGGCTCAAGTACAGAGTATTCCAAATTTATAATAATATTTCATAAATAAAAAAATAATATGAAATTATAAAAATTTAACCATGAATAATATTGTTTCATAAAAATAAAAATAAAAAACTATTATGGTTATAAATTTTTATAATTTCATATTATTTTTATGAGTATAATATGAAATAATTAATAACCATAGAAAACATTAATATTATTTCCTTATAATTTATAAATTAAAAAATTTATAAAATCCTAAAAATATGTAAATAGGAAGAGAAGGATAAATTAGGGAAATTTGTTATTTCAATAAAGCGGATAAGAAAAGTTACAGGAATTTGTAGATTTTCCCATTTAGGATTGTTTACCCCTAATTAGCTCTAAGTACCTGCAGTTAAGGGTCTTTACCAAGCTGACCTATAAGAGTTGATTGAGGGTGAATAAGTATGGAAGCTTCCTAATAAGCTTTCCAACCAAGTAGAGGGCCTAAATTATATTTTCATCATTAATTTAAAATTTTATTATTCAGTTTTGAAGCAGATATAAAAATAATTAATAAATATGGTAATGTTGAGAGAGATTCGTCGAAGCGAGGAAAAGACTAGCCTACATAGTAAGGTAGCCTTGATTTGATTCCTATATCTAGGGACCACGTTCGCTTTCTCAAGCCAAGCCATTGTTGGTGGGGGTTCAAACCTAGATGAACTAGTGAGATTGAGCGGTGTCCTCCTCGAGGTGGGTGAAGACATGTCGTAGATGGAAGCCTTTATTGGGATCGGGGAGCCGGTAGTTTGAGAAATTTGTTTGTTTTTGGTGTCCTCCAGTTTGGGAAGCAATGTTAAGCACCATTAGGGATGCCACAAGGATTCATTTTTGTTTAGGGACTGGATCTCTTCATCCATGGTCTTCCTTCAACTAATCCAATCTTTATTAGCCTTAGCTTCAGCATATGTGATTGGTTCTTTCAACTCCAAAGAGTCAGCAATATCTAGAGCAAAAACAATAAAGTTTGCTTGTGCAAACCCAGATGAAGGTCTTATTTTCCTTCTTGCGCTATATATGGACAACATATATTCACTTAATTGATTATCTTGTGACAAATCCTCACCAAGTTCTACTTCTATCTCAACCGTGAGTTGTGCCCAGCCACCAAAATTTACGGTTATCGATTTCAACTACCATATCGAGCTGAATTTCATACCTCGCCTTCATACGAATTATTAGCATTGTTAGAGCTCAATTCAAGTTCACGAGCAATGGACTTTATTCTGATTCAACTCATGTTTTCTAGTTTGTGTCAACACCTTGTACAAGTGTTCTATAGGGCATTTCTCATTGAAAGTAACATCTCGACATTATGCATTTCTTTTCCTCTTATCAACCAGATTTCATATCCTTTTACACTAAAAGGATAATGATGAGTTTAAAACTCATCTATGTTTTGAGTCTATTTCACATGCTATTTTTGAGTATTTTGCATCCAAATTCATGTAAAACTCATAACATTTCCTTTAAATTGGTTTTTGGACTGTGATGGAAATCAAGTGATTTAGTAAGAAAAAATGCAAAATATTTCCAAAAAGAGAGTTAACTGGATGTCTCACAGCTCGTCATTGGGAAGATGAATTTTATTTTTCTGTATCATCTGGAGCATCAAATGGTTCAAATCCACTCATGGTTGCATTCTAAATTCAAAGAGCTTTCCAACGACACCTCACACACCCAAATCTGAGTTAAAACGAAGAAGTAATGACCCCCAAAACTTCAAGATCCGAGTAGCATTGCTATACCGTTCTCTATAGGAACCCGAGTATCGGGAAAAGCCCTATGTGACTTGGGAGCAAGCATCAACGATCGCTCGATGTTTAAAGGCTAAGGTTGGGAGAACCCGAAATCAGCCCGCAATCGGTTTCAACTGGCGCGGGTCCTACAACACCCTCGGGTATAATTGAAAATGTCCTAGTAAAGTGCGTAAAATTCATCCTCAAAGCGAGACCGTCGTCTTGGACATAAGTGGAAAGATGACTCAGTTCCTATCATACTTGGTAGACCCTTTTTGGCCATGGGAAAGCGCATGAGTGTGTCTTGAAAGGTGAACTTAAATTGAGAGTCAAGGAGATGAGGTCACTTTCCATGTATTCTGTATGAAGCATCGGATGATCCAAATGAAGATATCTTAGAACTTCACCACATGGGAGATCTTGCGAGCGGCGCGAAAACCTTCAAGATCGCGATTGATTCACGAGAAAAGACACCACCGGTCGAGGGCATGGGAGCAAATATTTCATCCACCACCAGTGATGTTTTTGAGCACTAGGGAGATGTGTCGACATTCCCGATTCTTCATCGAATATGGAGATGCGGGGCTATCTAGTAACAACATTAAACAAAGCGTTGCGGAAGCAGTGACTTTTTAAATCTTTATTCCATAGTCTAGCTTTGCTTGTTTTAGTTTTTAGCATATTTTGTCAGTCTCTTTCCATATTTAGGCTTTTATTTTGATTAATGCGTTTTTCGATTGCGAGAAGGCAATGGGCGAATGGCTGAGAAGATCATTTTAGTGCGAAGGGTGAATTTCGATAAAGGGGTTTTTCTCGAAACTTAGAAAATTTTGAAAATTTTCAATTTGACTGTCTTTGTCATCAGCGGCGTTGACGGGTGAGGAAAATCAGAGCCTGCGTCCGCGTCTGGCGTTGGATCTCCCGCGTCCGCGACGTTGGCTATCCCTATTAAACCACTGACGACATCATGGCGTTGGCCCGACATTGCGACATAAGTTGGCGTCACTTTCTGGAACATCGCGACTTTGGATTTATAGACTCCCTAGAACGTTGCGATGTTAGATCCCAACGTCACGACGTTGGTCTCAACGTCACGACGTTGGCTCATAAACCCTGCACGGAGCGTCCTGGCGTTTGAGCGACGTCGCTGACGTTGAGCGGCGTCGCGGCGTTGCCTGCAATTTATGTCGGACCGCCCGGTCTCTTTCTTCCCCACGAAAACCTTAAGTTTGAGCTCCCAAATCCCTTTGCTCCTGCCATTCCCAGCCGCCCCTCTCCATTTGTCCCAACATTACAGGAACCTCCCGGCTCTGCGCCCATCTCCCAAGACTCCGTCTCCCCGTTACCTTTGCACGGTTTGGTGCCGGATCCCTAAGATCATACGGGTCAGAAACCCCAGTTCTTCGTTGGGCGTTCTTTCTGCTCTTTGCATTTGGGTAGAGTTAGGAAGGGACCTTAGGACTGTTAGGGCTGATGGAAGTCCACAGTAACATCATGACCCTCGGTCCCCATTGTGCACTATGTGTTTGCTGATTGCCTCGATAAGAGGCCAGGTGGTTTCATGAGCCATTAGTTCCCCACTATCTTCGGTGGTTGGGGCCTCTGGACCACATCTAGTTCAGTCACCAACTTGGCCACCCTCTTGGCCCATAGGCACCCATGTCGAAGTAGCGCCCAGATGACATGACAAGGGTGGGGTACGGTGAAACTGCGCCATACCTATGATCATGACAAGTTTGTCAACAAGAGTGCAGCCGAAAAGTTCGGCCTCATTTCAAAAAACAGGTCGTTCATTAAGGAAAAGGGGTTTCACCACCCCGAGGACTTATTCCTGCAAAACTATTACGGATAAGGGATGGTGGGCGCTATGTCAACCCCTCGCCCCGACTATCACAGTGTGGTGCGAATTTTACACGGAGTTACGCTCATTGTTTTGAAAAAGGTTTTGGTGCGCGGGGTGTTGGTAGACTTTAGCGCGAAGTCTATCAACCAATATTATAACCTCGGCCTAGTTCCTCGTAACTGATGGGCTCATGCGCGGCCCCAGGCTACTCTGAAGTCATTAGGGTATTAACCAACGGTCAGGGTCAATGGAAGCTTAATAGTGATGGGCATGCGGTGCACTTCCAGGCCAAACATTTGGCCTACATCCCCAAGGTCTGGCATCACTTCATCACATCACGTCTCATTCTAATGACGAAATGTGTGTGAAGTGACGAACGATACTTACTGCCAATTATGCCATCTCTGATACATCCCTTTTGATGTGGGGCTGGTTATAGAGGATGCCATCCTCCTTAACCGGGATACGAAAATGAACCTAGGGCACCCCTTTTTCATTTAAACACTGCAAGAGTGACTATTCGATTTCTAATGGGGCTTCATGATGAGTTGAATAAACCATAAGTCATATTCTACATCAGATCCTTTACCAGCAGTCTCCCTGAAGCTATTCATAAGTTAGTTGATGATGAAACCCGTCTTCAGACTGGTCCCATTTCTACTCAGACCATGGTTCTTGCTACTCGGTTCTTTGTTCGACCTACTTGCGCTACTCATTTTTTCCCTGCCGTTCATCTACCTATATTTCCAAAGGCAAAGGAATAATGTCGAACGACATAACAATAGGGAAGTCTCTTCTTATCTCCGGTTTACAGCAGAACAATGGGTCATTCGTTGAAACTGTTACTTTTCGTCAACATATTCTTTAGAACACTACTGCTTTGACCCAGTCTGAATTAACAGCTATGGACTCCCATTCCAAGTCTAGTGCCACATCTCGCATTAACAGATCTACGAGAATATGGTTAATGAGGTTCATCTTCTATTTTCCATCTTCCAGTGCATCCAACACTGCTCTTTCTGCGATATCAGGTACTTCTCCTATGTGGCTTCTTGATTCTGCTTGCTGTAATCACATGACTTCTTCTCCTAATGTTGTCTCTTCACACACTTGTACTTCTTTCCCTACCATATATACTGCAAATGGTTCTCCTATGCATGTCTCTCATCTTGGTAATGTCTCTACACCAGCCTTATCTGTTTCCAATATTTACCAAATTCCCCAACTGACTCATAATCTTCTATCTATTGGGCAACTCACTGAACTTGGTTTTTCTCTAACCTTTTCTTCTACTGGTGTGGTTGTGCAGGATTCTCAGACAGGATAGATCATTAGGACTGCCCGTAAGGTCGGAAGGTTGTTTGAGCTCATCTTTCTTCATCTACCGTCCTCTCGTCTCTCTACTTCTGCCTTCTCTAAAACGGAGCACCTCCTCTCTTGCTTTATGGCATTCTCGCCTTGGTCATGCATCTATCTATAGGGTTAAACAACTTGTTTCTAGGGTTTTGTTAGGTTCAGTTTCAAATAAGAATTTTGATTGTATGCCTTGTCAATTTGGCAAACAGCGCGACTTACCATTTAATAACGATGTTTACTGTTGCTCTATCTCCCTTTGAGACTTATTTGTTTATGATGTATGGGGTCCCTCTCGTACTACTCGAGGGAATTGGGTCACGTTGACTTTTGTTATTTTATGCGGATGATTTTCCAGATATACTTGGATTTATCTTCAAAATCATTTTTGAGCTTCCACCACATATATCGTGACTTTACTAAAATGATTGAAACACGAGTTTCTAAACCTATCAAAGTTTTTCGGATCTAATAATGCGAGAATATACCCGACCCGTGAATTTACCCTGCATTCTACATCGTTGGTATTGTTCCTCATTCCTCTTGTGCTGGCACTTCTTAGCAAAATGGGGCTGGCGCAAACTTTGCATCATATTCTTGATGTTGTTAGATTGCAACTACCTGGGCGATCTACACTCTACTGTTGATTTTTGAGAAGCTTCTCTTCTGTCGTTTGACACCATCGTCGATGCCCTTCTGCATTGTTCGAGAATCAAACTCCTTATGTTACATTTGTTTGGTTTCTTCTCCTCCTATGACTTACTTAGGAGAGTCTTTGGATGTATACTGTTTTGTTCTTATTCAAGATCATGAAAGATGCAAACTGATGATTCTCATTTGTGTTGTTTTAGGTGTTTCTCGACATGTGGTCTTTTTGAGGAACACAAAATGTTTCCAACTACCTCATGTTGCGGAGGCTTTTATTCCCTCTGTAGGTCCTCTCCGACCGCTTTTTCTTGGCATCTCCACTTCTGTGTTTGAGCACCCTCCCGCCCCACCCTTGGTCTCACGAAAGTCTCCCCTCATATTTCTGATGTTTCTTCTCATGCATTTGATGAGCTTCCCGCACCGATCGGCGTGCAATCTTGCCGGTATGGATCCTTCCAGTCCTTTTGACTCCCATGCACTTCGCCATTCCCATCGGGTAACTTCTCTTCAACCCTCACTGCGTAACTTCCATTTGCTTTCTCTTGCTTTTGCCTCTCTCCAGGAACCTCACACTTTTCCTTGAGGCTATTTGGCCTATAGCGTGGCTTCTTGAAAGAAGAGTTGGATGCACTGCATAAGACTGGATCATGGGATTTGGTTGATCACCCCTCTGGAAAAACTGATATTGGTTGGAAATTGGTTTATAAGATCAATACTCGATCGGATGCTTGTTGATCGCTCTGAGGCTGTGCTATTGCTGCCAGGTTTTTACTCGGGAATATGGGATTGATTGCTGAGAGGTTTTGCTCATGTGTTAGCTTTCTTGTCATGACTCTTATTGTCATTTCTACGACTCGCAAATGGCCACTCTTTCGGATGGATGTCAAATTGCTTTTCTTAATGATGAACTCTCGGAGAGGAATATGTGAAGCTTATCTTCAGTTTCATTCTCACCCTCACAGGGTTCCTCTTCCGCAGTATCGGCTGGCGGGCACTTTATAGTTTTCGACAAGCTCCTCGAGCATAGTTTGCAAAGTTCAGTTCTACTATCTCTCATCATGGTTTTTCAGGCAATTCTTTTTATACAACTCTTTTTTTGAGACGGTCTGGTCATGGTATTACTATTCTCCTCTTGTATGTCGATGATATGATTATTACAGGTGATGACATGTAGGGTATTCAAGATCTAAAGAACTTTCTTGGTCGTCAATTTGATTGGAAGATGCACGACCCTCTTAATTGTTTTTCATGGTCTAGAAGTTTCTTCTTCTACAAATGGTTATTATCTTACTCAGGCTTGAAATATCAAGCACTGAATAGTTTCATAGAGCGTTATCCTTTGATAGCAAGATAATTGGACACACACATTAATTATAGCGTATTTCAATTCTCAGGTAAGCGGAACCACTCATCTGATGCTATACTCTACGACCGACTTGTTGAAGTCTAATCTATCTCACTTTGTCACTCATGCGATATTTTCTATGAGTTCATAGTGCATAGTCGATCAGGTTATGTTCTTCAGATCACCTCGTTTACTCGACGTTCTCGGGATTCTTAGATATGAAACCATACATATTTGATGGTCTTCATTTTCTTCCCATTCTTCATTAACTCTTCGGGCATATTATTCGGATGTAAGATTGGGCAAGTGATCCCACTGATCATCGATCTACTACAGGATATTGTTTTCTTGTTGATTCTCTTATCTCTTGGAGAATGCAGAACAAAAGCCATTGCTCGTTCCGACACTAAAGCGAGAATATAGAGGCACTAGCGACTACTGTATTTGAACTTATTTGGTATGTTGGTTACCTCTGAGTCTTGGTGTTGATTGTTCCCACTTTACAACTAAGCTTCCTTGTGATAATTGAAGTGCTATTCAAATTGCTCATAATGATGTGTTCCATGAGCATTACTAAACATATTGAGATTGATTGTCATTTCATTCGTCATCATCGCCGAGAGTACTCACACTTCAGTGCATTTCCTCTCAGGATTAGCTAATATATCTTCACCAAACCCCTTCTTCTAGGAGTTTTGAGCTTTAACTTCAAACTCTTAATGGTTTCTCTTAAACCACCATCAGTTTAGAGGATGTTAGATGCTTGTATGTGATTAATTATATGGCAAGTTAGATTATTGTATATAGAAATTATATATTTTTCCTGCTTTCTTGAGTTTGTATAGCCTAACCTATATAGAGGTAGCCTCTGTCTTGTACATGCATAAATATCAGTTCCATAATATGCTCTTGCTGGAGTCTCAGAATCTTTCTTCAATGTCTTTGTCAGAAAGTGAAAATTTTATATATATTTGTTTTTTTAATTTGTGGGAATTAATTGGTATAATGTTTGCTACTTCAGTCGACTTTTAATTTGGGAAAGGTGGTTTTATTTTCTCTTTGATATTTGAAAATTAAAGTAAGATATATTATTCTCTAAAATTAATTGATTTTCGGTGAAAGCTTAAGTAATAAGAGGAATCTGCATGAAAAGTAATAACTTTGTTATTAATTTGATCAAAATGCTTTATTGATTTTTTATCGGGTAAACAAATATGATTTCCATTTATTGAAAACTGAGGAAACTACATGGAGGCCACTGAAAATTTGTTTATAAATGGGGTTTAAATGTAACCTCAATTTGAAGATAAATTACTTAACCATCATACTACAAACACACCACCCCTAAATAATAGCATAAATAATTGGCTCAAAGCCTATATGTTGTTTCCCTATAAATGACCATCTATCTGGTATGAGTTCAGTTCTGCGACATATTGTCGATATGATTGATAACATGGCATTTGATGAGAATATGTTTTGATCATCCAAATCGCCCACCATCATACCAAGACTACACAACCATATGTGACAAGTCGGGGTGGCAATTAACCACATGTAAATGAGTGATTTAAAGTCGAATGGCCCAGCTCTTCTTCTTTGCCAAAAAAAAGGGTAAAAGAAAACGGAAAAGAAGTGAGGAGAGAAGAAATGGTGGCGGAGAGGATGCTTTTCCATGAATCCATCAAATAAATTATTATAGCATTTCTTTTTCAAAAATTCTTTTTATTAGTCTTTCAGGTCCATAAAATCCCTATTTTAATAAAGGAATTTACTTTTCTGTTTCGCTGCTCCTTGTATGCATTTTATTTTATTTTTTTATTTTCCCCTGATTTTAATAATTCTAGTTTTCTCGATTTTTTATTAATATGAATAAATTTATAATTTCTAACAATAATGGATTAATCCATATACTCATTTATGATTCTAGCATTTACATGATCATTAGAAAATTGAAAATTATATAGTTCATTCATGCACAAATATCGAAGTGGATATATCGATTAGATCTAACATATTTTGATATTCTCCTTTGTTATTGACTTTTGACCATCTAATAATAATTTGTTTTTCTATCTTGTAACATTGACCAAAAATATAAATGATATTTACATACTATTTCAAACCTTGTGCCAGTTTTGATTATATATTTTTGTTATTATGATTACCACTTTATGATATTCACTAATTTGTTGAGTGACAGTTCTGATCTTGAAACTAGAGTGAATTAAAAAATGATATATTGGATAAATAATTTTATGGACTTAGCATAATCGGAGTTTGCTCACCCCCATGGGTGGATTTTATGCAGAAAATTGAAGGTTTTTATAGTAAGTAGCAATTTTCCTTCTCTCTATAAGACTACGGATTGGCCATTCAGTTTGACAGGATCTGCAACTCTCTCGAAAAACCAGGCCTTAGCACAAACATATAAGGCCTAGACAAGAGTGGCTTGGGTGGTATGTTGTATTTTGGTGATCTGGGTTTTAGGAGGCATGAAGATGTGGTTTCAGAGTAGTCTAGCTATGACCTCCTTTTATGGTGTTGCTGTGTCTTCAGGGTTCGAATCCTTTTTGTTTATCAATGTTTGCATTTGGAGGATAGTATATTTTGTCGTAAATTATTATGTATATTTATTTGTATATATTTTAATATATATTTTAAACCAATTTGTTATCGGAGTAAGGTTAATATACGCAATAAAATTATTTTAGTAACTTGTTTGGCATATTGATGCCTTTGACAGTGTCATTTTGGATTGAATACATGTATGTGTTCGATGATTCTTTAAATCATTGTTATCTGGGTGTGGATTTTGTTTGGACACAAAGAAAAACTTAGGGTTCTTAGCATAAAAAGTGGGGTGATCAAAGATCAAAGTCGAAAGGTCATGGTGGGGACAAATGCTACCACTTCATAGCCAGATTTTTTTTTAAGTCTTTGATTATTGTGTCTGAGTTAGAAGCGTGGATTTGTAATGAAATAAATGATAATATTATTATTTTAAATAAATCAATAACAAATATGATCTTCACCTTGCACCATAGCTAGAATGAATGTCGAAAGGAGTTTTCTTATTTATTATTTTATATCATTTTGATTTTTAAGATTTTAGTATTTACAAGTCTATTTGGAGACACAACTACATGACATCATGAAACCATATATATATATTTGAAACCTATAATTTCTTATAGTCCTGCTTAGATAATATTTTAGATATTCAGATAAGATTTATTTAGATAATCACGATTTCAATATTCTAAATATCTTTCCATGAGAGCTCTTCTTATCTAAATATTCTAAATATATATACATATATATATATATATATATATATATATATATATATATATATATATATATATATATATATTCTTTTCAAAGTTTTATATCTTTTAAGATTATCCTCAATTTTCATTTCTTCTTTATTAAGTTTTTTTTTTACCCAATGGAAAGACTTAATAAATTCCTAATCCGATATTGCATGATTGAGATCGTGATCTTAAGAGATGGAATAAATATTTCATGAGCCCTGATTTTGATATGAAACACAAAAATTTGGTGAGTCTCATTATAAATAAAAAAATAAAATTGATATTTATTATTTATTATAAATAAATAAATTCCTAATCTTATTTATTTATTTATTTATTTCTATTATTCACTTCAAATTTGAATTAACATCTACGTTTGAAATTGAATTGTGTTAGCCTCCTAAAGAGGCTTATGTCTAGCTGGCATGCATGTGGATTTTAGGTACTCACTCTTGTGAGACTTTATGTCGCTTATGTTAAGGTACCCAATGTGAATGTGTATCGCATAAGAGATATTTTTTACCTATCGCGAAATTGTCAATAGGTTATTTTTCCCAATTTATCAATCGTGGTCTATATGGATAACTAGGCTACCCCCAATGGTTTTAATTGTTTTATATGATGCCCCTGAATGGCAATGGAAATTCGATGGAATGCCAAGGGAATTATGTGTTCCAAGTTATCCTATCGTAATTTAGCTTCTAATGCATTTGATCAAGTATTTGGTCGATCGCCTCGTCCGCGAAAGGGTATCTTTAAGTACAAAGACCTTAAATGAGCATCGATTTTATGTTTCAGGTCGAGGTGTTGAATATCAGCTTATTGTTTTGATATATTTAAATGTCTTGTCATGGTTTGCTATTTTAATAATAAGAAGGACTCGAATGTTCTCACTAAGATCGCTTAAGTGATGAAATTAGATAGACAATTATCAAAAGGAAGAAGACTTTAGTTATGAATACATATTTATGAAATCGATTTACTTGAGAGGATCCATCAAAGAAACTCACTAACACAAATAGCAACTATTAAGAAACTTTATGAGGATCGAAAGTACTCTAACAAGTGTCAGAGGATGACGATGATGGAGAATCGCATGGATGAAGTTGTATATGTCACATTCCTACTGGATAACAAAGTGGACTCTAAGGAGATATGAAAGAAGCTTATCAAATTTGACATGAATGAGAAGCATCATTATTCGACCTTTGAATAATACTAAGTATATATGCGAAGAGTAAGTGACCATATTATGTTACTTTCTTCCTATTATAATAAGTCAAGGGCATTAAGAAGGACATTGGATAAGTTCTTAACCTATACTATAATGAAGAGTCTTCCATCTCAATTTGATTACATAAGGTCTAGTTTGGAATATCAAGAAAGAAGGTTGTGGTCGAGGAATTGATCATACTTTGTCAAGGAGGAGGATGACATTAAGCTAAATAGTCGAGATCCGTTGCTATGGTATCACATCAGGTAGACAAGTCTAAGCAGTTTTCCAAGAAGGGACAAGGATCAAGCATAATTGGAAGAAATTTTATGGATGAAGTCTAAAGGCCTAAGGATGGCACTCATCACACGTATAAGTGAAGGAGACTTTAATGGAATGTAGAAGCACCAGAAGAAGGCTTGTCACAAGAAGATAGACTATTGAAATTAAAAGGAAAGCAAGAGAAAAAGGTAATATTTTAATGATTGAGACCAATATTATCGATGTTCTTATGAATACTGGGTGGTTAGATATGTGAGCAACAATTCATGTTACTAATTCATCAAGTAGGATGATAAGTCAAAGGGGGCTAACCAACCTTGAGCAACATGTGTATATGGGAGATAGCTCAAGAGCAAAGGTGGATATCAGGGGAATAATCAAGCAAAGCTACTTAATTAGATATGTTTGAAGTTACAAGAAGTTTTCTATGTAAATCAATAAGAAGAAACTTGTTACCTATTTATCTTTCATAGTCAAGGCTAGTTTTGTTTGGAAATAACATATTGAAAATGTATAAGGATGGTAAAGTTGTTTGGTTCCGAACTATCGCGGCAATTTATATAGACTTTGATTCATTTAGCAATGGTCTCAATTATTCGCACTTATCAAGGTGTCAAGGCCCATAAGAGTTAATGATAATTCCTCAATCTTAGACAAGTGTTCGGGGATATATTTCTAAGCACATAATGGAAAGGTTAGTGAAGGATGAAATACTTTCTAATCTCGACTTCCACGACTTGTTGACTTGTGTAGAATGTGTGAAAGGGAAGCTAACTTACAAAGTACGAAAATATAAGATAGCAAGGTGTGGAGATGTTTTGGAGCTAATCCACACTGATATATGTTGACTTTTCACACCGACTGCTTTGGGTGGTTTTAGGTATTTTATTACCTTCACTGATGATTTCTTTCATTATGGACATGTCGAGCTTATCCGAGAAGCCGAGATTCTTATTGCCTCAAGGAGTTTATAAAGATGCCTAAAGAACAGAAGCTAAAAGTTGTAAGGTCCGACATAGGTGGTGAGTTTTTATAGTAGATGATTATAATTTGAAGAACTCCTAGGTCATTCAAGAATTTATTTATGTGGAGCGCAGCATCATTGCACAATACATAATGCCTAGTACTCCTTAATGTAATGGCATAGTCGAGAGGAGAAATCACACTTCATTGATATGGTGCGCTCTATGTTGCAAATCTATAGCTCAAGGATTATCATGAGAGAGTCTAAGGACTATAGCCTATATTTTGAATCAAGTTCCTAGTAAATCTATTCCTAAGACTCCTTGAATTGTACTAAAGATCATATGTCGACATCGATGCACCAACTCCCTTGATGTCATTGCTATAGCGGATGCAAGTTTAAAGGTCAGGTGGATGATAAGAAATCTATCGATATATATTTGTCATGGCGTGAGGAGTCGTGTCTTCAGCGGAGTGCCACACCAGGACAAAGATCCTCTACTACGGAGGTAATATACATGTTACAGAGGCAATTCGTCACGCAATGGCTTAATTTTATTCTGTACTCCGAGTTGTTTACTCCATTAAGAAGCCTATTATGATGTATTGTGACAATATCAAGTAAAGAAGGTTCTTCTCTAATAATTTGAAAGGTTCCCGAGTGCAAGGTACATTGATGTAAAGTATGTTGGGCGTAAAGGAGAAAGTCAAGAGTACCTCATTACTGTTGGTCACACACCGACTTAAAAAATGGTGACAGATCCACTGACCAAGGCCTTACTGATAGGCATATTTGAGGAGCATGTTTCACGAATGGGATTGTTAGACATTTTGAGGTTGCTGTCAATGAGAGCTTATTATGTATTAAGTGCAAAAGAATATCCATGTTATGTGGCCATTTATTTCTTTTTTGGTGCATTTTTGATACATCGATTTAATCTCGATCAAGATTTATTTATGAGATGATTTATTACAAATATTATTGCTCCTTATATTCACAGTTTGTTTAAGACTTTTAGTCTTTATATATGTGTATGTCGATCCACATGTGTTACGATGAACCCTTAGTACCTAGTTTCGGTATATCGTTGTATCTTCGGTCGACACACATGCTTAGATGAAATGATATCATGGTGGTCGTGGATCGACTGGCTCGCAACTCTACTACCCGACCGAAAGTATGGCATGCAAACTCGGTTGAAATGGTATCTTGTTTGGAGATTTCTTGAGAAGAATCTCTACTACCTAGTCTAGTATGTTGTTGTCTTGTGAGCAATGTATATTTAGATGAAATGGTATTTTGGTTTGGAGGTGCGATGCGATTTTTGTATGATAATATTTACATGTGTTGATGATTATGCAGTCCAAATGGGAGAATGTTAGATAAATAATTTTATGGACTTAGCATAATCAGTTACTCACTTACATGGCTAATTTTATGCCATTAATGGGAATGGCTTGTTTACTCTCTGCATAGTCGTCCTTGGTCTCACACTCTCTACAAGACTGGTTGGCCATCGGACTAGAGGACCACTCTCTCGAAAAACCCAGCTATGACTTGCACAAACTATAAAAAAAAAAAGGCCTAGAGCAAGTGCTTGGGTGGTACATGTTGTATTTTGGTGATCTAGGGTTTTCAGAAATAAGAGAGTGGTTTGACAGTAGTGTATCCATAGGCACTACTTTTAAGGTGTTCTTTGTCTCACAAGAGTTCAAATATGATTTATCAATGGTTGTGTTTGGAGGTTAGTATATTTTATGCGTAAAAGGAATTATTATGTATATTTTCTATCCGTATATATTTTAATATATATTTTCAGCATCATATTCACAAATTGTTAGTTAAAGTTACATCATCTTTATCTTATCTTTATTACAAAGAAAAACTTGATTTTAGGTCATAGTGAAAACAAATCTCGGTTGGCCTTCGAGCGGATCTACACTCATGTGACTAGATAATTTCTTATTATAATTGTAAGGTATTTTAATATATAGATTAATTAGGCTGAATGTGAATTAAGGATGAAAGATGTAGAAATTAAAATATTATTTTTTTTTTTGTGGGAGAAGGTTGGTTACTTTCCTGCAAAATGTGTAATATCCGTATCATTGACCATGAGATTAAGTTGAGAGAAAAAGTTGGTCGAAATTAATGAGATGAGACGACTTTTGCATGAAATAGTCGGAAGTTCTGTTGAACTGATTTTCGGTGGCAAAACTAACAAAAGGAATCTGCATGAAAAGTATGCTTTGTTATTAATTTGATCAAAAGAACATGATTTTCATTTATTTTCAGTACATGAATGAAGGGGTATCAATTGATTTCTTTTCCATGGTGCTTCTGATAAATTATTATAACATTTTTTTTTCTAATCTTTTCAAGTTCATAAAATCCCATTTAATGAAATTTTGCTGCCATTTCCTTTCCACCATGCGTTTATTTTTCCCTGATTTTAATAATTTTTATAATTCTAAAAATAATGGAATCCATCTTAATTGTCTATGGTTCTTATTCTATGATCATTATGAAGGAGAAAATTATAGGGCTCATTCATGATTCATGCAGAAATAAACTGGATATATTGCCGGGCCTAACATATTTGATATTCTCCTTTTGATTATCGACTTTAACTTTCTACTAATAATGGATTTCTATCTTGCTATTGTGAAATATACATGATATTTTATTTACACTAGTTAAGTAGTTATTTCAAACTAACCTTGTTTCTTTATTCTTTTTTTCTTTTTTTTTTTCTTTTTGTTATTGTGATTACCACTCTATGATATTCATTAATTTAATTGTTAATTAATTATAATCCCTATCTTATTTTTATTACCAAAAACATGATTTTAGGTCATAGTGAAAACAAATCTCAACGGATCTACACACTCCAAGGAATCTTTAGGGAAGCGGAGATAGAAAATAGTCTTGAAATTGAGCAAGCATTTTCACTTTTCGGCCATAAGGCCAAGAAGAAGCTTACAAAGATTGGAAAACTCTTTATCTTCCTAACCTATTAAAATTGTAACATTTTAAAACATAAATATATGTTTAAATTTACACACATTAAACATGTATTAATCTCAAATGTTATAAATTTATTTCATCATTGAATGTGTAATTCTTGATACACAATATATATATATATATATATATATATATATATATATATATGCTTAAAAGTGTAACTCTTATTATACATAAAAAAGATCATAAAAAATGTAACTATTCTTATACTTAAAATATGTATCTCAAACTTATTTTTAAGCAACATATATGTGTATACATATATAACACTAACAACAATAGAACTGGGAACCCATCCTCACATCTTTCCATAGCAAGCATGGGTCCCTATGATCTTGCTCCTGTGTCTATTGGGGGTGGGACAAGTCCAAAGTCTCTATATTCTCTAAATCACCCAAACTTGTTGGCATCTTCCCAAAGAGTTTGTTATGAGAGATGTTGAATATCTTCAAGGCATTGAGAGCGCTCAACAAGATTGGAATTCGGTTGGAGAGCTGGTTATTTGATAAGTCCAAAAGAGTGTACGTGTATCTCCACACTCTTGTGCTTTGTTCAAATTAGAGGATTTCCTCCAACATACATATCCCCGAGGCTCTTGAGATCAAACAACTAAGATGGAATTTCTCCAGGGATAAATCATAATGGCTCAAGTACAAGTATTCCGTCTATAATAATAATATTTCATAAATAAAAAAATAATATGAAATTATAAAAATTTAACCATAAATAATATTATTGCATAAAAATAAAAAATAAAAATTATGGTTATAAATTTTATAATTTCATAACCAGCCTATGAAATATGATATGAAATAAATTTATAACCATAAAAATTAATATTGTTTCATATAATTTATAAATTAAAAAATTTATAAAAATCCTAAAATGTAAATAGGAAGAGAAGGATAAATTAGGGAAATTTGTTATTTCAATAAGCGGATAAGAAAAAGTTGCGAATTTGTAGATTTTTCCCATTCAGAGTTGTTTACCCCTAATCAACTCTAAGTAGCTACTGATTAAGGGTCTTTACCAAGCAGCCTATAAGAGTTGTTGATTGAGGGTGAATAAGCTATGGGCTTCCCTAATAAGCTCAACCAAGTAGGGCCTAAATTATATTTTCATCATTAATTTAAAATTTTATTATTTCCGGTTTTGAAGCGAGATATAAAATAATTAATAAATATATGGTAATGTTGAGAGAATTGGAACAGGGAAGAGACTAGCCTACATAGTAAGGTAGCCTTGGTTGATTCCTATATCTAGGAGACCACGTTCGCTTTCTCAAGCCAAGCCATTGTTGGTCGAGGGGTTTTCAAACCTAGATTGAACTAGGTAGGGTGGCGGTGTCCTCCTCAGTGGAGTGAAACACATGTCGTAGATGGAAACCTTTATTAGGATTCGAGGAGCAGCCGTTTAAGAGGCTGTTTGTTTTGGGTGTCCTCAGTTTGGGAAGCAATGTTAAGCACCATTAGGGATGCCACGAGAAGATGGATAAACGGTTTCTTTGGTTTTGGGGCCCGGTCGATCGAGGAGTTACGGAGACATGGACATTGTGCATGGCTTTGAAGGTGGCGTGGGATATTGAGTGAGGAAATGCATAGTTGAAAGCGGACCTCCACACAGAAAGTCCTATAGTGGGTTAAAGGAAGAGGGAGGAGGTGGGGAAATGCTCCCATGCTAAAGGTGGCGCGACCCGATGACATGCATACTAGCTCATGCTCAGAAATGGGAAACTATGCATATAGAAAATGGACATACATTATTTCACTCACAAAGTTGCTTCCTAATACTTAATACTTAACCAAACGTCTTCCCCATCATCATTCTATGAAATTCACCGCTAAGTGGACACCCGCCTGGATCGAGCATTCTGATTTTGAGCGGTTTAATTCCGTCCTCGTCCTCCAATTGGACGGTGTGGGGGATGTCGGTAGTTTGAAGGTGGCGGTGAGATTAAAATACCCGATACAAGAACCATGAATCACGGTTGCTAACAATAAGCCAACTCGGTACCCAATCCACACACCTTCCTATAAGAACCGCGGCTCTGTTTCTTTATTTGTGGTTGTGAGGTGAGGTGGGGTGGGAGACCCATCATCTTTAGGACATGGAAGATGAATTTCGATACCGCATAACCCACTGTTGTTGGCGAAATAGTTGGGATATAGTACCATTGTGCCCATTTGCCCTCCATCTGGAATTTGACCTATCAGTTCATTGTTACGCACATCCAGAATGGTAAGTTGTTGCAGCTTTGTGAGCGTCGGAGGAATTGAACCTGAGAAGTTGTTGTGGGACAAATCTATTGTCTACATATTTATTCTCTAATCACCAAAACTTATAGATCTTCCGGTTGTTGCAAGATATGTTGAGTAACTTCAAAGCCTTGAGAGGCTGGAATCTGGCCGAAGAGTTGGTTATTTGATAAGTCTTAAAAAGTATAAATGTTAAGTTTGTCAGTGGAGATACTTTGCTTTGACTTCTTCCAATTCACTATCAAGTCCCTCAACTTTGGGGAGAGTTGATTTTCTTGGCTCGACAATATTAAGCTAAAATAAATACCGATTGTGTGATGGTGAATTTGGTGGCCGCTCATTAATCATTCCTACAAGGTTACCAAACTCTTTTGGGATTTCTCTGGTTAGGTAGTTGTTTGAGACATCGAGAATTCGAAGGTTACTGAGGTTGCAAATATTTTAGGGATTAAACCTTGAAAGTGATTATTCCACAGGTTTAGAACTTGTAGTGTGGAGATTTGGGAGAGGAAGTTAGGGAGCTCACCGGTAAGATTGTTGTCCTCAAGTTCAAGGTGTTGGAGCTTACTGAAATTGGTGAAGTTGAAAGGTTGAAAGCCCCCAGATAACTTATTTCCGGCAAACGCAAGAAATATTGTTTCTATAGGAATGGTGGTTGGAACATGTCCTGAGAAATCATTGTAAGAGAAAACGATGTAAGCTAGTTCTTGTTGTACCTTAAGGTAGAAAACTGGGAAAGGACCAGAAAATCTATTTCTTGATAGATCCAGTAATTGTAGTTGGACACAATGGATGAGGGATTGAAGAACAGGCCCAGAAAAGTTGTTCTCGCTCAAGGTTAGAATGGTTAATAAGGAGCTTTCATGATCTCCCATGTGTTTAGGCAACTCCCCAGAAATTGTTCCTTGAAAGATCAAGCGCGTAGATTATTAAGTCGAGAAAAAGATTAGGTGGAAGAACCTGTGAGTTCATTGTCTGAAAAGAATCAAAACTTGAAGTAATCTCATCTCAAGAAACCATTGTGGAAATGCACCTTGGAGCTTGTTCTTATTTAAATCCAGAAAAAAAAGAGACGTTAGGGTAGAAATCCACTTTGGAGCCTCAGTAACAAGACCATAAGATTTCAGAGACAATCCAAATAGACTGGGATTTGGAGCTATCTCCACACTAACACTGTTATTCCAAATTAGATGGTTTCCTCCAAGGCGCCGTCCTTGAGGCCCGCAGGGGGTGAACAGCCAAGATGGAATTTCTCCAGTCAGCAAGTTGTTCTGCAAATAAAGAAATTTTAACTTGCTTAGTTTCTGCATCGTCGGGGGGATTCTACCGGTTATTATTCAACCACAAAGAGGACATGTTAGGTTGTAAATTTCCAATGTCGGTGGGAATTTGCATGGATAAATCATTGTAGCTCAAGTCCAAGTATTCCAACCCCTTCAAGCACAAAACTGAAAGAAGCATGGCATCTGAAAATTTGTTACCGTAGAGGAACAATTCCTGCAAACTCGTGGTGAGGTTTCCAATTTCTTCTTCTTCTTCATCAGGCCAGAGTTCTCCACTATTAAGAGAATTATCAACCTGTTGGAGAATCTGAAGAAGAAAATTGGGAGGAATGGATCCGCGCTGAGGTTATTCCCTGCATGCCAATATGCCATACATAGACATGTGGACAGACCAGCAAAATATTATTGCTGAAATTAGCAGACAACTATATATATATATATATATATATATATATATATATTAAACTACTCCTTTTGTTATGTATTGATTATTTCAGTTAGAGGTTTCATGTTGTTCACACTTGTGGTGATGTGAAAAAGAATAAATAATGACAAACTGAAAGAAGCATATATACGATTTTACCTGAGAGGACAACCGCTGCAAACTTGTGAGGTTCCCAATATCTGCCGGGCGTTGTCCAGTAAGAGAATTATCACGCAGATAGATATCCCGGAGAAGTGGTAAGTGAAAGAGATGAGGAGGAATGGGTCCACTTAAGTTATTCCCTTCCATATATAGTAAAACCAGATTACTGAGATTAGCAAGCCCAACTCCCGGGATTTCACAGCAGTATGTTGTTGTCTGAGATGGAGAGCTCCTTGAAGCTTCTGATGTGAAAAATGGGTGCCAACATACTGGATTCCACCCTGGGCTGTGGCGACAGGTGGGTAAAAAGGGCATCTAAATAGAGACCAGTTATTACAACCCTTGAAGTTGAATTTGGGGAATCATTGCATTCAACTTCAACCCACCCACAACAATCTGAACTTGAATTCCATGACCGCAACAGCTGAGAGACGTCAGAACTGTTGAATATTGAAGGAGTAATGTGCAAGAATAGAGGACTTAAACTGGAGAAGCCTGCTTTTTGGTATTCCTGGACAAGACTGACAAGCGCTGGAATTGAGAGGAAGAGAAGCTACGCAAGGCAACCACCAAGCATGCCTTGATCTCCATCATATAGCTTGTCAGTTAGTTTCTCGCTTTCCTAATTTGCCGCTGAATTCTTTGAGGTGGGTGACTGACTATGAGCATGAATCAGCATGATGACGGAATTGAGAGAAAGACTTAATAGATGACTTTCAGTTGACTTGGTCTATTCTAAATCAGGCTAGAAGAAAAAGTTTGACATAAATTAATGGGAGATGACAAAGAGAACTTTTGCATATGCAACCATGTGATAACCCTAGCCTTTAATTTCTCCTTTTATGAATATATATATATATATATATATATATATATATATATATATATATATATATATATATATATATATATATAACGACTTCTGAGGTGACTACCCTCACCGAAAATGTTTGGCCCTTTAAGTCATGTTGTAAGTGGAATCAAATTATTAAATCTTAATTTAGTAAAAACGCAAGATTTTAATCACCGCTATCCATCTTTCTACTTTTGATGTTATGTTCATGTTGGAAAACCTCTTCGATCATTTCCAATCCATATTTGTATGATATCATCCACTTTAGACTTAAACTTGTATAGTTTTATTTTTAGGTTTCTCCCTCAAAAGGCCTTGTACCAATTGAATGTTGTTTATACTTATAAACTCATAAGCTTTCCCTCGAACCAATTTGAGACTTTTGGACACATACAACAATCCACCCTCGAACAAAGTACCGTTGAGCCTCCTTAAACTGGGTTTTCTTTGTATTCTGTCAAGGACTCACCACATCATTTTGTTAGCATCCACGCTCCTTTGCGCAATTGTTGAAACCTCATATACTCTTCCTATCCGTTGGTGTGATATGCCATTTTGGGGCTTAAGTCCTATTATGGTGTGACGTCATGTTCCGCTCAAATAAAGAAAAAGGGCAAGATGAATATGGAAGAAAGATCACTCCTAAAACAGCCGTGATCTTATATACGATAGACCAATCAAGATTAATCACGGATGGTTCTTTGCTTTTCTTTATTTCACACCCTGGCCTCTCACCATTACCACTCTCGACCGATATTGCGCAATTACTCAGATTGTTGTTGCATCTGAGTTGATTGAAATTCCTACTCCTACATTGTCTTGAGTTTCTATTGTTGCATATGAGTTGATTCTATTTTGCTAAGGATAGGATCATCGACTTGTGTATGTTAAGCAGGTCAATGCAGCAAGGGAGAAAGCCTGTGAGAAAATCATTTCCAATAGAAGTAAGACTACCTCAATAATATCCATCATTACTTCTTTTGAAAGAAAGCCATGACATCAATAACTCTTTCTTAGAACTTCACAAGGACTTTGATTTGCCTGCCAGTCCATTTCACTTGAAAATTAAGATATATCACGACATATGGATTTCTTATTATATTATTAAAATTTGTTAGGTCTCAAATTAATTGAATTGTGCGTGAAAAAGGGAGAAATATGCATTCAAATATATTTACTTTGTTTTTTTAATGAGAAGGTTTATTAATTCTTTGAAGGACGAAGAAAAGTTTGAGTGAAATTAAAGAGATCGATGACAAAGATATTTGCATGTGATTAGGCATGTGACTTTGACTTCACTTGTAATATTGAAAAGTCATTTTTGAAATATAATTTAATTTGTGTTTTTGAAAATATAAAATGCAATCCTAATCGATTCGTAAAAGGACTTGATCGTGTAGACAAATGGTGTAATATTTTGTAAACATGGAACAAAATTTTGTATTTATCAAAAAAATTATGCAATTAAAAAAAAAAAAAAAATAATTAAATTTGGAATTGGATGAAATATTCGACATAAAAAATACTTCCTTCAACATGAAAATGGGTTACAGGATGACTTTTAGAGAGGATCTTTGGCAAGGCTTACACTATGGTGGGATTGAGTAAAATAAATTATTCTACAATGATAGTGTAATGATCTAGTCCAATCATGTAAATATTGTCCACTTTGGGTCCAAAGGGCTCTCACGGCTTTAAAATGCATCTACTAAATTGAGAGGAGCCCATGCTTATATAGTACTAGGAAGTTTCTCCTCTATCAGTGTGGGATGTGCGAACACCCCCATGTAGACACAACGTCTTGTTGTGTCTGTAAGGGTCTTTAAGCTAAGCGGAAAAACACCCCCTATGGGGTCAAGCGAAACAGACCCCCACATCAAGGTTGGGGATCAACTTTGATACCACTATGTCACGCCTCGAAACCTGGTCCAAGGGCATGATTGTCATTTCACATCTCAAGACAGAAGACTCGAATTGCGAAACGAAACAAACCTTCCTTTCTTGTAACTGGATTGAGCTAATTACCAAACACATGTTCAAAGTAACACACAACTTTACTTAGGAAATGTCAATTCTGCCCACGTCAAAATTCCCATACTAACAAAAATTTTCTAACTCTCTACATTCATGTACGATCTAGCATAAAAGATCTAACATAAAAGTTCAAGATAATTATCTATACACTTTCAAACCACATTGAAAACTAAAAAATTCAAATGAACATAAACTCATTAACATAAAGTCCATAATGGGTTTCAAAATCAAAATCTGTAATAGCCAAATCCCAACCTAGCCCATCATTCCTTACGAAACTAAAGGTGTGGCGCTAGCAGGGTTCGTTGACAACCGTCGGCGCGGAGATACTTGTGAATGTCGGGTGGCAGGGCCTTTGCTCCGCGAATCGGGCGGCGGGAGTCTCCTTTGTACGGGGAGCTCTGCCCAAAGTACATAACTTGTCCCAAAATTCACAATGACCTCACAAGGTCCAAATGCGAGTAAAATAATGGCCACTTGGGCCCCTGCATCAATACTCACAGATATATCCAACCAACTATCTCACGTAGTTCAAGAGTTAATAAATTACTCTTAATTCAAAACATATATTAAAATTACAACATTCTAATACATGTCATATAATAACATTAAAGCCACAAATTAGGCTTTCTTCATATGTGAGGTCGAATCACGAGTGGTATACGCACTTGACACATGGCGAAAGGGGTGGCGGGAGTGAGCAAAGCACAGTAGTGATAATCTCCTACAAGGGCTACTCCCCACCTAAGTGCACATGCAATGGTCGCATAATCAAACACACATCCAAGTGCAACATACACATGTCTACCTAAATGTCTACTTGCCATGAATGAGACTCGACACACCATGCCCTGCCCCATGTACCGAGCTCTCGTCGGCTCCATCCTCGAAATATATGTCATTGAAGTAATATATCCGAGTCACTCAGAGCTTGTCTCACATGCATCGCCAAGCTTTGTGACAAGCGTCATTGGTATTACCAATGATCAATCTCGAGCCCTCACCGGCTCCATTACCCAAATGCAAAGTGTCAATGGGCGACAAATCTCAGAGTCGATCAGGCTCACATCACCTGACCGAAGTCTATGTGATAACATGGCCGTGTGTCTTTCTTTAGACTTACAACATAACTTTTGGGCGATACGTGAGTCTCTTACACCCATACGCCTCGAGTTCTCACTGACTCCCTCAAACATGCATTCTGCCAAGAATGAAAATCATTTCCAAACAAAGGTATTTGTTTTTAACCGTGGACAACCCTTCGATATAAATAGTGGACAGACTCCGATAATCTATTTTATGGACAATCCTCCGATGTATATCAATTGGGCAGACTCCGACGATTGATATTATATGGACAACCCTCCGATGTATATCAATTGGGCCTACTCCGACGATTGATATTTTATATGGACAACCCTCCGATGTTGTAATGGACACACTCCGATAAATAATATTGTTGGTTAACCCTCCGAAACAATTCTCTCAATAAACCACCTCATGCACTCACTCCTATTGTTCTAGGGTGCCCCAGTGCATATGAAATGCAATGAGCCATTTCCATTTCCTTAACCCATGCAACTCATTTGGACATTGTCCTATTAATTAAACTTAATCAACACCTGCGGTGTTGATCTGTAGATGTACTCACGACACGCAATCAAACACCTAACACGATTATCGATCTCTCAACTATGCACTCACACCTAATTTCTAGGTTGCAGTGCATATGGAATACTATGATACCAATTCCAACACATTCATGCTAATATATTCACATGCATATATATTAACATAATTAAATCACATAAAACATGTTATGCAAATTCACAATCAATTACACAAAAATTAGCTCACATGGGCTAATTAACAAACATGAGCAATCCATTTTGAATCACTCAACCATATACATTTTCTAGTAATAACACATAAAATGGCCCAAATCTCGGACCCATATAAAACAGGGCACCTCTTGGTCCTTTCACGGTTCATCACGAACTATCACGATGCAAAACACCACACGACGAAGACATCAGTCACGAGGCAAAACCAAACCTCAACCCAGTCCGGGACTGCACGAAAATAGTCTCGAAAAGTGCATCGGAATTTGTCTAAAAATAGTCTCAAAATTCAGCCAGTATTTAGAAAATAGTCCGAAATTAAGCCGGTACAATCAGAAAACAATCCTAAATTTCTAAAAATTCATATGCTCAGTCCAAAGAATTGAGGTAGAAATTTATAGCCTTTCAAACCTCTAAACCAATCCCAAGCCATTACATGGCCTTTAGAAATTTAGAAATAGCACTTAAGTAGGAAAATTCCTACCTCATGGGTTTGTGAAACTCGAATTTTGGAGTCCGCAGCGTAGCTCTCATCGCGTAGATCAACTTTGCCTTCGATCCGACGAAAACACATTTGTCGATTTTCATAGATCTGAAAGAAGCGAAGAAAGAAAGAAATAAAAATTAAAATTCTCTCTCACGCTCTCTCTCCACCCTCTACGCTCTCCGTCCGTCTGACCTCCCTTTTATCCTTTTTTTTTAATTTTATATTATTATTATTTGGATACATAACTTATATTACCTCATTCGGGTCTGTTTCTCTCCCGAAAAATTTTATTTATTTTCAGTTCAATTCTTTTAAATGAACTTTAACTCACGCCATTTTCTGACTTCCATGATTTTAGTAAAATCTAGTCCACGAAGTCCTTGCGACGATTATCGCGAGAAATTCGTAAAATATTATTGTTTTGGGAATTAGTGAAACTTTTCTAGGTCACTAGATTTCGCGAGACGAATTTAACGACGCAATCCGTTTCATCATCCAAGATCTAGAGAATTTCCGATTTTCAACCGAAATTACCGTTTTACCCTTTTTCAGAAAAATTTAATTTTTCTCGGGTTTACAAGGTTTGAAAATATCCAAAGAAATGGGAGTGAGCTTTAAGCTCAATAAGAAATACTAATGCAATTTCGCTGGATCAAAAAGTTTGTTCATATAACAAATAGAAGATAATTTTCTTTCCATAAAACCTTTGTATTCAAATATGGTAGAACATTAAAAAAATTTCCACCAAAACATTCTCAAATCTGATTTTCATAAAAAAATTATTCAAAAATTTTCATATTAAATTCAAATAGAACATTTTCATATCAAAGTCAAAAATCAAAGCTAATCCCTGACCCCAATATGGGGGCCTATTCCGTTTGGCCCCATAGGGAGGTGTTTGTCCATTTAGCCTACTTGATCCCATGAGACACAACTAGGACATTGTGTCTGCCTGGGAGGGTGGTTTTTCACATCCCACATTGGATGTGGGAGAAACTTCTGTCACTATATAAGTATGAGCACCTCTTCCAAAGATGTCCCGACTACTTCAGCGGACCGTCAATGTGCATGAGAGGATGCTATAACATCTTCATGGGCAACAACAATTGGTGGAGTTCAACTTCAAAAAGAATTCGAGGAAGAAGAAGAGAGAAGAAGTCACTTCCATGAAGAATTGAAAGAGTCTAATTACCAACCTACAATTCCATATTAAGGATAACGATGTAGTGGATTTAAGGGAGATTATTGACCCGATGTCCACGGTCGGTCCCGCATTTCGAGATTGCCACTTCAAGTGTTGCAGTTCTTGATCTAGTCCTAACTAGTCTTGAGACTACCACACCATAGGTTGTTCTGGAAGATGTTCGCACCAAGGGCGCATATACTTTAAGCATCAAGTGGGTCTACCCTTCTTCAGAGGGTCATTTGGCAACAAGAGGAAGAGTCGTTGTTCCTTAATGAGGAAGACCAACTGCTAGAGTTTCGACTTCAGATTATATGAGACAGGAAAGTGCCCATCATGACCCTTTGTATGAATCGATTGGTACACGGTGTTTGACCTAATATTTCAAAACATTAGGGATAGCGATAATGCGATTCTAAGGGTCTCCTTTGAAGGACTTCTGGAACTAGTCCCTTACCCAGCCACGAGACTAGCACCATAAGGATGTAGTTCCTAACCGAGGTTATTGTTGTAAGTGGGGACACCAAGCCTCTCAACCTAGCAAAGTATCCTTCGTCTCCTTAGCTTTGATCTTCAACAAAAAAATGGGGAGTAAAAGAATGAGAAAATGAAGAAAATAGATAATTGAGTTGTACTATGGTGGTACATGAAATAAAGGGCTAGAATTATCTTCATCCACCAGATGTCAGGAGAGTGTCTCTTACCTCCTCTTTGGTGCATTTTCTTGTTTCATTCTTGAATAATGTGTTTTTGCTGAAAAAAAAAGTTAAAGGGGAGATTGTTGGGTTCGGGATTGTCAATATCTTCATCTTCAGTGTTCTATAAGAAGATGGCTACTTTGAAGATAAAGTTGATGAAGGTTTGATGGTTTAAACATCATGTCCATTGAAGAACTTGGAAGAAGTCCTAACTTAGGCCATTCCACAATGCAGGGACATGCTAGAGTCAAAGTGTCCAGACTAAGGTCAGAACTGACGTGGGATGCAAGTTAGTTTTAAAGCCTTAGAGGCTAACATACTTGGAGGAGCAAGTAACCAATGGGCCAAGGATCATTTTTGGTAAGTGGATAAAGATCAAATCAAGAAGATCTGATCATCTAAGCTAACGAACCAGAATTAGAAACAAATCAAGTTTCTGATACGAGAGGGATACTTAGTAGCAAGTTTCCTTTATTCTGTTGTGATAAGCTTAAAAGGGGCAATTACATAAAATAGAATGTAAAGTTGGAGTCATATTAGGATAATGATCCGACTTTATCAAAACTTCTAAGACTGAATTACAAAGGCTATAAATCAAGTCTTGAGAAGTTACTCATCACAGATTTCAGGAGCAAAACTTGAAGAAGAAAAAGCGAAGTTCGGACATGCTGAAGGAGTGCGAAGTGCAAATATTTGATTAAGGTACTGCACGTTAAAATCCTTTCACCTTTGTTGAAAGATGATGTTTTAGATTCTTCATCTAATCTATGTAATATGGGTATGGGTGAGCGATGTTGTTGAGAGGGGAATTAAGTTAAAAAAGGGTTGTGGGCAGAGAGGGAGTCTCGTACCACATCAGACTAATTGTTACCTTGAATTAGATTAGTGGAAATCCTTGCATATGAGCACATCTCCATGGAAGTAGGCAGTTGTCGAACTGCATAAACATATTGTGTGCACTTTATTTTATCGTAAATATTTTATATATGCCTTGCACGCGCACAATCCCAAAGGATAGTCCGGACTTCTCGCCCAAAGTCCGAACTTCCATAGTCCTAGAGTTAGGATTGTGGTAAAAAAACGCACACTTATATATGTCATCCTCTATTATGTTTTAGAATTGGTTGGGAGAGGATTTGGTGACAACCTATAAGGTTTTTGGCGAGAAAAGAAGTAACACCATTATCATAGGACAATTTCTTTTCCTCGACATCGATCTAGGAAATTTTATAAATTAGTAGACAGCTTCTTCAATTATACTCTACGAGAAAGACGCATAACATGTATATTAATAATAGGTATTTCATAGAAAGGTAAGTAAATATAAGTAATAATACCCCAAATGACATGCATGAGAGCTTATCAATCAAATGAAACCATATAGAAATGCACTCACATTTCATTGAAAGTTGCTTGCTATAATACAAATTTGTTAAAATAAAGCAAAATGATAGACAACAAGAAAAAAAAAGATGAAAATAAGAAACACCCAAAATTTACGTGGAAACCTTAAATAGGGAAAAATCACGGTTAGAGAAAGAGAAATCCATTATTATGAAAAATAAGGTACAAGATTGGAGTATGATGATTATTAATTTATAAAGGCCCGAAACCCTAAAATACATAACATATTTGTATTAAAATTCTAAATAGGCCAAGACCCTAATAAGATTAAAAATGGGTTATAGTCTTTCATTAAAGACCTAAAAAGTTTATGATGACGTAGCAGGAAACTTTTTAAGTCAAATCGAATAGAATTCGAGCCACTCAACTCTAACAACTACTCTCGATCTACTCTACTTCACACAAATACTTTTACTTAACCAAATGTCTTCGCCCTTCCATGAAATTCACGGTTAGTGAAGACCCGCTTGGATCGAACATTTTGATCGATTTAATGCTGTCGGCCTTGATCAGATTGGATGGTATGGGTGATGCTAGTTGTTCGAAAGAGGTGGTAAGGTAAAATACAATGTACCAAAAATGATTCCGATTGCTAAAAAAACCTTACTGAGTACCCAATCCACACACTTGGTGGTGGTGGCAGTGGGAATCCATTATTTGAACTCTTTTAAGAAATTTAAAATCATATACTAAAAAGCTACTAAAACTAAAAGCATTAAAACTTTTATATTAGTTTAATTTTAAATTTATTACTCTAATTTTTTAGATGGGACAATTAATTTTATATTTAATGGTCAATTTCATCAGCGAAAAGCCATAAAATTATTCTCATGTGAATAAACCTTAATTTTGAATTAAATTATTTTTAATCATTAACTTAAAAATTATTATTCAGTTTTAAGTAGGCCATGAAATAATTAATAAATATGGTACTGTTGAGAGAACCATCGAACATGAAAAAGCTTAACGTCACAAGCCTGCTAGAAAGTAGAAGAGGAGGATGGGTGAGAACTGGGACTAGGGAGCGAGCATTACTTTATTATTTACAAATTGGGCCTCTAAGGTCAGACCCATGTATACCAAGATTTAGGCTTAAGAAAAATACTTCTCTAATGCAGCAATGCTCCAAATTTCACCCATTTTACTTTCTTGTTATTAGGAAGTAAACAAAATTAAGGCTATGTTTGGTTCTTAAAAAAGTAGAGGAAAAAATGTAAAGAAAATAAAATAAAGGAAAGAAAAAATAAAGTAAAATAAAAATAGGGTTAAATATGATGTAAATATATTTTTTTTTTTTTACTATTTGAAACTCATTTAATTTATTTTAACTTTTTTTAACAAATTATTTTAACTAATTGATACAAAGATAGTATAATTTAAGAATATGTAAGTTTTTAATTGATTTTATTTATATTAGAGATGGTAATTTAAAAGGAAAAAACATTTAGGTAGAACTCCAATTAAACTTGAGATCAAGTTTATCTTAGAATATAACGTTATCTGACAGCCAATGACACGCATACTAGCTCATCAACGAAATGAAACCACGCATATAGATTGTTTATATACATTATTTCACTCAGAAAGTTGCTTCCTAATACTTATACTTAATCGTCTTACCCATCGCCATGTTGTATTTGCAGCCTGCAGAAGTTCAAAACAAGACAAAGACAGAAATTGTAAATGGGAGCAAGAGCGAGGGGAAATGGAAGATCATTGAATGACAAGTTCGAGGTAGATGGTGTCCGCAATAAAGCGAGCGGGAGTTTGGAGAAAACAAACTGGCGATGGGTGTGTGAAATACTATCCTTAGAATTCCCGAGGATACAACATTTCTTGAGTTTAGGACAAACTGCGGGGCGAGTGACATAGATGAAGATAGATATTCCAAGTTGCAGAAGGTAGGGAAAAACCATATTTTGTAACATCAGGACCCACTTGTATTTATAGGTAAAAAATTGGTTTGAATTAATTCATAAATTAATTTGAAAGCGTTAATTAATGCAAACTTAATCGTAAATGGGAATTCAAAAATAAACGGGTGTGAATTTCTCACGATTTTATATTTCGACCCATTTCTTGTCTTGCTTGAGGCTCCTCTTCTCAAGTCATGCTGAAACCTATCTTGAAAAATAGTATATGAAACCAATAAGTTTCATATCTTCGTGGATGACACCTTTTGAAAACTATTGTTTACTATGATCACATTTTTGAAAAAGATGATTGTATTCAACAAAATTTTGTATTTAAAAAACACTTTAATATTTGACAACTAGGCTTTTGGACGTGTTTCATCCCCTTGTGTACCTACAGTACCTGAAAATATTTTCCCACAATGGGGTGAGCAATGTCGTCAGAAGATATCTATAAAGGCTACTCCTTTAAGTGCACATGCGTGTACGCACACATTATGCAAGTATTCCATATAGAAAATGCAATCCTATATGGAATATTTTCATCTAATCATGAATGAGATGAGACTCATCATGCGCGGCACGGATCTGTGAAGCTCCCTCGCACATGCGAATGCGAGTGTGAAAACATCATTAGTGTTTCTGACTCTTTTATTCAAACAAAATCTTTTGTTTTTTAAAACTCAAGACCCATTGGGAAAATCCTCAATGTTCATTGATTCATCAAATCCTGTGTGTTTACGCATTTGTGGACCACGGATTTTCGAGTTTACACCGCAGGACGCCACGCGCCTTTCCAACATTTTTATGGTCTTTCACCGCTGGTGATCATGTTTAACCGCGAATGAATTGGGTCTTTCACCTTAGGGGGGGATCTACCCCATCTTGCTCCTCTCAAACACATGTATTTATTTTTTATTTTTCCCTTTTTCATGTTATGCAACCGTGAGTCTCAATTTGGACGTTGTCCCATTACCAAGCTCACCACCCATTCACCAAGAATTGTGAATAATCATCACCATGCACACACACCCGACTCAACGCGATATCCCCGTGCATATGAAATGCAGAGATGCTATTTCATGTCATATCATCTTACATGCATAATGAGAGCTTACTTTTAAATATCAATAAATCATGGATAATTATATTTTCTACATATAATTACATCTATCATGTGGTATCTCATGTCAATTCATCAAATAAACATATATCAACATGAACTTTTTCACACAAACAACATGTTATTCAACTATCAAGCAATAACACACAAAAGATCCTTGATTTATACCTCAAGTCAACAAGGCACCATACACCACCCCGAAATCTCTCGGGCCCCTGCCTGGCTCATTTTCCTTTTCTAGAATTTTGGCTAAACACCCCCAAACTCTTAACACACAACCAAAACCCGAAGCGATTTTAATTCAAATCCTAGGATAAAAACCTACTTAAAAACTATTCTAAGTACGAACAAATTCCAAACTCCGTCTAATATTTAGTCCAAAAATTTTGGGACTGAAATGCACGACCACTCACGGTCCCAAAGAACCCCATGCCATTAAATGACCTTTAGACTAGAGATAACACGAGTAGGAAAATTCCTACCTCAGTTTGAAAAACTCTCGATTTTTATATCTACGAAAGAAATTTCTCGGCTGCGTGGACCGACCCACCTCTCTTCTCGACCGTCGAGCCTTCAACCATCTAATGCCGTAAAAATTTTCCTTTCCTCTTTCTTCCCTTTATTCCTCTTTCTCCTCCTCGCTCTCCCTTCCTCTCATTTCTTTTCTTTTCTCTTTCTTTCTCCATTTCTTATTCTCATTCACTCGATTGATCAAAAGTGGGGAAACTTCCACCCTTCCTCCATGCCACATGTCTCGCTTTTCCCTTTTCTTGATTTTCTTTTGCTCTGCTTGTCTCTATATCAAGTGAGGGCTCCACCTTCCTTCCTTTCCTTTTCAACTCGACACATGGCCTGTAACATGAGTCATTCATCCTCAGTGCCATGTGTCACATGCACCAAGTGTCACCCGACAACTGCTGCTCTCGAAAAACATGGGACTTGAACTAGAATCCGACGAAATTCGACTGGGTAACTAGATTTCACGAGACGAATTCAACGGTGAAGTCCGTTTCATCATGCAAGATCTAGAAAATTTTCGGTTTCCAACCGAAATTACCGTTTTATCCTTTTTTTAAAAATTGAATTTTTCCCGGGTTTTACAAGAACAATGGCTCTCTGGTGTCTTAGTTCATGGTGGTGGGAGGGTGAGTCCATCGTCGGGACTAGGTTGCAATTCGTGTTCACGAGTCGTGTCAATAACATGTTTTCAATAGTATTCGTCAACCCAACATAACACAAATAATAAACGGGTTGGAAATATCAAAGTCAAACACGACCCAATTAGTAATTGTGTAGTAAGATTAGACATGTGTACCCGTTTATTAATTTGGTAATTTAAAATAATATATAAATTATAACTAATTCATCAATATATAACATAAAAAAACATGTATATAATGGGTAAATCTTAGGTTAAATATTAATTAACATAATAATTGAAATCAGTCAATATGGGTCAAATTCAACAGGTTATGTGAATTGGGACACAAATATAACCCGCTTATTAAACACGATTTTAATTCAAACACGATTATATTCTAATCAAACCCACACAAAAAAATCGTATCGTTCATATTATGTTCACGGATATTGTCAAATTTACCAACCCTAATCAAGACATGGGAGAAGACACTTCATTATTTTGTTCCAAATTTGTTGCTTGATTTAGTAGTATGGGCACATGTGACTACTTCGTGACAATAGTTCAAGGTGATCAACTAAAACAACTCGTTAAAGAATATGCGAGTACTATTTGTAGCATGAAAAAGAATGGGGTATCCAGCTGTGATTGATTTTTAGGACATAGTGCAAGGACCCTTTTTCCAATTTTATAATTGTTTACTTGAACCGAAGACCTTAATATATAACTTTTTTTTTTTTTAAGTAACCTTAAAAAGCACTTATCTGGTTATTAGCGGATAAATTGATTTAGATAAATGGTTAGAATAGGGACACCAGTTCCGAATTGTGCTAACTAATGAATTGATTTTATATCGTTAAAAAAAATTAATATTATATGTTTTTTTAAACTTATTCAAATAAAGTAAAAATGATGTAGATTTTGTGAAGTATTTATAAAAAATTGAATACAACTAGACCCATACATATGGTGAATTAAAAGAGAAGAAAATACATGCATTTAAAAGGGAGATCAAGTGAAACTAGAGGCACCAAAATGACATGAATATAGAAAATGCACTACTACATTTCCCCACCTCGTGAAAAGTTTCTTGCTAATACCACTAGCGACCTATTCCGCTTACATAAAATACTTATATTTAACCAAATGTCTTCATCATTCTATTCACCCACGTCAAGTGGAGACCGACGCATCGTAACGTATTCCAACCTGGATGAATTCGTTGTTCTAATTCCGATTAGACGGTGTGAGCGATGTTCGTGGCTTGAAGGTGGTGGTAGTGTAAAATACCCCATATGAACCATTATTCTGATTGCTAAACAACAACCCTATTGGGCACACCTTTCCATAAGAGCCATGGCTCCTGTGTCTCTTGCTTTTCGGTGCTGGTGGCAGGGGAGTCCATCACCTAAGCACATGGCACATGAATTTGGAAACTGCATAACTCATTGTTGTTGGCGAAATAGTTGGGATAAAGCACCATTGTGCCCATTTACCTACCATCTGAGATTTGACGAGTCAGTTCACTGTTACTCACGTCTAGAATGGTAAGTTGTTGCAGCTTTGTGAGCTTCGGAGGAAATGAACCAGAGAGGTTGTTGTGGGACAAGTCTATTGTCTCTATATTCTCCAAATCATCCAAACTTGTGGGTATCTTTCAAGCAGAAAAGTCTGTTGTAGTTATGTTGAGTAACTTCAAAGCTCGAGAGCACCTAAGTAACGAGGTTGGAATCTAGCCAGAGAGTTGGTTATTTAAGAAGTCTAATAAAGTGTACATGTTAAGTTTGTCGGTGGAGATGCCTTGCTTTGACTTCTTCCAATTCATTGTTAACTCCCTAAACTCCAAGGAGGATTGGCTTGACCATCTTGAGGTAAAATAAATAATGAGTGCCAAAAGTATGGGTGATGGTGGATTTGGTGGCTCATTAATCATTCCAACAAGGTTACCAAACCATCGGATTTCTCCAGTTAGGTTGTTGTTTGAGACATCAAGAATTCAGTGTTACAGTTGCAAATACTTTAGGATTAAACCTTGAAAGTGATTATTTCAAGCAGTTTAGAACTTTAGTAATAAAGATTTAGGAGAGGAAGCTATGGAGCTCACCAATACAGATTGTTGTCTTGAAGTTCAAGGTATCTAAGGTTATACAAGTTGGTTAAGTTGAAAGGTGGAAAGCCCCCAAATAACTTATTTCCGGCCAATGCTAGAAATGTTGTTTCTCTAGGAAAGGAAGTTGGAACTTGTCCTAAGAAATCGATGTAAGCTAGTTGTAGTTGTACTCGATCAGGGTAGAAAATTGAGAAAGGAAGAGAAAATTTGTTTCTAGATAGATCTAGTGAATCAGAGAGGCGAACTGCTGATGAGGTATTGAGGAACAGTCTAAAAGTTATTCTTGCTTAGAGCAAGGACAACCGAGAAGGTTGCATCTCCGATTTGTTTTTGGCAACCTCGTATAAATTGTTCCATGAGAGGGCAAGCACTTCTAGATCATAAAGTCGAGAAAAAAAAGTAGGTGGAAGAGAACCTATGAGTTCATTGTCCGAAAGAATCAAAAAGTGAAGTGATCTCATCTCAAGAAACCATTGTGGAAATGCACCTTAGAGCTTGTTCTCACAAAAATCCAGAAAATAAAGAGACGTTAGGATATAATTAATCCACTTGGGAAATTATTCCTAACAAGACCACAAGATTTGCAGACAATCCAAATAGATCGGGATTTGGTGATATCCGATCCGCACGACATTGTTATTCCAAATTGTACCTCACTGCTTCTCCAACATACAAATCTTGGAGGCCCTTGAAATCGAACGACCAGGATGGAATTTCTCCGGTTAGAGTTGTTCTCCATATGAAGGGCTTTCAACTTGCTTAGTTTTCGCATGGACGAGGGAGGGGATTCCATCTCCGCCAATCGGTTGTTACCAACCACAACAGATATGTTAGGTAGTAAATTTCCAATCTCAGTGGGTATTTCCATGGATACATCATTATGGCTCAAGTCCAAGTATTCTAAGTTCTAACCCCTTCAAACACAAAACTACATAACGGCTGCATCTGAAAATTTGTTACACCGGGAGGTACAATTCTAAAATCGAGGTTTCCGGGGCCGCTTCTTCGTGGATGACTGATCTCCACTAAGAGAATTATCATCCAGATAGATACCGGAAGGTAGTGGTCGTTGAAAGAGCCGAGAGTGAATGATCCACTAAGTTATTCTTGCGGCATCCCGAGATGGACCAAATTGCCGAGATTGGGGCCTAATCCATCTCCAAGGATTTCACCTTGTATGTTGTCAGGTGAGATGGAGCTCCAACAAGCTTCCTCGCTAGAAAAAGTGGTGCCAACATACTGATTCTCCGGGTCGTGGTGACAGGTCCCAAAAAGTTCTCTTAGATAGGGAATAGTTACAACTCTTTGAAGTTGAATTGTTTGAAGTATGATCGCGATCGCATTCAACAAAATCCCATCCACAACAACCGAATCCTGGAAATCAACAATCCAACTTGAATTCCATGATCGCAACTTATGAGAGTACTCCTGAGCTGTTGAGGAATGAGCAATATTAGCAAGAACGGAGGACTTAAACTCGGGAGAAATGCCTCGCTTTGGTATTCGACATGATAACCAGGCAAGAAACTCGATCTCCATCACCATAGCCGAAACAGCTTTCGCTGTCTGCGAATTAATTCATGGGGTGTGTCGGGAAAATCCGCTGGTTTTCCCTAAATTAACAAATGTTACTATTCATATGAATAGTACTTCCCAATGAAATACCCAAGCAAAACACCGATACAAAATAATAACAATAAAAGCGTAAAATAATAACAAATAAAGAACACTTAAATTTAACGAGGTTCCTAAGAATAGCTTATACGTCCCAAGGCCAATGAACAACTCCCACTAATGAAAAAGAAATTACAAACTTAAGACCACAAATCAATTTCCTAAGAAATTGAGGCAAAAGTAAATACCCAAAACAATTGGGCAATACTACAAATAGCCTTAAATGGAGGGGAGAGGTGTCATTTTGAGAATAGGGGGGGTGGGGTGGCCCTTTTATAGGAAACAAAAAAGAAGAAAATCCCACATCAAACCGATGTGGGATTCATATTTGACAAAAAGCAACAAATCTCCACCTTGACAAATATGCGATCCCATCTCGAACTTCTCTTTAACAAAAACCCAACGCTTCCAAATGCGCCTTCTCAACGACGCGAATCAAACTTTGCAATGTTGATCAAGTCTAAACAATGATTGAACTTGGATCGGCTGTCACTACCTTAGTCACATCATATTCGGCTAGGATTACCACCGCCTTGATCTTCAACTAAGACTCCACCTTCTTCAATGATTTCCCGCATGTAAAATGATACCTCACATCAATATGCTTCGTCCGCATGATAAATCCTGGTTTTTCGCTAAATGAATAGCGCCCGATCACACAAAACATCAGAACTCGTTTCGACCAACACCCAAATCATCAAGCAACCCTTGTAGCTACATATTTCCCTTAACTCCGTCTTCGCGATTGCCATATACTTCCTCGCTCCGCCGACAAGGCCACTGGCCGATCGTGAAGTAGACTTCAACTAACTCGGGTGCTTTTTGCAAGAGTAAACACATAACCAAGAGTTGATCTACATTTATCAAGATCACCGCAGATAATCTGAATCGCAAGATTCAACTACATGTCGACTCAACCATATCATCCTTCTCAAATATCAAAACCAACATCTAAGGTTTTCAATGTACCTTTTAGAATCCATTTCACTGCCACAATGTTCTTTTTCAGATTATGCATGTACTCCTCAGCCAACCTAACCGTATGTGAAATGTCGTGCCTCAGACACACCATAGCATACATCAAGCTACCCATCAGATCAATAATGAAAACTCACACACCCCCTCCTCTGCCTTTCACACCTGAAGGTCAAAGTCTTAGAAATGGAGGAAAATGGGTGCTGGAAGTTCATCTCTGATATTCCAAAGCGCAGTGTCCTCCGTGTCACTCCTTTCTGAGCAAACAGCAGCCCTCTGCCCACTCATGATGTCATGCCAACTTTCTCATCACCCAGATTCTTCATTTCAACTCCTACCAAGCAGCTTCCCTCAACCATAGCCTCCCCACTTTGATGCGCTCATCATCATCAACATTATAGCAGAAGGTGGCAAAGAGTTAACTGTTCCTGACGCAAAACATGTTACTAATGATCAAAATTGCTTCCTCGTGGTTCGCCTATCATGAACCGATCAAATCGCTTATACCAACGCTTTGGCACATTGCTTCAAACCATATAACGATTTAGACCAATTTTACAAACCTTGAATTTTCTTTTCCAGCAATCTTTGAAACCATCTCGGTCGAGTGAGTATAGATTTCCTCCTCCAAATCACCATGTAAGAATGTTAAAATCTTTCACGCTCCATTTGAACTAGCTCCATATTAAACCGTATACCAAGGCTAATAAAAATACGCATGGGAGGAATGTTTCACACCGTAAGAAAATACCTCATTGTATCAATTCTCCTTCTCGAGCATAGCCTTTAGCTACCGAGCTTTCCTTTTGTAGCTTAACGCTATTCTTGTTTTGAAATCCTTCTTTCGAAAGCATAAAACCCATTGCAAATCTAATTTCCTTCTTTCCCTTTGGTAAATCTTGCTAGCTTCAAGAGTGCGATTCTTCACAAGGACCATTTCTTCATCCATGGCTTTCTTTCCACTTTTCTTTATCCGACTACTATTCGCTCAAGAAGAGTTCGAGGTAATTTCTACTAATGAGTCGTATACTACCATATCTTCAAACCGAGCAGTGTTTCCTAATCTTTCTCGCTCGAAGGGCACCGTAAACTCAAGTATTTTGCCCTTTTCGCTTGAAACCTCTTCCTCTGGCATCTCGTCTATGATCCTCCTCACACCTTCAACCGTTTAGAATAAGCCAGTCTCAAACTCCACTTGCTTCGAGTACCCTCCACCAAGTAGCTCTTCCTCTAGATGCCGAAAAGTGTTCTTCCACACTTTACCATCTTTGTTACCTCTTCAACATGGTAGATTCATCAAAAGTAACATCCCCGTTAAAATAATTTTCTTCAAGATGCACACCGCAGTCGGTATCCTCGACACCGAGGGTAACTCTCCATAAACAATGCCTTTAGCCTTTGATTCAACTTGCATTCCTTTACATGATACTACAGAACCAAACACACGAAGTATCATAATCACTGCAGGTTTTCTCTGCACCATACCTCCAAGGGTGTCTTACCATTTAGTGCAGCCGATTTCATAGACTAATGAGACGACTCGCGATACATACGTCTCACTTAATCTGGTTGGGTTCAAACCAAGATTGGACAACATACACCGAACTTTCTCCAACAAGGTTCGATTCATATTTCGCCACCCCATTCTCACAAGTGTGCATCTCTAACCTGCAAAGTGCCGAGATATGCTCTTCATACGCACATCGAAATTGATCATTTCGATATTCTGCACTCATCACGATCGAGTACTTTAATCTTCTCCTCCCCTCGTCCTGTTCTCCACCATTTTCTCCATACAAGAAATGTTTCAAACACCTCATCTTGGATTTCGCCGTGATACACCCAAACTCTTCTCGAAAGTCATCAACACAACAAAGTAATGTTTACTCCCAAGGAAGCCGCCCTTGGTTGGTCCCCATACGCTCGTGTGAATATAACTAACATAAATCTTCAAGATATTATCATGTCGAACTTCACCCTCTTTTGCTTTCCTAACACATTGCTCTAAAATCCAGCTTCTTGCAAGTCTTTGCACCTTCAATAACTCTTGCATAGCCAACGCTTTCAAAGATTTCTCTCCAAAGATGTCCAAGTCTCATATGCCATAAATCCGACATCTCACTACTTTGTTCGCCTCCGACATATCGCCGTCATTGCCCCACCGCTGTACGCTTTGATAAAGATACGTGCTGTTTCTCCCGATACCTTCATCACCACAAGTGCTCCCCAACAACTTTCGTAATCCCATTATGCACGATGTTGAAACTCGACTCCAAGGTTCCCAAAGAGACGATTCTTTTGCTTCTAATGTACCGAACATCTGTCAACACCCTAGTCGACCCATCATGATTCTTCAAACTGATTGAATCGATCCTAGCTACCTTGCAAGGTTGATTGTCTGCCAGATGGACAACGCCACCATCAAGTTCCGTAAAGTTGAAGAACCACTCCTTTCTAAAACACATATGGAATGAGCAAGCTGAATCACACAACCATTCATCAGTACTAGTCACTAATGACACACAAGCCAGTGAAAAATATGACTTATCATCTTCAGCCACACATGCTTCGATGCACCCTTCCTTTCTTTATGCACTTACGCCTTCTTCCAATGCCCTTTTCAGACAAAAGGCACATTCATCTTGCAAGTTTTCCTTTCGATCGATCTTCCCCCCTCCCCGGGTTTTCGTCTTCGACACGACTCCGATCAGCCACTGGCTTCACCACCGAGCTCCCGTGTTCTAATTCTATCTTTTTTTTTATCTCATTAGAATTACAGAGCAAAGAGGCTACTTCTTTTAAAGGTTATCGCTTTCTTTCCCAACAACATACTAACAATAAGAGTTCATATTCATTAGAAGGAAGCTAACAATATCAAAGTTCTTTATCAACATCACTTACTTTCTCATCTAAATTCAATAAATCATTACTAATGAATCAAATCGTGATGTGATCATTCAGTGGTACCTCGTTTATATCGGTTTACAACTTTGCTCTCGTATAAAGCTTGTTCTGTGGCTCTTCTTCATGAACTTGTCTTCCAACTCCTTCCACAACTTGCTTGCAAACGCCTTCATAAACGGATATTTCAGCCTCGGAGATGCACACAAATCGAACTGCATTCACATGCTAAACGACATTGATTCTCATTCAATCTTTCTCATCAACATCTTCGTCTCGCTTTCTTCTAGTGCAACATCAAGCTCCCGTTGGAAAAGAAACATCCTCAAGACCCCACACCCGCCACATGCCAGTTATTGGTGCCATCAAATTTCTCCACAATTCCGTATTAGTCACTATCGATTCGATGAGAACTCGTTTGGCAGTAGAGGTCGATAGTGCACTGGATTCAAATTCTGAAATTTCTACAACAAATAGTCAAGCCACTACGAATGTCAATATCTCAATAGAATCTTTCTGATGTGAAGATCAGACAAAGTCGCAACCACAGAGAGCATACTCAAAACTATAGGAGCAAAATGCCAAAGCCCAAAGGGAACCTTTTGCGACGTGGAAGATTAGATAACACCCGCAACCACGCAGCATACTTAGCTTTAACCTCGTCTCGATACCAATTGTCAGAAAACTGTTAGTTTTTCCCACCAAATGTTACTATTCATATGAATAGTAACTCTCAGCGGAAATACCCGGCAAAACACTGATACAAAATAATAACGGCTAAAGCAGAAAATAATAACAAATAAAGAACACTTAGAATTTAACTAGGTTCTACAGAATAGCTCACGTCCCTGCCACAACGAACAACTCCTACTAATGAAAAAAGAAATTACAAACTTAAGACCACAAATCAATTTCCTCAAGAAATTGAGGTAAAAGCAATACCCAAACAATCAAGACTACAACAGTTCAAGTGGAGGGGAGGTGTCATTTAGAGAAGAGAGGGGGTGGCCCCTTTATAGGAAACAAAAAAGAAGAAAATCCCACATCAAACCGATGTGGGATTCATATTTGACAAAAAGCAACAGGGTGACTCAAAGCATCACGGGGGGAATGGATAGAAATTAAGACTTAAAGGGCGCATTTTAATATATGACACTGAAATGAATGTGAATAAGGATGAAATATGTAAATTAAAATTTTTTTTTTTTCATGGGAAGGAATCGTTACTTTCCCGCAAAATGTGTAATGTCCATCATTGACGATGAGAATCAAGTCAAGAAAAGGGCTTAAATTAATGAGATGAGAAAGACTTCTTGCATGCATATACGAACCGTAATTTTTTTTCTTCTCTAGAAGACCAGTCGACTGGAATCTCAGTCAAACATCGACTCGCGCTTTCGCTTTACCTTCGAGAACCCTCGCCCTACCGGCTTCACAGATCTTAATTTCTCAATATCAAATATTTTGTTCCACGATGGGCACTCCACCTGTAGCGATTTTCCCAAAATTGCTTGCCACGCTGGCCGGCATCCAGTCGAACAACATTTTCTATTTCCGACCACTAATTAGTCCTCTTCAAGAAATATAATTAATGGCAGAGGAGTACTACACATCTACATGGATAGTATTAGTAGCAACATATGTTTGCTCCCTCATTCTTCTATCTTTTGTCGCATTCGGCCCACTTTTGAATTAAGGTACTCATTATAATTTTCTCATCTCCTTTGTTTCTTTATGATTCAACTTCCCAATTTGACACCAGTTTAAAATCAACTTCCCACCTTTCCTAATTTTTATTTTTTTTCTTTTCTTCTTCACTTAAAGAGATTTCGCAACGCCTTTAACAGAGACAGAGTTCAATCGCCTGAAATGGCGCTTCCTACAAGCGCCTAATTGCCATCCGATTCTCCTCTCTTCTAACCTAATTAGAAGATGGAGCTCACACGCACTGAGCTTCTTTGCAGGTGAAGACACCCGTCATAATTTCACCGATCACCACTATCTCAAGGCATGGCATTAAAACTTTTAGAGACGACCGACTTACCAAAGGAGAAGAGATTCGCATGAGCTTTGGGAAAGCTATTTAAAAATTCTGTATCTTCCATCATTGTTTTCTCAAAAATTATGCTGAATCAAGGTAGGCTTTTGAGTGAGTCAGGAAGACTTGAATGCGCATGTGACTTGGCAAATCAGACGCTTGCCACCATAAATAATCCATCTGATGTCCAGAACAAACCCACAAATTTTGAGAAAGCATTCACCAACCAATAAAATAAATTGGAAGAACAAGGTACAAGATATGGGAGGATCTCCATCACCTCTAAACCCGGCAATACTTCGGATGACAGGAAGATGGGTAAAGGTTCAATAACTTCAGCTGCTAATCACTAGTCATGAGGTTTAAAACATCTCCATGCCAAACTCGCTGTCATTTTAATGCTTATTTAGATTCATATTTAAATTACATTATTGTGAGGGTCTTGCCATCTGATTTTTGTAAGAGGAACTCGCAAGGCGGGGAATGGGGTTTTGGATGCATTGATCGTGGTGGAAGTACAGTTTTGCCGGAACGCTGCACGCCCCCAGCCGCCATGTCCCCATCGCCAGGATGTCCTGCAACGCCGCGACACGCTGGGTCAACAAATGTAGAAGTCAACAAGTAGCAACGACGCGATGTCTCAACGTCGCGACGTCTCAACGTCATTAAAAGCAAAAAGGACCATAATCGAGGCATCAAGATCGTGACGGTAACTGGGTGGCACTGAAATCGTAATTGCAAAGAATGACTCTTTGACTGAAGAAGAGCCCGCTGATTCGATTTTTCTTCTTTGACAGAAGTATTATTGTTTCTATAGATTAAATATCGTGTTCTACTATTCAGATGTTCTAGATTTATACCTAGGTGTTATGGTCCCCTCGTCAATGACAGATGGATTAAAGATTAGTATTTTATATTATTCAGCTTGTTTATAACGTGTTAACATCCGCTTTATATCTCAGAGAGTCATTTATACGGTATGTCCGTCAACATTAGCTTGATTATACTAGATATCCTAGAGGATCTTAGAGACGAGGATACCAGGATTTTCAGTGTGAGCAAATTTTCGCTGATTCGTAAATAGAGATACCCTGATCCCGAGGGTGGCAAAGGGTTGCCCAACATTTACATTTCTAGTATCAGTCAGCAGATACACTCAACACTACTAGGTAGATAAATAATACACTCCTGAGAGAGCCGATTGTGAAGCAAAGATCACCAGCCATCAATAAACATATAACAAACTGAATAGTATCATCTTTAGGAAATAATCCATCGAGTGGTAGGGGATATTACACTTAGTCTCCATTATACAAGAATTCATTAAGACTGATTAGTTTAGCTGAAATCTTTACATTAATACTTTCACCCAAAGCTAATATCTGTGATGTAATATTCCAGTGCTTCACATTCGTATTCAACACACTTATCCCCGTGATCACTATCCATACCATAGGTAATAATTATATTACTAGCTGATTTAGGCATGTAAGTGATATAGGCGTACATATACATACACACACACACGCTTTATGCTCGATCCTTTTCATCAATGCAAAACAATCACTTTCATGTGGAGGGTGGGAAGGGGTTGGTACAGGCTCCATTTCAACATTATGTTGGTAATTTTACACTTTTACATTCTCCACCCACTCAGACAATAACACATGAAATCATACTTTTTTCCCAGATGCTTCTCTACTCCATTGCCTTACTGTGCCAAGAAAAGCCGATAATCGCTGCCATTCGCATGTACCAATAGCCGATAGTCCTGGCAGCCGCATTTGGTCTATGAAATTGCAGCTAATAGCGCTGCATTTATTAGAAGCTAATAGTACGATATTTGAATTTAGTAGGTTTTGTAAAAAAAAAAAAAAAGAAATAATTTGTGTTTTCAAATTTGAAAGTGTTGATTTATTTTTAAAAAATTAAAGGTTGTGATGTATTACTTAATAAACTCGTTTGTGTTGTTACTCGATCGCTAAGATTCTTAGCACGTAATTCAAACTGAACTCAAGAAAAGTGATTCGCGATGGTGTATGAATAAGTCAATAGCAGATAGAGAAGAAAAGGTGAAAAAAGTCTTCATCCAAAAGCTTGAATACTTCTTATCTTGAGGGGGATTCTCCTATTTATAGGATGGGTTCACAAATACACCATTAACTTATCTGATAAAATCTATTGACTTTAGGGAGATGAGGGATATCAAAAGTACGTGTCGTGTGATGCTTCCCGCTTCCATCAGTTTTTACCCAAATTCTAAGAAAAGCCGATAATCATTTCATTATCCACATGTACCAATAGTCGATAGTCCAAGAGTCATTTGACATTTGGTCTATGAATGTTAATAGCGCTGCATTTATTGTAGTTAATAAGACGATATTACGACTGTCATCATTCTTAAAAATAAGATAATGTTAAAGCTGGATAACTAAAGTTTGAGGTTATAAAATTTATATTTGAATTTAGTGGTTTCTGCAAAAATAAAGAAAAGAAATAATTGTGTTTCAAATTTGAAAGTGTTGGATTATTTTGAAAAAAGAAAAATTGAAGGTCAGGATGTATTACTTTAATAAACTCCATGTGTTGTTACTCTGATTTATTCATTTTCCTAAACCTTGTGGGTCATGATCACCCGCCGCCAACGCTGAATACAAGTGGACGCCACACGACGCCACTGTGGAAAATTGACAGTCTCTTGTACTCCAGAGCTCTACCAACCACCACCTGCATATCCCAGTCCCAAACAAAGGCAATATAATCCAATATCCAATCACATGAGTAAACACTGTCACTGGGGGCCCATAAACAATACTCAATATACATACCAACTATGAATCCAACTATATACCCAATAGTTACAAGAGTTAATATGTTTTTACTTTATACAACATATATCAAACTTATAGGTCTCAATACATGTAAAATCGTGAACCATAATCCTCATTTCTTCTAATCCTACAGATTTTAGTCAGCCCCTCGCACGCTCCCCGTACCAGAAATAATATCCTCGACGTGTAGCTAACGCCTGCAGCTGAATCGCCTCTAAGCGGGCTACTCTCCACCTAAGTAGCACAACGAAATAAAACATACATATCACGTCATGATCCCACTTGAATGTCACATGACCAACTCCTGCATCCCGAGTCCACTGACTTCACACTCCGCCAAACTCTTGGGCGAGAATTATCAAGCTTGCTTAGTTTGTGGACAACCCCGATGTGTATATATATATCAATCGGGCCGCCCGACGACGATATATTATTTGTTTGTGGACTACCGATGAATATCAATCAATTTCTCCGACGATTGATTTTTAATTTGACTACTCCGATAATTAATATGTTTAGACAACCCTCTGAACCGTTCTCTGCACTCATCTCATGCACTAACCCCAGTCCTAGGGATGTTCCAAGCATATGAATGCACATGCCAATTCCAATACAATCTAATCACATGCAAAATATGTAAACATGCAATATTATCCACATAAAATCCACTACACAATCATGTCATGTAATAAATCAATTCATACATCAAAATTAGTCTTTCGGAAGCAATGATCTACTACCACGAGCAATTCCACCGAATCAATTCGACCAAACACACATTCACACAAAAATATATTTTCGTGTCACTATTCCTATGAAATTGTCTAGGTTTTACTGCTCAAACAAACATCCATTCATCTGCTCACTTTGTGAACTCCGCATTTCACGCCCACATTCCGGCCTCATCCAAATCAACAATCCATGATTTAAAGCTTATTAATTTACGCTATTAATTCAAACAATCCTCACTTCACACGGCCGGCTTCACATTGGGTTCAATAAATTAAATCAATTCGGTCCCAAGCTTTGGGACCGATCAAACGGCCGTTCAAGACCTCAATCAACCGAAACATTTACATGGTACTTAACCCAAGAATAAAACCCAAGTAGGGAGAAACCCCTACCTCTCGGAGTTTGAGGAACTCCCTAAACCCGGACCTACGCTGGCTCCCTCTATGCGCAGCAGCTTCTCCTTCTTGTCCCGAAGACCGCCGACGGTTGGATCGCGTAGAAACTTAGAGAGAAGGATGATGTTCTCTCTCTAAACACCAAAACCCAGCTCATTGTCGATTTTCCCCTTTTTCCATTTCATGTTTTTGCCTTTTGAATTGAGAAGACAATCACTATGCAACTTTTTGTCCTTTAGTGACTTAAATCAAATCCCATAATGACCATTACGTTCCTTCATTTCCCGCTTGACATTCAAGATCATCCTCGTCCATTTTATCCTTTCTCTACTCATGCCACTTCCTTACGGCACATGAGTACGTGTTAAATGTGACTTTCGCGCATCGAATCGCTGACGCAAGATCTCAACCGCGATGCCCAAAAAACGTGTAAATTTCGAATGATCTCACCACGAAATTCGACGTGCTAGCTAGATTTTGTGAGACGATTACAATGGTGCAATCCGTTTAGTCATCTGAGATCTAGAGAATTAATTTCGGATTTTTAACTGAAATTACAATTTTGTAATCGAAATTACGATTTTGCCCTTTTTCCATAAATTGGAATTTCTCGGGTCTTACATTCTCCCCTCCTTAAAAGGAATTTTGTCTCAAATTCAAGACAATTACACCAATCACATGCATATGCAACGTTACCTGGCTTATGCATGTAAAACAAACATTTTAAATCTTAAACTACTAAACTACGTACCTTCATCCCTAAACAAGAAGCGATAGGTGGCCCGCATCGTGTCCTCGCGCCACGTGGACTCCTCCACTCCATAGTGCCTCCATAGTACCCTCACTAGCCTCACTGGCCTTCAAGGCCGCAAACCCGGGATCACTCGCTATCAACAATGAACACCTAGTCCCTCCCTTGAAGGTCACATCCGACAACCTCAATCGTCCCCAATCCACCACATAAGCCGGATCTGAGTATTTCGAGCATGAGACGTGAAACACCTTGTGGACACCCGACATGCCGGGCAGAACGCTTAACCCACGCAACGGTGCCTCACCCTCTCGAGCATCTCAAGGGTCCAATGAACCCCGCCATAGCTTCTCCCACGCTCGTCGAACCCACCACTCCCCTCTAGGCATCACCTTCAAGCGAAGACGTGATCCCCAACCTCGAACTCTAAGGGTCGACGTCGTATTACTTGCATAGCTCTTCGCTCGCCCCGAAAGCATGAGAAGACGCTGCCGCATCGCTTCCACCTTCTGAGGTGTCTCTAATCAAATCAGACCCGTGACGGAGCTCTCTCCCACCCTACCCAACATAATGGTGATGTACGGCCTCCCATACAAAGGCCTCATACCTGGCCATCTGTATACCGCCGATAACTGCTGTTGTAGGCAAATTCCACTAAAGGGAAAATGCTCCTCCCAACCTGCCCCATGATCCGCAGACGATGCCCTGTGTGAGCATGTCCTCTAATACCTGTATAGTCCTTTCAGACTGACCATCTGTCTGAGGGTGGAACAGGCTCATCGCCACCCATTGCACCCATACCGGTCCTTCCAAAAGTGCGCCAGAACCCTTGTCCCTATCCGACACCATGACACCGGGTACCCATGTAGCTCCGACCATATCTCCTCATGTATAACTGATAGAATCTCTCCAAGGAAAAGGCCTGTCCACTAAGCAGAAAATGTGCCGACTTCGTGAGTCGGTCCACTATCACCCATACCACGCCATGCTTCGCTCGGCCCACGGGCAAGCGGGTCACAAAGTCCATCAGGACGTGCTCCCACTTCCACCGCCACCTCCACGCCAAGTAAATTACGGCTTCAGGTTCTACTTAACTACCGAATGCGAGGATATCGCCAAAGAAAAGTCCCCTACGTGTCTCTCATCCCACTAATAGTACTGCGACTTAAGATCCTAGTACATCTTCGTGCCACTCCGGATGTGCACTAAATCGAGTAGTGAAATTTTTGAGAATTTCCTCTTCAAATCTAGCTGCCAATCGGGGAACCACTACCCGTCCCTATATCGAAACTACCATCTCACGTGAACGGTCCAACCCTCATCAATCTCGCACAGACTGATCAGACGGCCCCGATGGACACTCATCTCTCGTGTCCCACACTGGGACTCAATCACTACCAACAGACGGTGTAGCCAATTAAACTCCCCAAGGTACCTTGAGTCCTGTCGCATCAGAGCTCAAACCGTCCTACGCTTCCTCGAGCATTCGCCACTCCCGAGAAGCTGCGCACAGCTAACGCTTCCTCGTGATCTCCGACCGAGTGCATCAGGCCACCACATTTGCCTTACCAGGGATGGTAATGCAAAGTGAAGTCATAATCCTCTAGGAACTCCATCCACCAAGGCGCTCTAATATCGAGGTCCCGTCGCGTGAAAATATACTGGGACTTTACGGTCCGAGTACACCTCGAACTCCTCGCCGTATGCTAGTGGCGCCTGAATCTTCATACACTACCGCCAACTCCATGTCGTGGGGTAATTCGCTCGTGATTCTTCAACCGACGAACCATAAGCTACTACCCTCCCCGATCACAAGACTCAAAACACATCCCAATCCGCTCTAGGCATCACAATACATTGTGTACTTCGTCCCCGTCAGGATCCACGAAGATGGGAGCTGGAAGTAAGTCTCCTCTTCGAACTCCTGAATGCCTCTCGCACGGCCATCCCAATCAAACTTAACTCCTCCTTCCGAGTCAACCTAGTCATAGGTGCCATTCTCGGGAGAAATCCCTCACTAATCTCCTCGTAATACCCAAATTAATCCAAGAAAAACTACGATTCGAAGACCGACTTCGGCCTCTCCTAACTCATCAATGCCGCCGACCTTCTCCGGGTCGACCGACACTCCACGTCGACACCACGTGTCCCAAATCTCACCTCGCAGTCGTGAACCCACTTACCGAACTCGCGTACAACTGATGGTCTCTCAATAACTGTAAAACGATCCTCAAGTGATACTCATGCTCCCACTCTGACTGGGAGTAGATCAAGATGTCATCCACGACGCCACGGCACAAACTGATCTAAATAGGGTTGGAATATCCTATGCATGATCCATGAATGCCGATGGCGCACTAAGCCAACCGAAGGGCACATCGCGAAACTCAAAGTGCCCATAACTCTTCCTAAACGCCGTTCTTTGTGATATTCAGATCCCTAACTCTCAGTCGATGGTAACCAGCGCAGGCACTATCTTGGAGCAGACTTGCGCTCCTCTCAATCGACATCAAAAAATCGCCAATCCTCGGTAATGGGTGTACCGATTCTGATCGTAACCCCGTTAACCGGCCGATGATCAATGCACATGGCTTTGTCTTTCTTTCTTTTGCAATGTAATCTGAGCGCCCCATGGTGAAGTGCTCTGGCCTAATGAACCCCTTATCCAATAGCTCCGTAGCTGGACTCCCAGTTCCCCAACTCAAACCGTCGATGCCATCCTATGGAGTCATAGAGATGGGTAAGCACTGTGGTGTAACTCGACACCGAAGTCTACCACCTCCGTGGAGGTACCCAGTAACTCATCCCGGAAAACATCCACATACTCGCATACTACGAGGTAGATCTTAAGTCTGGTCTCACTGTCCCTTAGGGGTGGCTCGCTTAGCCAACCCGCTTAATCCGTCCCCCGAAGCACTGACTCGTATACCGGTTCCTGGGGGCAAAAATTATCATGCTCGTCCCTCGAAATACCACACGAGGGGCACGGTCCCGCTGTGTAAAGCACCTTCTACGCTCACAATCGATAACGATCTTGTAAGTTATCAGCCAATCCATCCCTAGGATGACATCGAACTTTTACATGTCCATGATCCTCAAGTCCACTATTAGTAGAGTCCCCGAGATCTCTAACTCGCAACTTCGACCTATCATCCTTATTCTCGCCTTAATCCCTAGGGAAGAACTCACGTACAACGGCTCCTCTAAGGTCTCAACCTCTAAGCCCAACTCTCTCTCTATGGTCAGGGTTGTCCCAACCATAGAATCCATATCCTGTAGGCGAAGTCCTACAATCCTGGCCCGAATGGACAACCTCGGTCCATTCTCAAATCTCCCAACTCGCCATGTCCCCGTGGGCCACGTAATCATCGCACCCGGCTAATCTCCCCGGTGGACCAGCCACGTAGTCCATCACAGCCGTTGCCCCCCGTCTGGCCAGGAACTCCTAAGCCTCGTGATGCTCCTGCGCCTCGGGAAAATACTTTACCCACGGTCAGCCCCAAAACCCGTCATGTCATCGCCCTCTAGGTTCCCTGGGGAGGTTCTCGCCCATTTCCATCATACTCGGGCCTCACCCCTCTGGGCCAGAACAGTTTGCCCATCCAACGCGCGCAGGTAATCTCCATAGCCTCTAACACTTTCTCGATCTATACAAACCAATGGTCTGTCACCACCGGATCTCCTCCCCCTGTGAATGTCGGAGGATGATGCGCCCTAAACCTCCTCGGAGGTTACTAGATCTTCTTATCTACCCGCTCATACCTCACCCTGCGATAGCATTCGGGCCAATACCTACGCCTCATCAAAAGTCCACTGATCAAACACTAATCGCGTTCGACCAGCACTCCGTGGACATCCTCTACGCCCCGTCCTCTACTATCCATTTACACAATTAACATGGCGCTAAATCTCAACACAAGATCTCTAAGGCATCAATACAAACTCTCGAGACACTAATCATACACAAAACCGCAGATACATATCAAGTCCCCTCGTATTATGAGGCAAATGCAAGACAATCTCTATCTGAATTTAAATCATTTTGATCCACAAAATTTTATTTTTGAAAATTTTATTTTTCAAAATTTCACAAATTTTGTTTTGATTTTTGCTTCTTATTTTTAATTAATTTAATTTTAAAAATTTAAAATTTTCAGATGAACAGCGTTGTTCATGAACCTGCCCAAACTAAGTGACTCGTAACCAATATCGTCGGAAACTAGTCGAAAACCAAGCCGTATGCACGAGCACCAAAACTCGCTCCAACCGGAACCCAGCACGCCCCAAAGCGCTGCAGCTCGGGTCTTCGTATCACGGCCGGCCGTAAAGGGTCGAGCCCCCTAGCCTTATCGCAGCCCCAGTCGCCGTGTCGCACACGCGCCCCCACGCGCCATGCCCCGTGGGCCCTAACGCCGTGTCGCTGCGCGCCCCGCTGTCGTGGTGTCGTGGCTCCCGCAGCCGACAGAATACAGTTTCGCTCAGCCCCCGCCCCCCTCGCCACATACACCTATCAGATTCGACATAACCTGAGAACCATACAAACACAACACACCCACCGCATTACACACAATGGCTCAAGCCACTAAAGCCCGTTGTTCCTCTCACGATACGCTCGCTGTATTTCGATAAGTCCCACTAAGTCGCACCCAAGTCGCACATGCTAAGTGCTAGACAGAATACACCGCTCCTCGTCACGCCTCCCTTCTATTGCAATATAAACCAACCTGTTGCAATACAAAACCCTTAACCAAATTTCACCCACCTCTCGTAATACAACTGCATTGTAACAGAATACAATTTTCCTTTAAACCAAATTCCTCCTTCCAGCTTCAAATCTCTCAAGTAATACAATGATTGTATTCGGCAATACCAAATTTCACATAATATTGTTTCAAGCAAGAGCTCAAACTGCTTTCTGCACTAAAATTTTATTTTATTTTTTCATTTCTCCCTTGTTTCCAGCTACTGGAAAAATTATGAAAAAAATATTTATACATTTTTTTTTTTAACACTCAAATAAATTTACAAAAATTTATTTTCTTCATTTTTCTTCAGTTTTACACCATATAAAACCCTAGAAAATTATTTTCTTCACCTCATAACCGAATAAATTTATAAAATTTATTATTCTTTTTCCAGTTTCACACTAAAAAAAAAAACCCAAATAACCCAATAACCCAAATAAATTTATGGAATTTATTTCTTTTAATTTCCTTTGTTCAAGTTTACCCACTGTAAACTTCCAAAATGTCCTAACACCTTAAAATTTTATTAAATTTCTATTTTGTCATCCAATAAACCAACAAATTGATTTCAATTTATTTCATTCCAGCCAGGTACACTGTAAAACTCCTAAACAAAATTTCCAATACACCTATATGCTAATCACTTAAGCACACAACATTCCACAACACACATAAAACATGGCATACACACCATCATACAATAATTCACCAAATCAAACAAAACACATCAACACACGTGCATGTAGTGTCCTAGTTTTGTCCCGTGATTTTCTAGGTGATCTCATACCTAAACCGAACATCGAACCACACCTAGTGGTGATGTTCCTTCTACACCCATCATGGCCCAAGCCCAAATCCCCCAAGCCCCAGGTAGCCGATACCCAGCTCGATACCTGCCGTGGACGCCCAAACCCGGGGGTCCGTCGCTTGGATCACCCGTCGACCGCGAATACAGTGCTGACGTCTGCCATCCGATGCCACTAAAATCAAGTAGAGTCTCCTTTGTACGGGGAGCTCTACCCAACCACAACACCTGCATATCCTGTCCCAAACAAAGGCAATATAATCCACTATATCCAATCACATGAGTAACACCCGCCACTCAGCCCATAAACAATACCTCAATATACATACCCAACTATGAATCCAACTATATACCCAATAGTTACAAGAGTTAATATATTTTTACTTTATACAACATATATCAAACTTATGTAGTTCTAATACATGTGTAACCTCAGAACTAAGCTTCTCACAACTCTGATTTCTTCTAATCCTCTGGCCTCTTAGCCGTCCCTCGCACGCTCCCCGTACCAGAACTAATATCCTCTATTGTAAGTGAGCTACTCGCAGTGGAATCGCCTAAGTGGGCCACTTCTCCACCTATGCTGCAATGTTCCAAAATAAAACATATATTCAAGCAAATGCATGATCCTACTTGAATGTTCACATGACCAACCTCGTGATCCCAAGTCCTCATCGACTCCCTCCCCCTCACACTCGCCTAAGCCTCGTATGAGAATTATTGTTTTGTTAGTTTGTGGACAACCCCTCCCGATGTGTATATATATCAATCACACGTCCGACGCATCGATATATTATTTGCTTGTGGACTACCCTCCGATGAATATCAATCGGGCCGTCCACGATTGATATTTTTAATTGACTCACCGATAATTAATATGTTTAGACAACCGAACCGCTTTTCTGGGGACTCAACTCATGCACTAACTCCTATACCCTAGATGTTCTGAAGCATACGGAATGCATGTATGCCAATTCCAATACAAATCTTAATCACATGCAAATATGTAAACATGCACATATCCACATAATATCCACTACACAATCATGTCATGTAATAAATCAATTCATACATCAAAAAATTCAGTCTGGCTAATGATCATACACGAGCAATTCCACTTGAATCACTCGACCAAACACATATTTCCACAGAAATATATTTTCGTGTCACTATTCCTATGAACAGTAAAAACCTAGGTTTTATGGTTCAAACAAACATCCATTCATCGGTTCACTTTGTGAACCCGCATTTCACGGCCATTTCCGGCCTCATCCAAATCAATCCATGATTTAAAGCATAATTTAAAATATTAAAGACCCAAACAGTCCCTCATGGTTACGGCTGCTCTCACATTGCCTCACCAAATTAAATCAATTCTATCCCAAGCTTTGGGACCCATTAACCACGCTCAAGGCCTCAATCAACCTAAAACATTTACATGGTACTTAACCAAGAATAAAACCCCAAGTAGGGAGAAACCTCTACCTCTCGGAGTTTGAGGAAACTCCCTAACCGTACCCACGAAACCCTCTCTCACAGAGAGCTCTTCTTGTCTCGAAGACCGCCGACATTGATCTGTGAGGAAACTTAGAGAGAAGGATGATGTTCTCTCTCTAAAACACCAAAACCCAAATTTTTCATTGTCGATTCCCTTTTTCCATTTCTCACGTTTTTTGCCTTTGAATTGAGAAGACAATCACTATGCAACTTTTTGTCCTTTAGTGACTTAAATCAAATCTCATAATGACCATTACGTCCCTTCATTTCCCGCTTTGGACATCTCTGCACTACCTCTACACCATTTTATCTTTTTCTCTACCACGCCACTTATGGCACATGAGTATCGTTGTTAAATGTGACTTTCAATACATTTAAATCGCTTTTTGATGAGCACCCTAACCACGATGCCTGAAAAACGTGTAAATTCCAACTATCTCTAATCTCTACTTAAATTCGACGCATTAGCTAGATTTCCTCGCGGAGACACCCCAATGGAAAATCCATTTCATCATCCGAGAACTAGAGAATTAATTTTGGATTTTTAACTGAAATTACAATTTTGTAATCGAAATTACGATTTTGCCCCTTTTTCAAATCGAATTTATCTGCCCATGCATTTGGCATCAAGAATTCAATGTGAACCCGCAAAAAAAGGATTTCAACGATGGTGTATGAATAAGTTGTACGTAAGATAGAGAAGAAAAGGAGAAAAAGTTCATCCGCTGGAATACTTTATCTCAGGATTTTCCTTATTTATATGGATGTCTCTACAAATAATATCTATTACAACTCATCGATAAAATCTATTGACTTTAGATATTGTGTATTAAATATCTAGGGATAAAATTTTTCTTCCTTATCAAAACTAATTCTTTTTTATTAAAAACTAATATTTTTTTATTAAAAATTAATTCTTCCTTATCAAGGTTAATTTAATCTTTAAAAAAATAAGGGATTTGTAGATTGAAAAATCTGTTCTTTGCGGATTTTCTACTTTCGTATACACATTATTTCTCTACGTTGTCTCTTTTGCAATATTTTAAAAGTCATATTGATTCGACCGCTCCACCAATAGGTTTTTCGTCTAGTTTGCTCTGCAAGTCGAAGTACCAATCAAACTGGATGAGAACGGCTTATAGCCGCTGACAATGGGCCGTTCACGGAACTAACTGCTTTTAAGAACCGTGGTTCAATCAAATCAATACATTATTACCAAAAGTTACGTATCAGGTCACAAACTAAACACACATAACAAAAAGTGCAAACCCTATCCTCACGTCCGAGTCGAGCCATAGGAATGGGGGCTTCTTAAAGCCCCATTTATCCTCAAATAAACGTTGTCCGAATTGCTTTGTATGGGAGAATTATGTGCAGCCTTAATTTTCAAATATCAACATTTTGTTCTACGATGGGCAATTCACTGCAGCGATTCCCTCCCAAAATTGCTTGTATCTCTTCGCGCACCGCATCGCGCCGCCATCCGTGCCGAGCAACATTTTCCGTTGTTCGAAAATTCAATTCCTTTGTTTTAGTGTCAATGCAATATCTTCTATATTTCTCAAGCTCACCACCGATTAGTCCGCTCGAAAGTGCCTCAAGATATATAATTAATGATGAGAGTAATACACATCTACATGGATAGTATCAATAGCAAAGATCTATTTTCCTCATTTTATCTTTCACGTGATTCCATTCACTCGAAATTTAAGGTACTCATTATAATTCTTTCTCATCTCCTTGTTTCTTTATGATTCACCCCCAAATTTGACACCAATTTAAAATCAACTTCCCACCTTTCCCGCAAATTTCATTTCTTTTCAACTCAACTACTAAATATTATTTTTTTCTTTCTTTTCTTCGCTTAAAGATTTCGTAACGCCTTTAATGCAGATGTAGTTCAATCACGGAATGGCTTCCACAAGCGCAGTAATTGCCGTCGATTCTCCTCTTCTCTAACCTATGAAGATGGAGTCATGACGTGCCTTTGAGCTTTAGAGTGTACACACCACAATTTCACCGATCACCTCTATACTCATCTCCTTCAAAGAGGCATTACAACTTTCAGAGATGATCAACTTACCAGAGGAGAAGATATCCAACCCGAGCTTCTAAAAGCTATCGAAAATTCGAGATCTTCCATCACTGTTTTCTCAAAAAATTATGCTGAATCAAGGTGGTGTTTAGAGGAGCTTGCAAAGATCATGGACTGCAGAAAGGAAAATGGGCAAATTGTATTGCCGGTTTTCTACCATGTCAATCCATCGGATGTCCGTAAACAAACCGGCAGCTTTGGAGAAGCATTCACCAACCATGAAATAAATTGGAAGAACAAGGTACTGATATGGAGGGACTCATTGTAAGTAATATTTGCTAAAGTGAATTATAAGATCGAAAATAAAATGTGAAATTAGTTTACAAGTAACATTAATCGCTACAAAGTTATACAAATTGCTAGATATATAATAAATATGAAATAAGATATCCATTTTAAATTATCCAATGTTTATGTGGTTCCTATTCAAGTTTAACTAATGGTTTGCCCAGATGCAAGGATTTCCATTAAACTCCAATAAAGTTACAATAGTCTTGTATGGATGAGACTCCCCCTCACCCTAATGCAGCTTCTCACCAAGTCCTATATTCTAGTGAAATTTAACAAATCCCCTTGTTCCCCTAACACAACACCTAATCTCAACCCTTTCTTTTCAAAAACAAATTAATGGAAAGAAAATAAAAACACATCTCTCACAAATCGAGAGGATTTAACGTAATACCAGAGAGTATCTACACTTTTATTACTTACATCTTGACCTGATCTTCGTGCATCTCCCGCTTCGACGCTCTTCTAAGGTTCGTGTTTCTTTGACTCTTCACAAGGTCTTCTTATATAGGAAATTCAAACTAAATCAGTTGTATTTGATTTCTGATTACTTTCCTATTTTGTTTTTGTTGTCTTCATTGAATAAAGGTTTCATATTCAAGCCCGATCGCAATTAGCATCTTCCTTTTCACCTTCAATTCTAGATTCGATTCTATCCTCAAAGATCTTCCAGTATTTCTCTCCTTTGCAAGACGAAAGTCAATTTGGGTCGAGAATTTCACCTTCAAGACATGTCGATCAGGCAACATACCTCTAGTCTCTGCTTCGATGTGGTCGCATAATATTGGGGACAAGCTACTTGTGTTTTTATACAGATTGCATTCGGGTAGAGCTCTCCGTGACAAAGGGAGACTCGGCCCCCGATTTTCAAGTAAATCTCGAGTCTTGAAAAGGGGGACCTATCGGAGCGGTGTTCCGGTTACCCGACATCCACGAATATTCCGCAGGTTGACGGGTTGTCAATAGACCCCCGAGAAATGGGGCGTCACAACATCCGTGCTAAGCTTTACGCTTAGTGGGAACATAAGCATGGACAACCACCACAGTGACCGTCACAAGCTTATACATATGCCTTTACATATACTATGAATATCCTATTTCTTATCATTTGACTATTACATATCATGTTTCTATTCTATGTCTTTGCATATGTCATCCCTATAATTTTCGTGTACACAAGTTTCTATACTTTGCATATTCCATATTTATTCTATAACTTAATACTTTTCATGTTCTATTACATATTCTTTTCAATATACCGTTCTTATACTTTTCTTTTAATATCATGTGACTTTCTATCACATTCTTATACATCTTATACATCACGAATATATCTAAAAAATAACCAGCCGCTGGTTTTGTTAAGGAGCTGCCATCACTGCTAATAGAATTATTGTGGGGAACCATTTATTTACATGTCATCTGGGACTAAATTGTCCCATTGGTAGGATTTTGTTAGATTTACTAGTGGGGCAATTTCTACTATAAAAATATATTTGGATTTCATAATCTGATAATTGTAATATTTTTTAGGATTTTAATCAGACAACCCGCCCCTTACACCATGCTCACCGGGACACGAATGTGGGCCTCTTTTTGTATGTCCTCAGATGCTTAAGCACACGCTCACCAGGTGCATGTGGGATATGAGAAGATTTCTAACAATTTCCAGCAAAGATCTTGTTTATCGACTAGAGAGTGGGAAATCAAAACCCAAAGAACTGGGCTGAAAGATTCTTGACTCCTAATTTTTTTTTTTAAAAGAAAAAAGAAAATGAAAAAGCGAATGAGTGGAAGGCTTCTTGAAACCTCAAAACAAATTTTTCAAAACAACCATGAAAGGACATCGACTCTAGCGAAAGGAAATGTGGAAAAAGCAAAATGAGAAAGCAAAGGAAGTGATACCAAATCCATAAGAATACTTTTTTACAATATCGGACCAAATTAATATCTTTTGAGGAATTATTCAAAACATTGTCTCCTTGAAGAATATCTTTAATTAGAAAAAATAAACCTAGTGTCTCACCACTGATCTGATCTCCGTGAGAAAGTCTAGACCACTGATTCACTTCTTCAGGATTTGCTACTATTCTTTCCCAATAATCTCAATTTTATTTACCTTGAAATACTTACTACTAAGTGAATCGGAAATGAAATCAAGATTTTCTCTTATAATTTATTTTTCTTGTTTTTCACATTCCAACCCGCCTTGCTACGCTCATTTTCTATGTGACGCCCAAACCCTGGTCCCGTGGACATAAGTGGAGGTCGGGTTGACCCGACGCCATTCTTTAGAAACTGGCAGCCCTTTGTACCTAGAGCTCTACCAAAAACAAGACTGCATATACTGTCCCAAACAAATTCAATATATGCAATATATATCCAATATGGCCACTTGGGCCCATAACAAAGACTTCAACATACATGCCGACTATGAATCCAACTATATACCCAATAGTTACAAGAGTTAATATGTTTTATTTTATACAATACATACATTAAAATTGTTAGACACTCCGAATACATGTATACACAAAGCCACAACCCTAGCTTTCTTTCTAATACAACCTCAAGGACGAACCGCCTCTCGCACGCCCAGATCAGAAAAGGGGGATCCCACGACTGGTGAGCTAAAAACTCAAGAGGAGAATCGCCTGCTGGCCACCACCACCCAGCAGCAGCAATGTTCCAATTCTAAAACACATTCAAGCAAAATGCATGATCATACTTGAATGTCTACATGACCAACTCCGTATCCCGAGTCCACTCGACTCTCCTACACTCGCCTAAGCCTCAGATGAGAATTAGTGCCTTACGCGGGACAAACCTCCATATATATATCACGGGCCACTATTGGAGGTTTTCGGCTTCAGGACTACTCCTCCGATACCAATATTTTAGACTACCCTCCGAACCTTTTTCCACTAGACTCATCTCATGCACTAACTCCTATAGTCCTAGGATGTTCCAGTGCATATGGAATGCATGTGTGCCAGTTCCATCATAGTCTAATCACATGCAAACATATCAACATGAATATATTCGCATAATATCCAATCACACAATCATGTCATATAATTAATCAATTTCAAGCATCAAAATTACCTCACTTGGGCTAATGATCATACACGAGTAATTTAATTTAAATCACTCGACCAACACGTATTTTCACAAAAATATATATTTTGAACACTATTCTAGAATATGAAACCGCTATCATTCCTTAAAATCACAAAACATCGGTTCACTTAGTGAACCCGCAATCCACAGCCATTCCCGACCCAATACATACCAAAACAAGCATCTAATACACAATTAGATAAAATGCACTCAAACAGCCCCTAAGGCATCCGTGGAGCAGTCATGGCTGCTCCATTTTCTCTTTCAAAAATTCTATCACCCGTCCCATGTTTGGACTAACCAAATCCGCCCTCACTCGCCTCATTCAACCTAAACATTAGTAAACATTTAAATGGGAGTAAAACTCAAGTAGGAGAAAATCCCACTCAAGGAGCTTGAAGAAACTCCCGATCCCTGAGTCCACGCCAGAGGCCCCGCATCCCTCGTAGAGAACGCTCCTGCCCGAAGCGCCCGATCACATCGGATTCCTCTCATTTTCAGAGAGAAGCACAATTCTCTCTCTAAAAGCTCCTCAAAACCAACTCCACTGATCTAAAATAATGCCCCCCACGTTTCTGTTCATTGGGAAATGGAGAAGATGAAGGACTATTTGCTATTTCGTCCTTAGTCACTTAAAATCAATTTCTCAAAATGACCATTATGTCCCCTACTGTAATTGATATTCTATTATTTCGCCTTCCATTTTCATCATCATTTACCTACTCATACCACTTATGGAACATGAGTACATGCTATATGTGACTTTCGTTCATCAAAAACAAACACGCACCTAAACGCGCGCCCGAAAAACGCAGTCAATTCCAACCGTCTCAAATACGAAATTCTTACGTACACTAGATTTCGCATTCCAACTAGCATAAATCCATTTCACATCCGAGACTAGATAATTAATTACGGATTTTTAACCGAAATTCCAATCGCGTAATCAAAATTACGATTTTGCCCTTATTCCGTAAATCGAATTTCTGCCCACATTCTCCTCTCCTTCCTTAAAAGGGAATTTCATTCCAAATTCGAAACGACTGTATTATCAAACACATGGTAAGATATGCAACATGCACTCTACCATGCATAAACAAGTCATTTAATTCAAACTGAAGTAAACTACGACCTTCATCCTTGCTGGCGGATATGGCCTTCATCGTGTCCTCACGCTCCCACGCGACTCTCCACCCACAATGCCGCCATAGCACTCATTAGCCTCACTACCTCCGTCGCAAACCCGATCACGGCTTATCCAAAATGCACACCGGTCCCTCCTCAAAAGTCCCATCGCTGTCAACCTCAATCCGTCCCCAATCCACCACATGAGATGGATCCGGAGGTACTGAGCATGGAACGTGAAATACCTCGTGGACACCACATGCCGCGGTAACGCCAACTCGGCACGCACAACGCTCATCTTCTCGAGTGCATCTCGAAAAGGCCCAATAAGCTCCTGCGATAGCTTCCTCGCACAGCCGAACCCGACCACTCCTCTCTGGGATTCACCTCAAGAAGACGTGATCCCCAACCCGAACTCAGGTCGACGTCAGACACCCGCATAGCTCTTCCGTCTACCCGAGTCGTGAGAAGACGCTATCGCTTCAAGCTCACCCTCTCGTAGACATGAATCATATCAAAGACCAATGATGGAGTTCTCTCCACCTAGGGTCCAACATAACGGGATCTACATGGCCTCCTACACAATGTCTCATAAGTGGTATCATTCGTACACTCCGCCCGATAACCATTGTTGTAGGCGACCCCACTCAAGGGGGTACTAATCCTCTACCCTTATGATTCAGACGTATGCTCCGTATTCGCCCTCTAACATCTGTATAATCCACAGACAACACGTATCCCTATTAATAACCCTTGCTTCGTAAACACCGAATTCCTCTCCATATTTATAATCACCACAATCCAATGGATCGTCAACCTAGTCTGGCGTCATGAATGACATCCATATACCGAGCCCTTGCCAGCCCAATAACACCCAATGCAATTTCCAAAGGGTATCCTAACTCAGTCACCCCGACTCCTATCACTTCACCCTCGCCTGGATAACCATGTCCGTGTGTTTTCTATCCATTACATAACTTTCTACTTACACTTCAGCCTTACCTTCCCGATCCAACTATGAGTCTTCATCGGATTACGCCCTAAAACAAACTCAACCCATACTCACCAAGAGCCGTGAACGACCAGACTGCGGCACCCAATAACCCGACTCGACGCGATGTTACCGCGGCACACCTAACGCAAGCAATGTCATGTCGTGGCACCCAATCCCTGTGGGTCCACCATGAGCAGAATCTCTCGTGAGATCTCTCACTCATAATCTCGAATCTACTCAGTCAACTCTCACCCTACACCCTAGGGAAGAACATCTATACTGCTTCTAAAGGCCTTAAACCTAGTTCTAAATCCAATGTCGTGTCGAGTATGACAACCCGACCTAGGTCTCAATTACTGACAACCCGATGATTGTCAACTCATCCATGTCAAGCCTGACATCAACAACCAATATGTCTACCACCCTAAGGTCCACCACGTCTCGCAGAACCCTCGATTCGCCCTCGACTTCTCGACCACTGGATCGAGTAGATCAAAATGTCATCGACTAAGACCACATTAAATCGATCTAGATGTGTGGTTGGCCATTCATGAGGTCCATGAATGACGCTGGCGCATTCATCAATCCAAAGCGGGCATCACCGTGAACTCAAAGTGCCCATAACGCCGTCTTAGGATATCTCGTCTCCCTAACTCTCGCACCGATGGTAACCAAAGGCGAAGGTCTATCTGGAGTGCACTCGCGCTCCTCTCAACCGATCAAACAAATCGCCAATCCCTGCACAGGTATCGATCCTGATCGTAACCTTATCCAACCGCCTCGTAGTCACGCACGTCAAGGGTTCGGCCTCTTCTTCGCAACTAGAACCGGAGCGCCCACGGTGAAGTGCTCTGGCCTATCAAACCTTCATTCGGGCAGCTCCTTTAACTGGACTCTGAGTTCCTACAACTTAACCGGTGCCATCCTACGCGAAGTCATAGAGATGGGGTAAGATCAGTGTAACTCGATACTAAAGTCTACTACCCTTCCGTGGAGTGCAGTCCGTAGCCTTATCCGAAAAACATCCACATACTCGCATACCACTCGCAGATCTAAGTCTAGCCCTCACCTCGCCCGAGGGTAAGGCTCACACTCTTACCCGCCAACCGTCCCCCTCGACACTTTGACTCGTATAACGTCTCTGGGCAAAATATCATGTTTATCCTCTTGACATACCATACGGTACCGTCCCCGCGCATAAAGCAGAATCCCTCCTACGCTCACAATCGATAACCATCCCAAGCCATCACCCGTACCCATCCCCAGGATGACATCGAACTCCGACATGTCCATGATCCTCGGTGTCCACAGAGTAGAGTCCCCCGAGATCCTAACTCGCAACCTCGACCTATCATTCTTTATTCTCGCCCCAATTCCTAGGAGAACTCCACGCACAACTACTTCTAAGGTCTCTAGAGGTCCCTGGCCCATTTCCACCATATTCGCCTCATTCTCTCTAGCCAGGAACGCAGCCAGTCTAACTCGGGTCGGTCGAGGTAGTCCTATAGCTCTAACACTTTCTCTGCTCGCACAACCAATGGTCTACCACCATCTGATTCTTCCCCCGTGGAATGCTCCAAGATGATACGTCCCAACCTCCGGAGATTACTAGATCTCCCTTGCTCCACCGTCATACCAGCTTGTGCGATAAAGAAATTGTAATACCTACAACTCCCAAGAAAAGTCCGCCGATCAAACACCTGGGTGCCTCGACCAAGCACTTCGTGGACGCCCTATGTCCCTCTCGCCTCTTACCAGCCATCTACGGCGTCAAATAGCAACAACATTCATGAAATTTTCATTTCAGTCTAACTAGCAATGCACATGCCAATTACTAGTAAAGTTTGACAACCATGAACCTAATTCGCTCATTTCCCAAGTGGTGCCAAATTCCAAACCACTTCACCTTCGTTTATTTCAACAAAATTCTGTGCTCTTGTTCATTTCCCCATTATCCAAACCCTAAGGCCGTAATCCAACCTTTTAGTATTCACCATTTTCCCATACGCATCAAGTAATTACATATAACTTCTACGCAACTACCACAAGCAATCATGATTTCAAACTATAGTTAAATCCAACATGATTCTAAGGCATAACCACAAATTTCGAGACACTAATCATACACATACCGTTGTATACGCAATGAATTTTGCATTTAAACATTGTTTTCAATAAAATTATTTTCAAAAATTTTATTTTTGAAAATTTTATTTTTTGGTAAATTTTATCAAATTTTGCTTTATTTTATTTTATTTTAATTAAATTAAAAAAATCCCCAAAATTTTTTGTAATGAACAAGAGTTCATTTAAGGACTCGTGAACAAAGATCAGTCAAACTGGCCAAAAATCGAGTCGTGGTGCACAAACCCCAAACCCGGCTCCAAATGAGCACACCTTGTGCGCACTGCGCCTGTACTGGTCGCCCGCGCCCTCGTCATGCCTTCTCGCGCTCGCTACCATGCTATGCCGGGCGCCGCGCTGGCCAGCCGCCACGCGCTTCCCCGCCGCCAAGGCGTCACAAGGCTTCGCGCTCGCCAAACCAAGCTTGTTCGAGCGCCGCGCCAGCCGCTTCGGGATGCGCGCGCCCACGCAGTTTGGGGGCGCCGCTGCACTCTCGCTGCCAGCCGGGCCAACGCCACTTCGCGCTTAACACTCTACGCCGGAGGCTCAAGACGCTGCAAGGCTGCTGCCAGCTCGCCCATTGCTCTGCATAAAGGATCGTATCAGGTCACAGCACTCAGATGCAATACACCAAATTGCCTAGCTTCCTAAGTTGCAATACAATTTTTGTATCAGAATACAAATTCCTATTTTCAAATTCTCTCGCAATACAATTCACAATACACTTCTCACTAGTCGCAATACAACATTTTCTTGCAATACACGGCGTAGTCAAATTCCATTTTTTTTTCAATTGTAACAATAATAACACTAATTTTTTTTTCATTTATTTCGTAATTGGAAAATCACTAAAAATCATCAAAATCATTTTTCATTTTTCCATAATTTTAATACTCAAATAAATTTATAAAAAATTTATTTAACCCCATTTTTCTTAAATTTTACACCCTATAAAACCTTAGAAAATTATTTTCTCACTTGCTAACAAAATAAATTTATAAAATTTATTTTCTTTTCCAGCATTTTACTCGAAAAAAATTTTTTCTCAACTCAAATAAATTTATAAAATTTATTTTCTTTCTCATTTTCTTTCAATTTTACCACTTGTAAAATCTAGAAAATCATTTTCTCTCCATATAACCAAATAAACTTAACAAAATTCTATTTTCTTTACTTTAACATTTCTCTTCCTCATTTTTCCAACAACCTAAAATAAATTTTGTAAAATTTATTTTATTTAACACTTTTCGCTTACAACAAAGAAACCTTAAAATTAAATTTCTTCACTCAAACCAAATAAATTTATGAACTTATTTTGTTTAATTCCTCGTTCAAGTTTACACACTGTGAACACCTGAAATGTTCCACATCCTATGCTATCAACCAAACATATAACTCATAAAATTTCAATCACATAACACCTAACAATTCATGTTATGCACAACCAAGCATGCAAACACACTTCACAAATATCCGATCACACAAAAACTTCAACACACGTGCACGTAGTGTCCTAGTGTTAACCCGTGATTTTCCTAGGTAATCCCATACCTAAACTCAACATCGAACCACACCTAGTAGTGATGCTCTTCCTCAACCATGGCCTAAGCCCAAATTTTCTATCTATAGGTTTCCATATACCTATACTCCACATCAAACCACCTAGTGGTGATGGTTACCCAAACCCGAGCTCCCTAGGTAGTCGTATACCTAAGCTCTGATACCAAGCTGTGACGGCCCAAAACCCGAGGGTCCTGCGGAATACAAGTGAAGGTCGGGTTACCCGATGCCATTTTAGAAAATCGGGCAGAGTCTCCTTTGTACGGGGAGCTTTACCTTGGGACCGCACTCGCATATACCTCGTCTCCAAACAGCCCAATATATGCAATATATCCAATACGTGCCACTGGGCTCCATAACACTCAAACATACATGTTTAATTATGAATCCAACTATATACCCAATAGTTACAAGAGTTAATATGTTTACTTTATACAATACATACATTAAAATTAGACAATTTAATACATGTATACACGTTTCACAACCCTACTTCTTCTAATACAACCTCAAGGATCGAACCGTCCCCCTCGCACGCTCCCCTCGTACCCGTAAAAGGGGATCCCACGACTAGGGTGAGCTTAAAACTCAAGAGGGAGAATCCTCTAAGTGGGCTACTCACCACCCAAGTGCAGTGCAATGTTCCATTCTAAAACACACATTCAAGAAAATGCATGATCCTACTTGAATGTCTACGACTCAACCTGCATCCCGAGTCCACTCACTCTCTCACACTCGCTCAAGCCTTGTATGAGAATTCATTGTTTAATAGTGGACAACCTCCGATGTGTATATATATATCAATTGGGCCGTCCGACGATTGATATATTATTTATTTGTGGACTACCGATGACACCGTCGCCCGACGATTGATATTCGGGCTCAGGACTACCCGATAATTAATATTTTACTACCCGAACCTTTTCCACTAGACTCATCTCATGCACTAACTCCTATACTCTAGGATGTCCTTAATGCATATGGGAATGCATGTGCGCTCCATCACGCCTAATCATATGCAAACATATCAACATGAATATATTCCGTGATAATATCCAATCACACAATCATGTCATATAATTAATCAATTTTTAAGCATCAAAATTAGCTCACTGGCTAATGATCATACACGTGCAATTTAATTTTAAATCACTCGACCAACACGCATTTTCACAAAAATATATACTTTGAACACTATTCCGAGAATAGTGAAACCCCCGCTTACTCATTCCTAAAATCATTAAACATCTAGCTCACTTCCTAGTGAACCCGCAACTAATGTACCATTCCCACCCAATACATACCAAACAAGCATCTAATACACAATTAGATAAAAATGCACTCAAACAGCCCTACATCCGCGGAGTACCAATGCTGCTCCATTTTCTCTTTCAAAAATTCTATTAATTCGGTCCCATGTTTTGGGACCAATCAAACGGCCCCTCACGACCTCATTCAACCGAAACATTAGTAAAACATTTAAATGAGAGTAAAAACTCAAGTAGGGAGAAAATCCTACCTCAAAGAGTTTGAAGAAACTCCCGATCCGTATCCACGCGTAGCCTCGCATCCCTCGTAGAGAACGCTTCTCTCCCCGTCTCGGGCCCGCCGACGGCCTGATCTTCGATTTTCTATGGAGCAGGCACACCCTCTCTAAAAGCTCCTAAAACCAACCTACTGGATCTAAAATAATGCCCTCACGTTTCTTGTCTCGCTAAATGAGAAGTTGATGAAGGACTATTTTGCTATTTCGCCTTACCACTTAAAATCACTTCTAAAACGACCTTTATGTCCCTCTTTACTGCACTGATATTCCCAAGACTATTTCTGCTTCTTCCATTTTCATTATTTTATTTACTCTCATACCACCTATGGTAAATGAGTACATGCTATATGTGACTGTCAAGATCAGAACGTTTTTACTTCAAGACTAAACGCGATGCCTCAAAAACGTGTCAACTCCAACCGGCTTCTCTAAACACGAAATTCTTACGTGCTAACTAGGATTTCGTGCTAGAAGATTCCAACGGCCACAATCCTTTTGTCATCCGAAAGATCTAGAGAATTAATTATGATTTTTAACCGAAATTCCAATTGTAACAAAATTACGATTTTGCCCTTATTCCAAATTGGAATTCTGTCTTACATTCTACATGTATACTAATCGTAGCATTTGTTCGATTTCTTGGTCATTTCAGCAAACCGTTCATCTCATCTATTTTCTCTTTTTTTTTTTTAATATCTCAACAATTTCATTATTTCCGCATCCATCTTGGTTTGGAGATGAATCTTCTCCTCTTTAAAAATAAAAATATGTTATACAAAAATTATTAAAATAATTATATTATTATTATTATAATAAATAATGAAAGAATAACAGTATAATAATAAAATAATAATGAAAGAATAGTAGTATAATAATAAAATAATAGACTTAGTGTAAATAGAGATGGAAATAGAAATCTTTTTAGAGCTTTCTGATTTTGATAAAAATAATTCTATATATATACGATAGAGCAGGAAATATAGAGATGCTTGGAGATATGATGAGGTGGTGGGGTATTACACCATAAATCAAAGGTCGACTGGGTATAGCTAATGAGGAATAAAAGATCGTTCGACATAAATAATGTCTGGTAAAGGAGAGTTTAATTTGGGTGTATGTTGAAATTACAAAATGAATAAAAGCCCGAACAAAAAACATAATGGGGTCAAATTATATATAGTTAATGTTTGTGGATCGATGCTTTCTCCAATCCATCAATGGGGGAATTTTCAATTTTGGCTTTGCATTTTCCAAGTGGGCGCCTTTGTCTTTTACATCATAATAGTTACACTCCCTGCCTACGCATTATTTTTCTTGCTAACTTTCCCCACACACACTCTTTTCAAAAGTAGCCTCCCTTTCACTCCTTACCACCCTTAAAAATATAGGTTTATATAATATTTTTCAAAATAAAAATATGAAAAAAATGTGTTGTTAAAGTAGAAAATATTATGCTTTAACAATGTTTTATCTCGTTGTTGTATACAACAATTATATAAATATGTAATATGATTAAATATGAAATGTTAAAAAGAAAATTTATTTTTTTCAAAAAATATTTAAAATAGTAAAAACGTGTAAAACTTAATATTCTGTTTGTTAATAGATTTTTGTTAATAGATTTTTGTTGATAGATTTTGTTGTAAAAACAGTCAAAATATGTTTTTAAAAGGCAATATCAAACAAGTAAACTAATAAAGTATTCTTGTTTAAAAAATCATTGTAAACCTGAGTAAGAAAAGGAAAAAAGACATTCTCGATTACCAATAATGCTCTAAGAAGGTAGAGTTGTGTGTATGTCTAATTTTGCATTCCGGTTTTTTCGGGGGGGTATAAAGGTACCGGATGTTTATCATTATAATCTACCATGTTCATCCTATAAAAAAAGTCACAATTAACTATAAATTTTATATCGGTGAGGTATTTTGTCCATCTATAACCATTTTTAACGACAAAGAATGATCAGCGTGACATTCAATATGAAGGTATTTTTGTATTGAAAAAATTGTCAACACTCCAACTGGGCCTTGACGTAATTAGGAATGGAAGGCATATACACCGAAACCCGTAGCAAAGCCTTATTGAAATATTCATGCCGACTATCATACGATCACCGACGATATAATCCACATACATATATAATATGCTCGCATGCCCAAACCTCAATAGGAGAACAAAGTCTCATCCCACATATACCGGCCATCATACACAAAATGAAATTGCACTATCTTGAATTACAAAACATACCAATATTCCAAAGCACTGTGTGAGTGACACCTAGATTAAATAGACAAAGATTAATAATATCATAATAGTACGTGTAATCCGTGAAGGAAGAGAATTTACTGGGTTATCAAGGGTCCGGAGAAGGAGGACTCCATAATAATTTAAAAATAAATTGAGACAATGGCCTCAGAGTGAGTTAATAATATCATATAATCTATACCAATTTCTACAACCAACAGTTATATATAGAATTTCAATATAATATATATATATATCATATTGAGACTATATAATAATACACTACATATATGCATGCACACACATCAAGCTCATATCATCACATAATCATCACAATAATCGAGAACCCTAGCAGACCCTATACCTCATCACTACAAGCCATACCCGGCCTCAAATCCAATGTGACCGGCGCCCGAGAGCCCGACCAGGGTCCTTAACTCCAATCGACACTTAATCCAATAAACTATAGCTGGCGCCCCGAGAGACGACTCGACCAGGGTCCTTAACTCCAGCAACTAACATATCATACTCTATAGCCGGCGCCCCGAGAGTAACGCTCAACCAGGGACCTTACCTCCGGCATCCCCGAGAGAACGCGCTTCAAACTGTGTGGAACTCATGCGTCCATAACCATAAACCTATAACATAATCCGATCAATACCTACGCACTTGGCCCCGATGTAACCCATTAGGTAGTATGTCCCTCGCTATAGTTCCCATTACAATATTTCAAATACAATGGCAAGAATATCACACCTAACACACTCACATCCATCATCATAATGCTTCCCATATGCAGACATATATTTCATAACAACCAAATAATTTAATTACCATAGTAAATACAATTCAACAGTAATAATCATGTCGTGATGGATGGGGTGTAGCCTAATGCCATAAATGCTATGCAATGCATGCGCACGATGTGTCATAAAACTATATGATATCAACTCACGTAAGAACGTGTCTCGTAGCCGCTTATCGCCCAGTCGCTCGCGAAATGCCTGACAATCTAGAATAGAAAAGACATAATCAATATCAAGATTGAGGTTTAAGCTTAACTCTAGACTCGACTAGACAATTCACAGGCTAGACCAATATAATGCACATCTAAATTCTACCGAAATTTCGGCAGAACCTCCCCTAAAAACTGGACTTAACTCCTCAGAAACAAGTCCGTAACCCGCTTAAATAACATTTCCAATATACACAAGAATCAAACACCGAGTCGGCCAATAATAACCACTTGGCTGCTCGACTGTCCTAATCAATCAAATCAACAATTGTATTCGGAATATACACAATCAATCTTACTAACTACTTCGGATCATACAATACAAGTAACTAATTCAACGTAGTCCGAAATACAGTGGACATATTCAACATACATTATTGAACAATTAAAATCGACATCTAGACAAATACACGATTAGAGTTCCCACACGCTTTGGGTATAGATCTTTACCGAAGCTCGATCGCGGAACCTGATCACACCGGGTCGGAATCCACGGGAATCCGGACAAACGCTCTGTCCCCGGGCACGTCCGAGGTCCGACCAAGGGTCGAAAATTTGAGGGGTTGCCAGAATTTGACCCAAGGACACTCATCAAGCCCAAAGCTCAAGGGACCCAAAAAATGTGATCGCTTTCTGGGCCGAGGACCAATCGGAGTGGCCGGACCTACCCGACATCCCCAACTCCGAAGCGAGCTCCACCCTTCGCTCAACAAGAAACGATCTTGGAATGTCGACTGGCGTGATCCCAAGCCTTTGGGGCGAGGAGTTCAACATCCGTGCTCCATTAGGGCCAGGTGGTCGGAAATGGTCGAACAAATGGGCGCAAGGCGAGGAGAGAGCCTCATGGGCGTGGATTCCTACGAGATTCGTAGCTTCAGCGGAACTAAGGCAATACAAGGGTGGCAGAGGTGGGGATTACCTTTCCCTGCCTGACGCCAGACAAGGTCGGAATTCCATTTAATGGCGTCGGTGGTGGCGCGCCGTGAGGTGTCGGGGAGAGAGAGAGAAGGTGGGAGGCTGAAATGGTAATTTGCAAGCTACAATTTTGCTAAATCCTCCTTAAACTTAAACTATACAATTAAGTCCCTAATTACACTTAATTAGGTATTTTATCCATTCTAAAATCCTAACAATAATATAAAATGTATATATTAAATGTACCATTATTGCATAATGATAATTATTAGATAATTTGTAGGTCAAATAACATATTACGTCCCAAATAACTCTTTAGGATTAATAAAATATATACCTAGGAAAATTAAATTTAATAATTCGATTTAAAACACATCAATTAAAATTACGGGTATTACATTCTCCCTCCCTTAAGAAAATTCGTCCTCGAATTTAGGAATAAGAAATATAAATTTATCACTCGGAATAGTATGGTATGACCGTCAGATCTCCGTCTGGACCCTCAAGTGGCACTCTTCAATCGAATGATTCTCACGATGTGACCTCGACCATCTGAATAACTTTCGATCTGAAAGGACGAACCCGAGTATCCATAATAGCTACGTCGCCTCCTCATACGATAAATCCTCACCGACTTCTACTTCGCCTCGAGCACATGAAGGATCGGACACATATTTCCTCAGCATAGATATATGAAAGACCGGATGAACATTGGCAAAATTAGATGGCAACACCAGTCGATAAGCTACATCCCCAACTCTATCCACAATCTCAAATGGTCCCACGTAGCGAGGTGCTAACTTCCCTTTCTTACCAAATCTCACGCCGCATCGGGGGAAACCTTGGGGAATACATACTCACCCACACCAAACTCCACATGTTTCTTCTAGTGGTCCGCATAGCTCTTCCTCGTTCACAAAAGCGGTCCTCAACCTGATCTCGAATGATAAATCCTTTCGTATGATTCGACCAATTCAGACCTGCTAACTTCCTTTCACCAACTTCTTCCCAGCAAACTGGCGATCTACACTTCCTGCCATACAATGCCTCGTAAGGCGCCATACCGATACTAGCATGATAACTGTTGTTGTATGCGAACTCCACCAAAGGTAAATGCCAATCCCATTGGCCTCCAAAATCCATCACACACATCCTCAGCATGTCCTCCAACGTCTGAATAGTCCCCGCACCGCTCCATCCGCTCCGAGGGTGAAAGTCGCTTAAAGTCCAATCGAGTACCAGCCCTCATGAAGTTTCCGCCAAACCTAGAAGTGAACTCGGGGCCCTCATCGACACACCGAAACCTGGGATCCCAGAAGACTAACAACTTATCAATATACACCTCTAGCATACCCGGGTTACTAAAAAGTCAAGCCACAAAGAAGTGTGCCGACTTAGTCATTCGATCGACTATCACCCAAATGGAATCATACCCTGCCGAAGTTCGAGGTAACCCAGTCACAAAGTCCATGGTAATATTCTCCCATTTCCACTCTGGAACGGGGAGTGGCTGCAACAACCCCGATGGCTTCTGATGCTCAAGCTTGACCTGCTGGCAAGTCAAACACTTGGATACAAACTCCGCCATACCTTTCCTTCATACCACTCCACCAATAGCTACTCCAAGATCATGATACATCTTAAGTGGGAACCTGGATGAACACCAGTCGAGCGGATTTGAGCCTCTTTCATAATCTCTTCTCTAAGTCCATCAACATCGGGGACGCACAACCTAGTACCCAATCTCAACGTGCCATCATCCCCAATCACAAAATCATCTGCCCGACCCTGCTGAACCTCTTCTATAATCTTCATCAACTGTGGGTCTCTCAGACCGAAATGCCTTTAATTATGTCCATCGAATCCGATTGACTTCTCGAATGTGCTGTGCGTTCCAGACTCCAACACCTTCTAGTCAGAACTCCCGATCATACAATTCACACAACTCCTTAGTCAATTGTCGGGCTACCGCACTAATGTGGGGCTAGACCGCCTGATGATTTCCTACCAGCATCCGTCACCACATTACCTGGCTCGTGATATCAATCGTACAATCATAGTCCTTAAGCAACCCACCATCTTCTCCGTCTCCCCAAATTTAGCTCCCTCTGTTTAAAAATATATTTTAAACTTCAGGATCCGCGGAAGATCTCACACGTCTCACCATACGTATAATGTCTCCGCATCTTCAATGCAAAATCACAGCCGCCATCTCCAAGTCATGAGCGGTAATTCGCTTCGTGCTTCGCTACCGCTCTAGAAGCATAAGTAATCACCTTACCGCCGTGATCAATACACACCCCAATCCGACTCTGGAAGCGTCACAATACACTGTATAACCTCCTGTACCAGAAGGTAATGCCAACACTGGAGCAGAGGTCAAACAATCCTTCAGCTTCTGAAAACTCGCCTCACAAACCTCTGTCCACTGAAATTTAACTTTCTTCTGGGTTAACCGAGTTAAAGGTGCAGCAATCCTCGAAAAATCCTGCACAAAACGGCTGAGCACATCCCGCTTAAGCTCAGAAACTTCAATCTCGGGCCACCGGGTTGGTCTCGCCAATCCATCACCGCCTATTCTCTTAGGATCCACTTCTAAATACCTTCCCTCGATACTACATGTCCCAAGAAAGTTTTAGCACTATCCAGCCCAAAATTCACAATTTGGAGAATTTGGCATATAGCTGATGCTCCCTCAAAGTCTGTAATACTATCCTTAGATGCTCTACATGCTCCTCCTTACTCCGAGAATATACTAAGATATCATCAATGAACACAATCACAAAGCGATCCAGGAAGGGTTTGAACACCCTGTTCATCAAATCCATAAAAATGTTTACGCATGAAGTGAGTCCTTTTAAAAGATATCACTAGAACTCATAATACACCGTCCTAATGTCGGCTCTTCTAACATCCTCATGTCTTATTCTCACCGATGATATCCCTAATCGCAAATCTATCTTAGAAAACATGATGCACCCTAAGCCGATCAAACAAGTCATCTATCTCTGGGAGCTTTGATATTTATTGCGAACGGTCACCTTGTTCAGCCAGTTCCAGAATTCATATATATCGTAGTGAACCATCTTTCTTCTCTTTTACAAATAGTAATATGAGCACCCCAAGGAGAAGCACTAGGCCCGACAAAACCTTTGTCTAACAAATCCTCGTAATCGTCTCTTCTCGCCTCCTTCAACTCCGTTGTGCCATCCTATAAGGTGGCAAGGAGATGAGCTGCGGTGTCTGCACATCAATGCACTCTATCTCCGTCGTGGCAACCCCGGGCAACTCTCCTGGAAAACATCGTGAAATTCACAAGCGATAGTGGACATCATCAACTTTACCTCTATCTACCCGTGTTCCTCTACAAGAGCCGATAACCCCTGCACCCCTACAGAACATCCGTTTAGGTCGTAATGGCCGAATTAAATTCAGAAGGGTCATCCGGCTCACCACCGAAACCCAAACTCCGAATCCCCTGAACTTAAAATCACTCTGTTTCCTAATCCGTGGTGGCGAGTGCCTGGCCAACCAATCCATACCCAGAATAACCTCGAAATCTATCACATCCAACAAAATAAGATCCGCCAGAAGGTCTCTGCCTACTACAGAAATCGGACACGATGGAAAGTAAATATCTGCCTCTAAGGCATCACTCAGAGGGGTTGTGACTAATAACGGAGTCTTAAGTCTGGCTGGCTGAACACCAAGCCTCGATGTAAAACTAGGAGACACAAAGACGTGTGGCAACCCTGACCTAATAACACCCCAGCCCAAAGATACACCGGACACACTGATATTAACAACATTTGACGCCCAAGGCCCCAGGAGGAGTGTAAAACTCCGGTCCGACCACGTCCAGACCGTAGGAGCTCGACCTCCACTCGGCCCCTACCACTCACCCGCCTCCCAGCTCCCACTTCCATATCCACACTGGCTGGTCGCTATACGCGCACCCGCCCGAGTAGCGACTGTAGGCGCTCCAATGAACCGGGCGGGCAACACTCACCCGCAGAACCCCGAGAAAGGTCGCCGGGCCGGGAAACTGGATACGACTCGGGGCCATATGGCCCAACTCTCCACACCTAAAAACAAGCCCACTCAGCCGCTACATGTGGCCCCGATGCATCCGCCACACCGTGGGCACATACTGTGCCGAACCAGCGCCGCTGTACCCCGAGCCCAACCCCCGCTCAACTATACCCCACTCGCCTAAACCCCGCCCAATCCGGAAGCCTCTATAACCCTTCCGTCGCTGCCTACCCTTCGTGACCCTTGGTCTAAACCGCTTCGGTCCGCTGGACCTGCACTCACCAAGTACCCCGTACTCACCATAATACGCGTCGCAGCAAAGTACTAGTTTGCTCCTCGCGGCGTCTTCTCTTAGCACCATCCACTAAGATACCATGAAGGCGAAGGTCGCCCATCCGTCTCGCTAAATCGCTGACCTCCAAGAAGCCACTTCCTCGATCGTACTAAGGATATGAAATGGGGTCCGAGCCCTGGATACCATTTCGCTTCGCAAATTCTCCGTCGCAACTAACTCCGGTACTTACTAAGATACATGAACCCGCGGTGTACTCCACTAGCGTGCATATCATCTCTCTTTAGCCGTCAATCGTTTCGTACTCTTGCCTCACGGCAAAAGAAATGTAGTTATCTTCAAATCTCTCCCCGACCGAGTTTCATGTCATACCCTCAAGAAACCGCTTGATAATCTTTGCATCACCGCAATGCTAAGCCCTTGAGGGAGAACCCGGCCAGTCCGCTCATCGATGCTCAAATCAAATGCTCTCTTCTCCACTTCGGGCCCGTAAAATCCATCGGGTCACCGTATACCCCATCAAATACAACCTCATTAAGCCTCGTGTACCCAATGCTGAATGCGGATTCGGTCAAATCCCGGGTCCACCCTGGGCTGAGAACTATTAGCAGCTCGTCGCCGATGTTCTATAAGTCAGCCGGAGAGCCGTCTCGCACCCCAAATATACCTCGCCAAAAACGCCTCCATAGTGGCCGCCGACACAGCATTCGCCAGGCTCAAATCAGGCTCGCATATTAACTCGCGGGCTTACTGCGGGCTCATCACCCGGCACTGCCTAGTCGCCGTGACGGGCTTCAGCCTCTCTTCTCCTTCGCCTCCCGTGAACCGTGGATCGCCGAAGGATACTCTCATCTCGCCTCCCGCCTCATCATGTAATCATGCGCCTTAGCCATCGTTGCTATGCGATCGGGCAAATGCCACATTAACCCTTGATCTCCGTCCTCATAATCAAAAGTAAACACAAGACTATCGATATCAACAGACGCGCCCTAACTGACGGCAACTAGATGCAATGGTGACAAGACAAGGATCGAACTCGATCCTAATTCCTCACAAAGATCGAAACTTAGACTCTAAATATAGAAATGAACCTATTGCTCGATACCAACTTTGTCACGACTAACCTCGGGGCTCTGACCCAAGACTAGGAATGGAAGCATGCGGCCAACGAAACCCGTAGCAAGCCCTTATTGAAATATTCATGCGACTATCATATGATCACCGACGATATATCCACATACATATATATAATATGCTCGTATGCCCAAACCTCAATAGAGAAATAAAGTCTCGATCCCACATACAATCGTCATTAATATACACAAAAATGAAACAGAATTATCTCGAATTACAAAACATACTAATATTCCAAAGTGATCAAGTAGTTGACACCTAGATTAATAGACAAAGATTAATAATATCATAATAGTACGTGTAACCGCCGTGAAGGAAGAGAATTCGACGGTTTATCAAGGGTCTGGAGAAGGAGGACTGACAATACCCGAAAAATAAATTGAGACAAGGTCTCGAGTGAGTTAACATCATATAACTATACCACCTCTACAACCACCGGTGTTATACATATAGAATTTCACTATACAGAGATATATATCATATCGAGACTATATAATAATACACTCACATATGTATGCATGTACACACATCGCTCATATCATCACATAATCATCACAATAATCGAGAACTCTAGAAGCAGACCCTATACTCAATACTACAAGCCATACGCCTCTCAACTAATGTGACTGGCGCCCCCGAGAGAAAAGCTCCACCAGTGGTCCTTAACTCCAATCGACACTTAACTAATAACTGTACTTACGCCGAGAGACGACTCGACTGTGGTCCTTAACTCCAAAGAATCACATATCATACTCTATAGCCGGCGCCCGAGAGTAACGTCAACCAGGACCTTACCCTCCCATCCCCGAGAGAAACGCCAACTGTGGAACCATGTCCATAACCATAAACTCCATAACATAATCTGATCAATACCTATACGCACCCTGTGGCCCCGATGTAAATCTAATAGGTAGTATGTCCCGCTATAGTTCTATTACGCTTCAAATACAATGCACAAAGAATATCATTAATCTACCAATACACACTCACATCCATCATCATAATGTAAATTTCATATGCAGATATATTTCATAACAAACTAAATAATTTAATTACCATAGTAAATACACCCAATAGTAATAATCATGTCGTGATGACGGGGTGTAGCCTTAATGCCATAAATGCTATGTAAATGCATGCGCACGATGTGTCATAAACTATATATGATATCAACTCACGTAAGAATCGGTCTCGTACGCCTACGCCTCTCAGTCGCTCGCGAGCCGCTGGACAATCTAGAATAGAAAAGACATAATCAATATCAAGATCGAGGGTTTGCTAACTTAGACTCGACTAGACAATCTACAAAATAGACCAATATAATGCACATTCAAACATCTAAATTCTACCGAAATTTCTACATCCTCCCTAAAAACTGGACTTAACTCCTCAGAAACAAGTCCGTAACCTCGCTAAATAACACTGGCCATACACAAGAATCAACACCGAGCCGGGCCACAATAACCACAATTTTATTGCCCGACTCGTCCCAATCAATCAAATCAACAATCAGATTCTTACCATACACAATCAATCTTACTAACTACTTCCTGATCATACAATACAAGTAACTAATTCAACGTAGTCCGAAATACGCGGACATATTCAATATACATTATTGAACACTGAAATCGTGACATCGGACAAATACACCATTAGAGTTCTACATCGCCAGTATAGATTCTTATCAAGCTCACGCGAACCGATCACACCGCTTAATTACTTTAATCCGGGACGAACGCTCGCCCGCACGCTTCCCGAGGTCCTCCGCCGCCGACGCAGGGGCTCGGTGTTCTAAGGTTGCCGAATTTGATTCCAAGGACACCCACGCCGGCCCAAAGCTCAAGGACCCAAAATGATCGCCACGTATGACCACCGAGCGGCCTGACCACCCCGACAAATTCCTAATCCTCCGGCGGAGCTCCAATTCTTCGCTCACCGGCAAAAACGATCTTGGAATGTCGATCAAGGGTGGATCCTAAGCTTTGGGGGCGAGGAGTCTGGGATTCGTGCCTGGGCTGGGGGCTGAGGGGCGTGCCTAAATGGCCGAACAATACCACGCAGTAAAGAGAGAGGAGCCCGCGCTGATTCGCGAGACGGGTAGCTCCAGGCGGAACCGAAGCAATACAAGGGTGGCCGGAGGTGGGGATTACCTTCCCGGTGCTCTGACGGCCGATCGCGGGCCTGACTCCAATAATGGCTACAGAAAGTGGGCACCGCGAGGTGTTCCGGGAGAGAGAGAGAAGGTGGGAGGCTGAAATGGTAATTTGGTAAAGTTGCCAAATTTGCTTAAATCCCTCCTTTGGAACTTAAAACCATACACCAAGTCCCTAATTACACTTAATTAGGCATTTTATCCACTTAAAATCCTAAATAATATAAAATGTATAGTATTAAAAATTAATATTGCATACAATGATAATTATTTAGATAATTTGTAGGGTCAAATAACATATTACGTCCCAAATAACTCTTTAGGATTAATAAAATATATACCTAGGAAAATTAAATTTAATAATTCGATTTAAAACACATCAATTAAAATTACGGGTATTACAAAAATTAATGTGCTGAGTTGGATATACAACCAAAAGTCAGGAGTATTTATACATCTTATCCTATCAAAGAAGTCACTCAATATAGCCTCAAAGACTTTTCTTTTGTTAGTTTTGTTGTATTTGTGTTCCATGGTTTTGACTCTATTTGATGACTCATTCAATCAATCAAAATCATTTATTTTGTAGCTCCCACTTGAGGAGGCGTGTTGAGAATTAACATGATTTAGAGTTTTTTCCTCTCTTTCAACAATATGAATGAATTTCCCGCCTTCTAGCTTCTAGGGAGAAGGTAATAGTGTGAATGCAAAAAAAAGGTTGTTTTGTTAGACTTGAGAGCTCACACCTTCATTCTCGCAAATTGACCCTCTCGGGTTCTTATGCATGATTCCTTTCTCACCAGATCGCCATTAATATCAAAATCACCTTAATTGCTTCTAAATCCACGGAATAAGATCCCACTTTTTGTCCGAATTCGAAGCGTGAGGAACAACACTTTCTTTGAGTTCTTGTGCAATTAGAAATTTGTAACCTCTCTCTCTCTCAGGCTCGCTGTGTCGCTGCCACCGGCCACGTGTCAGTCGAACAACATTTTCTGTTTCCGACCAATTACATGGATAGTAGCAAAGATGTTAATTTACAAATGCATATTTGGATCCTTTTAGTTTTGATTTTGTATTGGTATGGAAATATTAGTATTCCTCTAAAATGGAAAATAGATCTTTTTTCAATTGCTTTGAATCATTTGAGTAAAAAAACTATGGAGATGAAAATGCTAATAAGAATCACCTTGTATTTTCTTTTGAAATGAAAAGATTTCTTAACAATTTCCAGCAAAAACAAATTTTCATCAGTAGCCTGTTTATTTGTAGGAGTCAAGAAAACAAAACCCAAAAGCTAAACACCGTGGAAAGATCACTTTAATTAAAGAAAAGTAAAAGTGAAATGATCAAGGAAGATTTTCGAAACTCCAAACAAATTTTCATCAAAGGCCATGAAATTAAGGACATTAATTGACTCCAAGTCAAAGGAATGCGAAATCAAAACAAAGAAAGTAAAGTGTATCAACCATAAGAATGGTAAAATACCAATTACTCAAAAACTTATCCGTAAATATCTACAATTTTTTTTAAAACCCTAACAAGATAACCCAATGATCCACTAGAATAAATTAGGTATTGTAATATTTTCAACAGAAATAAAAGAGGTGCGGACTCAAACATATTAATGATGATGATGCACGTGCATTTTTGCTATATTAATAATATTTATACTTCCTTGTTATTATGTTCAATCTTGATTAAGGAAGTGTATCGTCCTAAAAAAATGATGATCAATTTTAAAAATATTTTAGAATTATTCCAAATCCATACCATTTTGTCAATATCGTTGAAGGTATGTTTTTTTTCATATCAATTAGGATGATAAAGAAAAACCTTTTGTTTTGAGTATGAATTTTTTCAAACTCATGAAATGTTCAGGATTGTTCACCTAACTCGATAAATTTATAATATGCATTACAATGTTGAAGTATTTTATACCCTCATGAATACTCAAATATGGTATTTTCTTTATCCTTCTTTCAATCCTTTGCCCATTGAGCTAATTAGTCTTATTAATTAATGAAATGCCTTGTCTTGAATTATCCTCCTTTAACCTTTGGGTGGAAAATAGGTATGGGAAGGAGATTAGAAAAGTAATCAAAATAAATAAATAAAATCAAAAAATAATATTTAATAATAATATAAATATAAATTTTGGGGTCTATACTTACTTTTTAAAATTTTAACGCTCTACTAAGTGTGTTACACATGTGAATTCATATATTTTCTTTTTATAAACCATAAATCCCATTATCTTTTCTTTTTATAAAAATCCAAATCCATTGGATATAAAGAAAAATTGGACTAATATAGTTCAACTCAATTGAAACATCGATCAAGTGATATTTCAATCCAATTTTGATCCAGTTTGATCATCAATTCAACCCTTGAACCATAAACATGGATGTTTATCATTGTAACTTACCATGTTCATCCTATAAAAAAAAGTCACAATTAAACTATAAATTTTGATATATGTGAGGTATTTTGTCCATCTATAACCATTTTTAATGACAAAAGAATGATTGAGTTATGACATTCAATATGAAGGATATTGCATCTTTTCATCATGATCATTCTCATCAAATTCTGTTTTTTTCCTAAAAACACTATACGCTGTCGTGAGGCATTGACTTATTTCATATCAATGCAAGACTTTGCAATATTCATGATGGATTCTAACCCTTCATTTCTATATTTTTCAAAAAATAACATTACACCTTTCAATTATTTTGTTTTAGTGTCAATGCACATAGATCTAGATTTCAATTCCTTTATTTTTTTTTTTACTTTTTGTTGTTTGGAAAGTTTAAATTACTTGAATTTAATGTGAAATTTATTTAATCTTAGATTAGAATTAATACACATATTATTTAAATTAGATTAGATTTAATATTAAAATATTAATATTTTTTATTAATATTATGTACTCATAAAATTTTTTTATTAGATTTATTAATATTAATACAACTGATTTTTTAGCCCTATAAAATTTTTTTATGAACCCAAGAATTATTTTTTTCAACAAGGGCCTTGGCAGTGCCCCTCCCGCCCATGCTCAAGGCCGACCCTGCTAATTCTTTTCTACATCCCACACAATCCTTTAATCACTTAGCTAAGCCTCATTGGACCTGCGTTGGACTATCATACTTTAATCTTTTAAATGGGAAACCGTGGGGCTAAGGTGTCTCAACTCTCATGGTGATTTGATAAAAAAACCTTTTAAAATGTGAATTTCTAAAATCTAACTTTTCATCAATTTTTTACCTCATTTTGACAAAAATACTCTTATTATTTTCTTATAAAAATAACTCTCTTTTATATGCATATGTAAATACACAAAATAATAAAGGGTATTTTTGTCTATGAGTTCTTCAAGAAAAACCAAAGGAAGGATTAGATTTACAAAATTTGAAGTATTTGACATCTTTAACCAAATATTTCTTTCAAAAAAAAAAAAGAGTCTTCAGTAAAGAAGATAACGTTGATACTATAAAGTAAAAGATAACCTGGCGCTACACTATAATTAATCATGAGAAAAAAACATAGTTACTTTTGAATTATTTGTTGTTGTCTAGCTCTTTTTTTATTTTTCTATTGTTTTGAAAAACTCTCCCACCTTCCTACTCATTGCTGTTTTGACCCACCAAAATTACTTTTTAATTATTTTGTTACTGTCTCCCACTTTTCTTTTGTTAGTTTTTTTTTAAGAAATAATTTATTTGATAATATTATTGGCTGATAAGGATTCATTAACTCAAATAGAAGCATTTAAGTTTTATAATTGATAAATAAAGAAATAATTAATTATTTGGAAATTAATTTAATATATGAAAGATAATGATAAACATAAATACCAAAACAAGTAGATGAATATATATTTTTTAGAAATTATCATTATTTTCTAGGCAGACCTGCATGAAATAGTGTCAATGAATGAAAAAAAAAGGGTAAAGGTTGCTTACTCTCAATTGAGCCCACCTTTTTTTTTTTAAATGATTTTTTGGGTTTTTATTTTGAAAAAACTTTTAAAATAAGTGTGAATGCATATTCTATCCCCACCATTAACCGATCAATTGTGGGCCATTGGATGAACTACAAATCAACATATCAGTGAGAAAGCAAAAAGGGTAAAGGTTGTTTTGTCAGAGCACTGGGGCCGCAGCTCCCCATCTCTTGTTTCTCTCTCTCTCTGCCTCCTCATCTCTCGCCTCATCTCTCGCTGTTAAAGGGGATCACAGAGGAGGAAGAAGAAGAAAAAGAAGGTGTAAGTGGCATACACCACTCTTCATCTAGTCATCTCCTACACCCAAGAGGGCAACAACCCATGATTATTTTTTTTTTTTTCATTCTTCTTTGTTTTGTTTTGTTGATTTTAAAGATTAAAGGTGGCCTTTGTAGGTGAGTTTGACCGTAATTTTGGTTCTCCTACTGTTTTTTCTTTTTTTCTTATGGGTGTTTGGAATTTTGATGGGTTTTCTGTTTGCTCATCATAAAAAATTTAGGGGGTTTTCCGAAATGGAAGTTGGATGGGTTTTCTTACAAAAGTTAATTTTTGTTGACTTTTTTGGTTGTAATAGGTAGAAGTAAGAATAAACTGAATCGATTTTTTTCTTCTCTAAGAAGACGGAGTTGACTCGAATCTCAAAGAGAAACACGACCCCGCCATGCCACCTTCGAGATGGACACACGACGTGAATCGCCAAGTTTTTGTTTCCGCGATAAGAACCTCGGCTTCTCGCCGCTCGCTTTTCTAACAAAACCAAATTCCAAAAAAAAAAAAAAAAAAACAAAAAATTTGCCACCTGTAGGTTGCCTTCAATTGTTGGTGACTGTCCATTCTGTGACGCCCCAAATCCCGGGGGTCCGTTGACTACCCGGCCAACCGCCAGAATACCGCGGAGAGTGCTCGTGACCATCATTTCATTTAAAATCGCAGTCTCCTTTGTACGGAGCTCACCCAAAATACGTAACTTGCATAAACCCGTCCCAACAGCCCAATATAATGGGGCTTTATGATTTAAAACGCCACTCTGGGCCCCATAAACAATACCAATATGTAAGTTACGCCAACTATGAATCCAACTATATACCCAATAGTTACAAGAGTTCATATGTTTTTACTCATACAATACATACATTAAACTTAAAAAGTTCTAATACATGTATACATCAAAGCCACACAAACCCTATTTTCTTCTAATCCTCATCTCAGGACGAGTCAGTCCCCGCACACCCTCGCACTGCAAAAATAACACCTCGACAAGGTGAGCTAATGCTCGGGTGGAAGTGAATCGCCTCTGCTGGCCACCACCACCTAAGTGTAGTGCAATGTTCCAAATGAAAACACACATTCAAGAAAATGCATGATCCTACTTGAATGTCTCATATTTGATCTCACAACTCATCCCGAGTCTCCCCGATTCCATCACACTCGCCTAAGCCTCGTATGAAAATTATTATTTTGTTAGTGGACAACCCTCGATGTATATATATCAATCATCAGCCCGACGATTGATATATTATTTGTTTGTGGATTCATCCTAAGAATATCACCTCAATGCCCAATACTTGATATTTTTAATTTGACTACTCCGAGCACTAATATTTTTGACAACCCTCCGAACCGTTTTCTAGTCTCATCTCATGCACTCACCCTATAGTCCTGGGTGGTGTTCAGCATATGGAATGCATATGCCAATTCCAATACATCTAATTCATATATAAATATATATAAACATGCATATATTTACATAAAACAATCAATTCACACAATCATGTCATACCTTGTCATACATCAACATAGTCTCACTATTAATGATCAAACACGAAGCAATTTAATTTAAACGACTGACCAAACACACATATTTTCACAAAATATATTTGAGAACATCGTTCGGGAATAGTGAAACCCTTTGCCATTATTCCTTAAAAATCACAAATCATCGATTCACTTAGTGAACCCGGTTTCACGGCCATTTCCGGCCCAATTTCAATCAAAGCATGATTTATTTCAATATTTCCAAACTTAGAAAAACCCACCAGCCGTGGCAGTCATGGCTGCACCAATGGTTGTTCAAAAATTTCTAATAATTCGGTCCCATGTTTTGGGACCAATCAAACGGCCCCTAACGGCCTCTTTCGACTCAAACATTTGTAAAGTACTTTAAAACTTGAATAAAAACACAAGTAGGGAAACCCCTACCTCTCGTTTGTCAAAAACTCACAAACCAAAAGGCCCACACGTATCTCTCCGCAGAGCAAATTCTTCTTCTTGTCCCGAAGATCTGCCGACCTGGCCGGATCGCTCCCGTAAGAGAGAAGGAGGACATCATCTCTCCCCAAAAACAAAATCAATTGACTCGGTTCTCCCCCTACTTTCACATTTCATTCTTGCATTTCAATTGGAGAAGAAGCACTATTCAATGTTTTGACTTTTGTGTCACTTAAACAAACTCAAAAATGACCATTTTGTCATTCTCTTACCAGTTTTGACATTCGGCACTATCTCGGCCGTCCATTTTCATCATTTCTCTACTCATACCACTTATGGCGGTACTGATATATGTGACTTCGTTGCATCGAAGTGCGTTTTACGGCACGGCTGCGATGCCTTGAAAAACGTGCCAACTCCGACTGTCTCGGAATTCTACGAAATTTTTCGTGCTAACTAGGTTTTTCGAGACGATTCCAACGGTGAAATCCGTTTCTTCATATGAGATATAGAAAATAAATTACGGATTTTTAACCGAAATTAACAACTTTATGTCGAGTACGATTTTGCCCTTTTTCGGTGGAATTTCACCGGGTCTTATTCTCCCCTCCTCAAAGGAATTTCGATCCCGAATTCTGGACAATTACAATCAATCATCACGTATGCAACGTGCATTCTACCCGTGCATGCTTGATCGTTCATCTTAAGCATTATACGTACCTTCATCCCTAAACAAGAAGGGATAGGTGGCCCGCATCGTGTCCTCGCTCTCCCACGTTGACTCCTCCACTCCATAGTGCCGCTATAGCACTCTCACTAGCCTCACGGTCTTGTGTTGCAAAACCTGATCACGGCTATCAACAATGCACACTAGTCCCTCCTCGAAGGTCTCATCCGTGTCGACCTCAATGCGGCCCCCGATCCACCACATGGTGGATGCGGGTATACTTACGGAGCATGGGAGACATGAAATACCTCGTGGACACCTATCATGCCGAGGATGCGCCAGCCGGTGCTGCGGTCTTTGCCTTCTCGGTATCTCGAAGGGCCCGATGAACCTCGGCGATAAGCTTCTGCCATTTCTTGAGCACGGCCCAGCTCCGCCTTAGGCATAACCTTCAAGAAGACCATGATCCCCTGACCTCGAGGCTGGGGTCGGCGTCGCACATCCGCATAAGCTCTTACGGAAACCACAGAAATAGTGAAGAGAGCAGTAAATATCAAGCTCACTTTCCTCGGAGGTGTCTCCACAATCGAGATCGGGACCCCGTTGAGTGGACTCTCTCCACCTCGGTGATTCAACATAAGCGATTGATCTACATGGCCTCCCCACACAATGCCTCATACGGTTGCCATCGTATACTCGCACGTGAGAATTGTTGTTGTAGGCGAATTCCACTAAAGGCAAATGTTCCTCCCGGTACGCCCTTATGATCGAGGGCCATGCTCGTAGCATGTCCTCCTAATGCAACTCAGTCCTCTCAGCCCGACTGTATCGTACGGGTGGAGCAATTGTACTCATGGTCGGCCAGGTGTGCCCTTAGCCTTTTGGAAACTCTTCCAAAAGTGCGCCGTAAACCGGGTCCCCTATCCCAGATACTATGGATCTGGGGCACCCCATGTAGCGGGACTATATCTCAGTGTATAACGGCGAATCTCTCGAGGCGAAGGTCGTCATACCAATTTAGAAAATGTCTTGGAATTTCGTGGTGGTCCTTTATCACCCATGCGCGTCATGCTTTTGCTCTTGTCAGGTGGCAGAGTGGGTCACAAAGTCCATCGTGAGCGTGCTCCCACTTCACTAGGCCACGCCTCGATAGGTGGAAGTAGCCTGGCAGCTACGGTGCTCAGCCTTAACCTGCGACACGTGGGCTTGTCGTTGAACAAAGTCCTACATGTCTCTTCATCCCACTCAATGAATGCGGCGGCAGATCTGGTATCTTCGGTGCCACTGGATGCCACGGCAAATCGAGACGGAGTGAAACTCCACACGAGAATCTCTTCTCTCAAATCGGTCGAGATGAGGAACCAGCACCGAGTCCCTATATCGAAGACTACCATCTGTGTGGATGGTTCGACCCTCGATCACTGCCTCATTTGTGCCGGGTCCTTGATGGACACTATCTGCGATCACATAGCGGGACGCTCAATCACTCACGCTCAAACGAGACGGTGTAGCCACTAAACTCCCCAAGGTACTTTGAGGTGCTTTCATTTGTCTTGTAGCCCCGAACGTGGCTTAAAAAGTAGTGAGAGGTAACTTGGAGTTTGGTGTGGTCTTATGGAAAGAGATTTATAAAGAAAGCCTACCCTGCACAACAGCCTTATGATAGGTGATGGAGGCAAGGTAAATTTTTGTTAAGATACATAGTGCGGCGAGAACCCTTTAGTGTTTGTTTCACATACTTTATGTCTTTGCCCCGGACGAAATTTAGTGTGAAGGAGGTTTGGAGCGTAGGGAAAGAAGGGGTTCACAGGGGATCTTCAGTTCAAAGGCATTTTTGATGATTGGGAAATGTAGAGGGTGAAGGACTTCATCAAAATGATTAAAGATAAAAGAATTATCCCCCTTGAAGGGCGGAAGGGTGTGAAGCGACAAAGAGCAGACGACCTCTTCTTTGTCAAATCAGGGTCCATAAATGCACCTAGGGAGAGAGCAGACACTTTTCCCTAAAAAGGATGTTTTGTCGAGAAAGAGCTATTAAGATGTGCCCACTTGTACATGATAGCTTAACTTTAGTCTAACCAACATAATCAGTTTAAAGCAAACGGTCATATATAATGCATCGAATGATTTTTGTAAAGCGTTTGCTCAAAACAAGCATTTCCAATTTCTGATTATCAAAAAGGAAGTAAAGTAGGGTGATAATCCATCAGGACAAATCATGAAGGAAAAAATGTCTAATTAAAAAAAACAAAAATCGAATGGAAAAAGCAGGGAACGAAATAAAAAACTCCTACCGGATCTCTCGATTATCAGAAATTATTATGCTGACAACTAATAGAGAGGCTGTCGAGAAAAGCGCGAAAAATCATCCATTTAACTGGTAGATTCAATAGGAATGCATGTGGGAAAGGGTTAGATCTACCATATTACCTTTGGAAAAATTGTTAAAATTGAACCTTGATAAGTCGGAGGGAGCGGCGGTCTGGATCGATTGAGTGGCCATGAAATTCCACCTTTTAGAAGTCCCTTTGGTTAATCTTGAGCAATCGTAGCCTCAAGATGTTCTTCCATTCACCCGACAATGGGTTTCTCCCCAGCAATCCACTCGCAATTCATTGATGAGAGCACATAGCAGAGTGAAGACTTTAGGCGCCGCCGCTCCTGCACTTTGAACCCCTCACTCTAGGGCGTCGAAAAAGATAAGGGACCGTGAAGCGTCGAAATGCAAATCTTATAAGAAGTTTTAAAATATTTTTATAATAGTTTAAATGGAATAAAACATAACAAAAATAGGAAAACTAACCTCTTTTATTAAAATCCAAGGTAAGGACATATTTTTGGATAAAAAATGCCTTTAGATATTGGTTATAATATGGGAATGAGGCAGCTATACTTATGTGCATTTAAAGCGGAATTTCTTTTTTAGGAATAACCATTTAAAATGAACAAATCCTAACAAAAATTATAAAACTAACATCTTTCATTAAAATCCATATACAAAGACAAAAAGATACATTTTTGAATAAAAATGCCCTTAGATATTTAGTTATAATGTGGGTATAGAACAAAATGACAATGGGTATTTGATTATGTTGGGGATTTATCTTTACACTTTTAAGGATATTTTTGTACGAAATTGGACATTTTAAAGGTTACTTTCAGAGGGTTGTTCTTTTAATAACTTTTGAATTTATCCATTTTAAACCAATTTCTTTCTTAAAATTATGACTATTTAAGTAGTATTTGATTTCTTTTTGTATTATAATAAAGGAAACTCTATAATTTAAGGAATTTATTAAAAAAGTTATATAGTAAAAAGTTTTGTGAAAATTTTTTAAAAGAAAGTTTTGGAGAAAATTGATGGGATGAGAAAGATATATAATGCAAAAATCTACGTCATCACATGCTAAAATCTTTCTCATCCCATCAATTTTCTCCAAACTTTTTTTTTTCAATTTTCTCCTCACTTTTTTTGAAATTTTCACCAAGCTTTTTTATATAACTTGGTAAATATTTTTTGAATAAATAAAACTTTTTTTCAATAAATTTCGCAAATATATATATATATATATATATATATATATATATATATATATATATATATATATATATACCTGCTGCTGCTATATGCAATGAGCTCAGGTATGTTCCCTCCAATATATATATATATATATATATATATATATGCTCTTTGCTATATATATGCAATGAGGCTCAGGGTATGTTCCCTCCAATTTTCAATTCTACAATGGGTGCCCCCCCTAAAAATCCTTTTAACGTAGAGTCCTCTTCCATGGAGAGTCATTATAGAATAATCTTTCATATTATAAATCCTAATGAATCATAATAACATATATATATATAGAATTGTGATTTGAAAAAAAATCCATAAATAGAAGTCCATTAGTGTTTTGATTTTTAAGGGAATATAAAGAAACCCAAAAAAAGAGAGGAAGAAAACAAATAGGAAGACCAAAAAATAGAAGGAATACAACATTTTTATAAGTTTTTTTATTATTTATCTTTTTAAATTTCATTAAAATATTATAAAATAAATGAAGTAAATTTATGTGTTTCTTTAAGTTTATTATTGATAATAAAGCGTTTATATTTAATATTAAATTAATAATCGTTTATATTTAATATTAAATTCATTATTATTGAAAAAATTATTTTATTTTTATTTTCAAAAATAATTTAAAAAAAAACATTATATTTATCGGTTATATAATTTTTTTTTAAGAAATATGTTTGATGATCTGATAAGATATTGAAATTTTGTTGATGTTATCTGAGTTTCTTGTGAAAATTGAAATAAATGTACTCATATTTTTATTGAAAATTATGCAATTTTACATATTTTTTCATTATTTTTTTTTATTTATACTAATATCATATATTTAATTTACGATGAAACAATAATGGTATCCCATAACATTATTTTGCTTTTGAGCGATTTTGGGACGTACTTAGAAAACAAATATGGATTGTAGTAAAGGATTTAAGGATTTCTAATCTTAAAGAAATTAAGAGCAAAAGATTTGTATATCAAAATAGAAAAATGTTAGACCTCATTCTTTTTTTGTCATTAAGAATTTGACTCGAATAAGGATACGTTTGAAATTCAAGAAGATAAAGGATTGACATAAATAAGGAAATAGAATAACAAATGAAAATTGAAAGAAAATTGGCGCTTTACTTTAATGCGGAAACGTTCTTGCAACCCGAACCACGTACAAACAAATCAATTCAACGAAATATGAATATGAGGAATTTAAACCTAAAAGAAAATTAGGGAAACTTACTTGGATCCATAATAGTGAACTTGATTCCACAAAGGTATTTGTATTGTTTCACCTCTTTAATCTTGTAGCCTTTAATCTACTCCTTGATGATATATGAGATTTTCTCTTTTAATGGGTTTTTGTTTTATATTTACTTACGTTAATGAAAAGCGATTAGGTTTTCTCCTTTTATATGTGCACTCTAATTGTACAAGTTCCTAAAGGCCCTTGAACTTTTCCTTAATAGCTTAACGTAAACTTTTAATTTTGCAGGCCAGATGGAGGGAATTTCACCGATAATTTCAAACATACTCGGCACTAATCATCACCATGCGTAACAATAATTGAAATCATAAAAAAAAAATAATAAAAACTATAAGTACATGAATCAAATATTAGACACAATTCTAACATTCTCCCACTTGATTCATGTGCGACTTGAAGTTTCAAAATATAATTTAATCACGAACTTTAATATAAAAACAAACAAGTCACATACCATACATGAATCAAATCAACCGAATCATGGCGGTCACGGGTCTAGCAAAGCGCCCCGATTCCTTCCATGTATTACAAGTCAATTCAACTCAATTATTCTTTAATAATAAGGCAAAACACATAAGCCTTATTCCTTAATGTCTTATTTCAAGACCCATACACCTTAATCAAATAACGATAATGCGATGCCAATAACGTGATTAACGGCTATGAAACCAAATAACAATCCGCGAATTCTTAAAGTGTCATCGAATAACCATGTGCTAGCAAACATAAGTACATATATGTCTATAATTAAAAAAGCTTGGATTCTCTGAGGACTTAGGCGTAATGCCCATTTCTCCAACATGGCGATAAAAATTTTGAGCCTTGATCCATAGTTAACGGATCCGTCCCTCATATGATCGGTGCGATATGCACAATAGACACTCTTTGGTTTGCACTTCTTCTTTGACGAGATGGGTATTTTAAATCCATATGCTTGGCACCTTTTGTGTATCCTATCATTCTTAGAGGAAGAAAAGCGGTAGCCGGTATTATCCTTGATAAATTCTCAGCGGTTTGGCGTCTTGTCGACAATGCCCAGAGCACGAGATAAAATTAAGTAACCCTGATGATTTGAATTGTAGCCTCAAAGCACGCTACAAATTCTGCCTCCATAGTGGAAGTAGCAATGACAGACTGCTTCGCACTCTTCCATGAAATTGCTCCATCAGCTAAAAGGAACAAATAGCCAAATGTGGATTTTCTGGTATCCACACATCCAGCATAGTCTGAATCTGAATAACCTATGACTTCTAGGTAATTCGATCTTCCTATATATGAGCATATGTTCCTTAGTGCCTTGTAGTACCGTAGGACTTTCTTAAATGTCGAGTGAATTGTACTCGGGATTACTTTGATAACGACCCGAAACATTCGGGGCCGGCCAGCGGTGTGCAGTCGTGTACATGTTTGGGCGTACATTAAACTTCCAACCATTGAGGCATAGGGAATATTTTCCATTTCTTTACGTTCTAAATCATTTTGAGGACATTGAGATCTATTGAAAGTGTCCCCTCTTTGAATTGGAACTGGACTAGGCGTAACTTTTATCCGTGCAATATCTCTAAGACTTTATTGATGTAGCTTTTCTGAGACGATCTAATACTCCACGTGATCTGTCTGAATATTTCCTATCCTATCACATAAGATGCCTCACCTATATCCTTCATCTCGAAATTCTTAGAGAGAAACTCTTCAACATCCATGACATGCCCTTATCATTAGCGGCTGCGAAGAATATCGTCGACATCTGTCTGAAATTACAAACTGGCTCCCGGTGACCTTCATGTAGATACATGTGTCAACGATTGTTTTCTACAAATCCATAAGACAATATGATGTATTGAACTTTAAATACCGTGTATGGAGAGCCTGTTTTTAATCCATAAATTGACTTCTTCAATTTACATACTAGACTTTCCTTTCCTGTGGTCTCAAAGCCTTGTGGCTGATGCATATAAACTTCCTCCTCTAAATCTCCATTCAAAAAGGCGGTCTTTACATCCATTTGGTGAAGCTCAAGATCATAATGAGCTACTAATGCCATAATAATTCTCAAAGAGTCTTTCTTTGATACAGGAGAGAAAGTCTCTTTATAGTCAATACCATCTTTATGAGTGTAACCTTTGGCGATGAATCGGCTTTTTATACCTTTTCGACACGACCCGTAGAGTCTCGCTTAGTCTTAAAGACCCATTTACAGCCAACTCTTTTAGAACCTTCTGGCAATTCTGTCATTATCCAAACATTGCTATCTGTCATAGATTTCAACTCTTCTTTCATGGCATTATACCACTTTTTAGAATTATTACTTTCCACAGCTTCTTTAAATGAAATTTGGATTATTATCCATGCTGAATCCTTTCGTGCTCGGTGCATACACGTGTAATCATCGAGAATAGCAGATATTCTTACTCTAGTAGATCGGCTTTAATACTACTTCTGTTGAGGTTGCACTTGAACATTATCATCCTCTTCTTCATTGACTACAACATCATGATGTGGAGTATGAACCTCAGTATGTTGTTGTTCCCCATAATTACCATGTGTACGTCTTCTGATACTTGAGACAATAACGAGAAGGAACATTAGATGTAAGACGTTTCCACTAATGTTTCCTTAATCTCTATATTCGACTTTCATTACTCCTTGATGTTGCCATTCGATAAAGCGAGCATTACGGACTTCAAGTATTCTCATACGTGAAGTTTGAGACGGTAAATCCCAATGGCCTTTAGACTTTTTTCGGGATACCTTATAAAGAAACCATTATGGTTCTTGGGTTGTTTCTTTCATGTGGTTGCCGAATCTCAACGCGACTTGGTAGCCCCCGGCGTGAAGATGCCTCAAACTTGGCTTCCTTCGAAAGTCACGAGTTCATAAGGTGTCTTAGGAACTGCCTTACTAGGAATTCTGTTAAGTAAATATGCAGGAGTTCTTAATGCATACATCCTGATAAGTCTGAACTATTAATTCATCATACTCCCGACCATATCCATCAGTACGATTTCGCGCTACGCCACACCGATACGTTGTGGTGTTCCGGACATTGTATCTTTGTGCACAAATGCCATAGATTCAGGAACTGCAAATGGACCTGGGCCACTTGTCCAACTTGATTGTTTTCCATAATATTCACCACCTCTATCTGATCTAATTACCTTAACTTTTCTATTTAACTGCCTTTCAACCTCAGTAATGAATGTCTGTAAAACATCCACTGTTTGAGACTTTTCATGCAGTAAATAAAAGTACGAATGATCATCAATAAAAATAATAAATACTTTTTCTCCGCCCCATGTGAACATCAAAGGACCACAAATATGCGTATGAATTAAATCAATCAATCTATGCTTGCTTATGGCTGATTTCTTTGATATGTGTTTGGTTTGCTTTCCTTTCATGCAATCCACATATATCATTCAATCGGTAAAATCCAAATGAGACAAAATTTCACTATTAACAAGTCTCATGATTCTTTCATGGATATATGACCCACAATAGTCTTTTTTATGCCACAAATAAGGCGAGGATTCATCTAGTGCACTACGCTTAACACCGACATCATTAAACGTTGCGAGGGAATAAGTAGAGTGGAGTTTAGATTGAAACAATATAAAACATCATGAAGTACCCGTACCTAAAGTACTTAATTGGAATTTTAATGAAAGCATTTATTTCCAATCCTAAAATCAAATCCCAAAATATCGACCTAGAGAAAGCGAAATAAGATTTACGGCACATTGGTACATAAAGACATTTCTGCAGATCCAGGCTTGATAGCACGTATCTAAAATCAATCTGTAAGTTCCAATGCCTTCAACCTGAGCTTTCATCTTGTTTCCCATGAAAAGAAACTTTTCACTTTCCTTTATGGGCTGGATCGTAAGAAATCCCTGTGAAATATGTGAAACATATGGTAGTTGCACAGAGTATCTAACCACAGTATTAAGAGGTACTTGGAGATTAAATTCGACTCAAAGCATACAGAAACATAATGTATACCTTTCTTCTCGAACCATGCCTTGCGTTTCAGGCACTCATTCTTGAAGTGTCCAACCTTTCCACAAAAATAACATTTCTTTACTTTTTGCGCATCACCCTTAACTTTCATGGGTTGCTTTCCTTTCTTCTTTTCCTTATTACTTGGGGTCTTGCTACTGTTGGCAACATTAGCATTGCTATGAACAGTCAAGTGGGCTTTAGCAGGGTTCAATTTCAGTGCAGTCCTTTGCCTTGCCTCTTCACAGCAGCCAGCATGGCCTTAGTTTCCCCGAGAAGGTTCCACTTTTCTTTAGAGTGTATTATAGCCTTGTGAACCTCTCAGCTTCGTCTCCACGAAGGGATTGGAGAATGAATTGTACCAGGAAAGTTTCATTCAATTCCATGTTCATAGCCTTAAGCTTATTTGCCACATTAACCATGTGAGTGAGGTGATCATGCATTGATTGACTAATGTCACCTTTCTTAGTCGATAGATCGGTCGTGAGTGCCCTCGAGACTTATGTGATAACATCTGTATTGGTGAAGTTTTTAATCTCGTGAAATTCCCTCACATTAGTTGTTCTTGGCATGGAAGGTTTCACATTATACGACTATGCTTAATTTCAAAAACTTAATAGCAACCCGATTCGACCTTTTCCATGTCTCCCACTTTAAATCCTTTTACCTTTCGATTACTAGAATCGGTAGGTTCAAGCGGGCTTCTTTTCCATAACTAGAGTATCGATACAAGTTATGCCGACATGATACTTAATATACTGGAGCCACTCATCATAATTAGCCCATTCGAACTTGATTCCAATAAACGGGTTAAATTCTTTAAAAGATGCCAAAAGTACACCAAACAATTAATATCTCACACTTAATACCTTGAGTTAAACCATGTAACAATTCAGACAATTAAATAATAATAACAATGCATTCAAATCTACCTTTGGGTCGAGGAATTAAATGCAAACATCATAACATATAACCCGCGCTATATAAATTCAACTTTCGTGTCGTTAATCAAATCCAATCAATACATGAGACATCTTTGGATGCACTCAGCTTCATCTAGTAGGATGTGATGTACAATCACTAATTGCCATCAAATACAAGTAATGATCCACCTTTGGGTGACTTTATAACTTTGTATTTAAATGATCTAAATATTACCTAACCTTAAAATGTCATTTATAAGCGCAATTTAAAATAAATATTTGCATACACACTTGATTAAATATTTAACTAACATACAAGTGGGCCACTTTGGTGACTAACTTTTTCTATAATATAACATTTATTCATGTGACAATAATTTCAGGTAACTATTTAGTTTAATTAAATCTTATGAATGAACGAGAAAATTTCAGTTCAGAACACTGAAAAAACGAACAGTTATTTCGACTGTAAAACTGATTCGAAAAGTGAAACTGGGTTAACCCCAATATAGTAGACTCAAAACCCTTTCTAAAAACATATTATGGGTTCTGTAACTCATTAGGAGTAAAAAGTTATGCCGTTTTTTTAATACGACCTATCTGCGGATTCACGGAAAAACCGATTTTTTTAGTTGAAAAAACCTTATTCAAATAAATCACCCAATCATGACCATCATGAATCACACAAGATTCAGCTATACATGTGATTTGGATCCATGATAAATAATCTAAAGATTATTATCAACTCAAATAAAAACATAATTGAATATTATATTATGTTTTAAACATTAAACACACAATCAATTAAATCTAATTTTAAAATTCCCAAATTTCATAAACCCTAATTGGTGAATTAATTATTTGTAAGGGAGGCTCGATACCAATTGAAAGAAAATTAGTGCTTTACTTTAATGCGAGGCGATTTCTTATAACCGAACCACATACAAACAAATCCGATTCAACCAAAATATGAATGTAAATTTAAACCTAAGAAATTTAGGGAAACACTTTGAGATCCCATAATAGTGAACTTGATTCCACAAAATTAATTTGTATTGTTTCACCTCTTTAATCTTGTAGCCTTTAATCTACTCCTTGATGATATAGGAGATTTTCTTTTTAATGGATTTTTGTTTATGACTGCACGTTAATGAAAACTGATTAGGTTTTCTCCTTTTATATAATGCACTCCTAATTGTACAAGTTCTAAAGGCCCTTGAACTTTTCCTTAATAACTTTTAATATAAACTTTAACACTTGAGGGACAAGAGGAGAATTTCACAGATAATTTCAAACATATTACAACACTAATCATCACCATGCGTAACAATAGTGATACTTAAAAAAAATAATAAAAACTATATAAATTACATGAATCAAATATTAGACATAATTCTAACAAAAACTTGCTTTAAATATGAAATAAAATTACGGGTGACTCAATAAGGACATAGAATAATTATCTCAGTTTGAATTAAGATAAAGAATTTGACAAGCAGGAAGTTGAATAACAATGGAATGCTAAAATAAGAAATAAAAATTAGAATTAGATTCAAATAAAAATATAGATGAATTATCTTTTATTTAAATTTAATTTAAAGATAAAGAAATTTGACATAACTAAGGAAAAAGAATAACAATGGAATACTCACTTTAAATAGGAAATAAAATTAGTATTTGACTAAAAAAAGAATATAGAATAATTATCTTGTTTGAAATTTAAGGATTAAATTAAAGAATGACATAAATAAGGAAATAAAGTAACAATCGAATAATTAGTCTAAAATAAATAAACAACAATCCAAAACCATGATTTTCAATAGTAATAATAATAAACAATAGTGAATTCGATTTTTTTTTAAAATAAGATTTAATTTTAAATCCCTCAAATATAAATTCAAATTATTGGGAGATATTAAAAGTTCGGTAGAATTATTTATTTACGGTAGAACTTGCAATGGCTAATATAAAATTATAAGAAGGGATTATGTTTAACTAGTAATTTGATTGTCCACATGTCTTACTCAATTAAAGTGTTGGACGTTTGAAAGGCATGACATGTTGTAAACCCTTGCCTTTTTTCATGAAAAATGACAAAACGGTAATTGTCACTATAGTACGGAGTTGAAAACTTGAAATTTTCTAGGTCTCAAATGATGAAAGCGGAAGCCATGAATTGGATTCGTCTCGAAATATAGTTACCCCAGGAATTTCATCAGTTCAGGAATATTGGAATTTTCCATGGCTGGGGCATATGTTACTTTGTTAAAACCCAAAAGCAGATTTTGAGAAAATTTTGAGGATTAGGTAGTAATTTAAAGAAAGTTCATATAAGATAATATGAACTTGAACTGGGACGAAATAAATTGTTTCGAGACGAAAACGGACCCGAATAAGTAGGACATGTGGCGTGACATGAGCCATGGAATTAATGTATAAATAGGAAATTTTTTTTTGATTTTTTGGAAAAGTTCTCCCAAAATCATATTTTTTGGAAACGTTAAGGGAGAGAGAGAGAGAAAGGAGAGGAAAGAATCGCTGGCGATTTATCGGGTTTAAGTCGATCAAGTTGTCGACTAGAGTTAAAGTTCACGTCTCGACAAAGGCTGCTTAAGCACGAGAGAGATTTTGCGAAGATCCAAGAGGAGATTTGGAAATCAAAGTTTTCATGTTTAGAAGTGCGTTTTGAGGCTTCCCTGCGGTGTTTCCTACTCGAGGTAGAGATTCTTCTTATTTTATTTTATTCCCTACCTTTGGGCTGAAATGGGATTGTTTTGAAGCTAATTTTGGGCTGAGTTTGAGATGGAACATTCATGTTATGGCATGTTTGTAGCTTTAAGGTGGGCGGTTTTGGTGGCTAGTTTCGCGGTTTTACTTATAGGGTTAGGGCATGTTAAGGAGTTGATTAGGTGAAATTTGGTGTCTGATGTACCCATATGGGCTTCAAAAGCTTGCAACCTCGGGTTGCATTAGCCTACCCTTTAAGCCTTCAACTTTAAACGACCATATTTTTCTCGTCCGAACTCCGATTCGCATGTTATTGGACTCCATGGAAAGCTCTTTGAGTCTATAATCTGACCATATGATGGTGGATGGAATTTTGTGTTCACATCCTTACTGAAAATTTGATTATTTCACCAAGTGTTCTATTGTAGTGACATGTGATGTGAAAATGACCCCACATACTATCCAGATTTGGGACTAATTTTCGATATGGAAAAATGGGGATATTGGACTAGTGTCATTCATGGAAATTGTAGCTGCATCAGTGAACTTGATTTTAGGCTTTTTAATCACCCAAATTGGACCTCTATAACTCGAGTTATGGTTAATTTTCCGGGATTGCCACAAGCTACCCTGTTTTGACCCCATACACTGTCCAGATTTTGGGACTGATTTCTAGTTGGGAAAAAGAGGGAATTTGGGCTAGTGTTCTGCAAGGAAATTATAGCTGCATCTGTTAACTTGATGTAGGCTTTTGAATCACCCAAATTTGACCAATACGAAACTCAAGATTATGGTCATTTTCTGAATTTGCTAGCTTAGGTTGTTTAATGGTTTGTGTCTAGTTTTTGGAAATTTGTTAGGGAACTAGTTTACAGAACTAGGTTCGAACTATTAATATATGATCTATTATGGCAATTGTGAGGTGTTGTTGCGCTGTCATGGAATGACATGTTGTATGACCGTGTTGACATATTCATGGATGATATATTGACATGAATGAAGTATTGTATGGACATTATATGCTTATTGATATAATTGTTCATGATGCATTAGTGATATGAATGAGTAGAGTTGTCCATATAGCATTCATCATATATGTGACATGGTATAGACATGCAATGGTGCATCACATTGCATATACACGGGAAACATCACATTTCATGGGTGTGAATGCATGGTTGGTAAATTGACACTGCGTTTGGCGTTTGATTGGGTGGGCTCGGTAAATGGGACAACGTCCAACAGAATCGCATGATTGATTAAAAAGGTAAAGAAATATGTGTCGGGTGTGTGTAGCAAGAGGATGTTGATCCCACTTGGGTGAAAAACCCGCCAATTATGGTCAGACATAGTCCCTAACGGTAAAAGGCCATAAAAGTGGCATGCGGGTTTGCGAGCCTCGTGGTGAGACGACAAGTAAAACTACCCGCAAGGCGTGGATTTTGAATATAAAATGATCATTGTGATGTATCATCTAAAAAGCTTTGGGTTTCTCAAGCAAATGAAATTGGTTTGAAAATGCTCGATGGATGTGTCAAGAATATTTGTTTTCACACTTGTAAGCATGTGTGAGAGAGTCGATGAGGACTCGGGACATGGGGGCATGATGGGTCTCATCTCATTTCATGTAGTTCCATTTGCAGTTAACATATTCTTCATTGGAATGTTGATGTGTTTGTATTATGTGAACATAACATTGCATGTGCACTTAGGTGGGAGTAGCCCTTATAGGGTCCTCCTTATTGGGCATTGCTCACCATCGTGAGACCTTTCAAGTGCGGGTTATGTATAGGCATTGGCTTCATGGGGCTGCAAGTGTGAAGAAAGCCGAGCTGGCTTTGAGAAACCTTTTGTAAAAAAACTGAATTTTGTAATATTTTGTATATAAGAGAGTTGTAACTCGAACTCTTATGAACTGTTTTGATAAATTTGTATATTTTTCTACAATATATATGCATGTGTGACACCCCAAATCCGAGGGTCAATTTTTTTTATTTTTTTTTTTTGCAGCTCTTTGGACTGATGCATCACGACAAAAGAAATTTATGTCAGGCAAAGATACCTCGGTCGCGTGCCGACCACTGTCGCGCGACCCAAGTCCTCTGTGTCGCTCACATAGTGTTTTAGTGACATCTCACGACCTTGTCGCGAGCATATACATCATCGCGCTTAACACCTAGTTGTTTGTCGCGGCAGAATTCTACGTCGGCTCTCTGTGTGACAGGAACTCCTCTATCGCACGGCCTCAATCGGTGGTACCGGGCGTGTGTTGCGCTAAGACCTTGCACGCCCGCTATATCATGTGCGACATGATGCACTGTCTGCCGACTCATGGTGACAACAAAGTCCTGCTGTTGCAACATAGTTTCTCCTTGCTTTTGACTTCGGCTTCTGTCGTGACATCAAAACCTCTTCGCGACATAAATTTTCCTGCAACTGACCACAGCCGGCATAGAATACTCTATCGCGATAAGAACCCATCCGTCCTGGCCAAACTCTGTCGCGACAAGAAAAAAAACCTAACATGGCCAAACTCTGTCGTGACAGAGTCATGACGAAAAGAAACTGCGTTGCGACAGTGGAAAACTCTGTCGACGAAGCTTCGAGGAAGAAAAATAACATCGCGGCTAGGGAAAACCCGCATTGCGACCACGGCAACCATGCGGCACAGGGCATGTCGCGACACAATAAACCATGTGCTAACAGGCAGAAATCTCTATCGTGACATAAATCTGTGTAAGCCCGACCCTGAAAATGGGCAATAGCTACCCTTTTCCATTCATGCCTTCGACTCTCTTCGTCGTTTCATGCGATACTACTACTGCTATACAAATTCTACAAGCGGTAAAACCTAGGAACTCTATTAACACTACACTGAACAAGTCCAAAATAAGTTTTTATTACAAAACTTTTCATTTACATATACAAAACTGGATATTTTATCCAGAATATTACAAAATACATAAATAGGCCACAATCCGGCCTTTTTCACAACTAATCTCTTGGACCTGTTTCATTCCCCTATGTACCTTCAATACCTTAAAGAATACATTTTTTCACTGACGAGGTAAGCGATTCCACAGTAGAAGTGCTCCTACGGGGCTACTTCTTACCTAAGTGCGCATGCAATGACACACACATCATACACGTTTCCATGCAGGGAAAAATGCAATCCTACGCCAGATATTCTGTGTCATGAATGAGATGAAACTCCTCATGCCCATAACTAGGAGTCTGACCAGAGCTCCCTCACACATTTAGTGCGGTGTGATGACGGAGTCATTTGTGTTTCACCCAATGACATAACCCATCGGACAACCCTCAATATTATTTTGGGTTATCAATTCCCGTGTCAATTTATGCATTTGTGGGCCCGCGAATTTTTCAGTTTGCCAGCGAGGATGATAAAACACCTTTTCAAAATATTTTTCTAGGTCTTTCCTGCAGTCCTAGGGATCCCCATCTTGCTACGCCCAAACACACATATTTATTATTTTCCTTTTTTCATGTTTAATACCAGCGAAGTAGTCTCAATTTTACGGATGTTGTCCCATTTTGAACTCACCACCAATTCCCCAAAGTGGTGAATAATCATTACCATGAACACACACCATTGAACTCACGATAATCACTTAGTGTATGAAATGAAAATATGTCATTTCATGTCATATTATGTTACATACATCATAGAGCTACATGCGAAACATTTCCAAATCATGGATAATTATATTTTTCCACAACTATAATTTTCAAGTTCACATATCTCGTGTCAATACATCAAGCGGGCATATATTCAACATGAAGTTTTCACTAAAATAGCGGGACATTTCATTTTATCGGCAATACCACATAAATACGACACAAAAATCAAATAACGATTAGAAAGTAGGTCTCAGGACCACAAAGCGACATGTTATTTGTTTTCAGAAATAACACACAATAAAACCTGAAGACATCAGTCGGGATAAAAAACCAAGCCTTAAACAAGTCAGGCTGCTCGAGCGATCCAAAAATTTTAATGTTCCAATCCCAAAATCTCGGGGGCTAAAGATCCACGACTGATCTGACCCAAAAAGAACACCCATGCCATTAAATGGCCTTTAGGCTAGAAATAACTTGAGTAGGAAATTTCCCTACCTCTTGGAGTTTGATGAAACTCCCAGATTTTGGTACCCACGCGTAGCTCTCATTGCGTGGACTGACTTTAATTCTCAAACCATCAAGATTCAACAGTTGAAACGCCGGGAAACCTTTCTTTCCCTTTTTCCTCCTTTCTTTCTCTTCCTCTCGTTTTCCTTCCTCACTGCTTTCTTTTTTCCTTTTTGATTCACACCCCACGAATGGTTCAAGAGTGGGGAAACTTCCCCTCCACTTTCCTCCCTTGCCACATGTCTCCTTTTCCCATTTTCTCCTTATTTTCTTTCTTTTTCTCTTTTCTTTCTTCCTTTTTCTCTTTTCCTTCTTTTTCTCTTTTGGTTCTTATCCCACCGAATTCTTTTCTTTTGTTTGCTCTCCATCATTTCATGCATTTTAAAAATTTTCTTTTTCTTTTTCTTGGCACTCTCTCCATTTGACACATGGCTCTAAATGAGCCATTCATTTAAGTGCCATGTGTCACCTTTACTGCATGTTTATCCATGCCATGTGTCCCATTCTCCTAGGTGCCACACATTAGTCACCTGATCATCCTGTGGTGCTTTAGAAAAAACGTGAAATTATGATAAATCTCAGAAATTCAAACTGAATTTCAACTAGGTCACTTTAGATTTAAAAATGCAATTCAACAGTAAAGTCATTTCAATAAATGTTAAGATTTAAATTTAAAGTTTCAGCGAAATTTCGGTTTCATGTTCGAGAAAAATTGAATTTTCATGGTTTACAATTTATTTCCCCCTTATGAGAATTTGTTCTTGAAATTCACACCGCGCAGCACACACAAACACATGTATGCAATAGTTGTTTCTAGTTTCCAAGTTTTGCGGAATATTGCACCTTCATCCTCCAGGCCAAGAAGGATAAGGTGAAGCACGCGCCGTGTCCTCGGCGTTCCAAAGTTGCCTCCTGCTCCTCGGTGTTGCCCGCGAACACTTTCACTAGTCATACCCGGTCTTGCTTGGAGCTGCGGTCCACATTATCCGAATCGCGAATGATTACTCTCAGAAGTTATCGTATCTTCAATGATCTCTGATCCACTGCATGAGCTGGATGCGGGTATACTTAGAACATGGAGCGTGGAACCTCATGGACACGATAAACTTCGGCGGTAATGCCAGCGATGCGCACACAGCCTTAGCCCTCATAGAATATCTCGGAAGGGCCCAATACCTCGGCGCTAGCTTCCACGCTTTTGCTGGTTGACCCTCCTCTCTTAGGCATCACCTTAAAGGCGTGATCACCACCTCGAGCTCTAGGAGTCGACACCGTTTGTCGGCGTAGCTCTTCTGTCGGCTCTGAGCCATGAGGAGACACTTGATGTCCACACCAACCTTCTCGGAGGTGTCTCATCAGATTCAAACCATTGATTGAACTCTCTCCACTTATGTCTAACAAATCGGGGATCGAGGCATGACTACCTCCAGTATAAGGTCTCATAGAGGTGTCATACGTATACTCGCTGATAAGCTGTTGTTGTAGGCGGGTGCATAGGGTAAGTGCTCCTCGACTACCCTTAAGATCTAGGATACATGCTCGCAACATGTCCTCTAAAACCTGTATGGTTCTCTCGGCACCATCTGTCTACGGATGGGCGCGTTGCTCATCGTCGATTATGTCCCCCGTAGCCTTTGGAAACTCTTCGAAAATTGTGCATTAACCCCAGGGTCCTGTGAATACGATAGAGACTAACACTCCATAATCAGGACAATCTCTAATGTACAACAGAAGCAAGATTCCTCGGTGTGAAAGGTCATCCACACTGCTGAAAATAATGCGACTTAGTGAGTTAGTCTTGTGAAACCGAGAAAAATCCACGGTACCGATAAATGGTGAAACGGTAAAGTCGGTCAAAAATATAGATTTTTTTTTAGATCTTGGATGATGAAACAGACTTCACCGATGGAATCGTCTTGAAATCTAGCTACCGTGTAGAATTTCGTCGAATTTTGAGGCCGTTGAATTTCCTGCGAGAGGCAAGAGTGGCCTTTGTGACATTTAAGCGAGGAGTGTTGAAAGTGGCTCCCACGTTGAGGCACATGTCGTCCATTGAGCAAAGTCAGCAATGAGGTCAAATGGGTTATAGGTGATGTGTGACATCATGTCATTGGAGGAAATCGAGGGTAGATGGATAAGAAGAGGATAAGGAAATCTAGGCTATTGAGAATTAGACATGTGGCAAATTCGAACGGATTCTTGGCCCATCTTGGACAGCCGGTGGGATGGGAGAAAGAAAGAGCCGAGAAAAAGAAAGAGGAAGAAAAAGAGAGAGTTTTGAGAGACTCCACCTTCTCTCTAGAATTTCCCTTGATCCGGACGACGGTTTCGAGGGCGAAGCAAGAGGAAGAGTTCATCCTCATGGCAAGGGCTTCGCATAGAGACCGGAGTTGGGGAGTTTTGAAAAAAACTCCAAGAGGTAGGGGTTTTCTCCTACTTGGTTTAATCCTTGTTTAAGGGCTATTCAAATGGCAAGGGTTGTGTGGTAGTGAGTGGCGGGTGTGAATGATTCCAAGACTTTGGACGGTGTGCTAGAATTCCCGGGGACTATTTGCGACGGTCAGGACTGATTTTTGGGACTAAGTGATTTTCCTTGTGTTCCATTTAGGTGTTAGAGTTAAAATGAATAAAGGTGCTTTTTGTCTTGCTCTAAGGGGAATGTTTGGTTGTGTGTTTGCAGACCATGGGAAGCTGCCATATTGTGGTGAGTACACATTAATCGGACTTTAAGACTGGTTTGGGTAGGAAATAAAGGGATTTTGGTAGTGAGTCCTTCAGTTAAATTGTAGCCACATCAGTGAACTTGATGTTAGGCTTTTCAATTTCTCAAATCGGACCTTTTTAGCCCAAGTTATGGTCCATTTACCAGAACAGTCTAGTTGAAGGGTTGTCCGGCTGGGTTAGCCGGCCCCGGATGGGTTCACCCCGGATGGGGTCACTCCGGATGGGTTCACCCCGGATGGGGTCACCCCGGATGGGTTCCCCTAGATGGGTTCAGCCAGCCCTGGATGGGTTCAGCCAGCCCCGGATGGGTTCACCCCGGATAAGTCACCGGATGGGTCACCAGGATGGGTTCCGTCCGGCTAGGATCATGCATGACCTCCAAATTCGGAAGGTCATAACTTCTTCGTCCGAACTCCGATTCTTGTGTTCTTGGACTCTATGGAAATTCCATTGAGTCAAGTTTCCAACCATATGCCTTTGGAGGGCAGTGGGTGTTGGATCTGGCCGGAAAGGGGCATTCGGGCAGGTAAGGTAGGCTAGCCGGGTAAGGCTGCCTAGTCATGTGTGACCTCCAACTTCGGAAGGTCATAACTTCTTCGTCCAAACTCCGATTCAGGTGTTCTTGGACTCTATGGAAATCTCATTGAGTCAAGTTTCCATCTAGATGTCTTTGGAGGGCAGTGGGTCCTGGATCTGGCCGGAAATGGGCATTTGGTCAGGTAAGGTAGGCTAGCCGGGTAAGGCTACCTAGTCATGTGTGACCTCCAACTTTGGAAGGTCATAACTTCTTCGTCCGAACTCCGATTTGGGTGTTCGTAGAATATATGGAAAGACCATTGAGTCAATTTTCCATCCAAATGCCTTTGGATGGCAGTGGGTCTTTGTACCTGGCTGAAGGGGCATTCGATTAGGGTAAGGTAATTTAGCCGGGTAAGTGCTGGTCGTGTGTGACCTCAAATTCGGAAGGTCATAGCTTTCTTAGGTCGAACTCCGTTTTGGGTGTTCTTGGACTATATGTAAAATCCCATTGAGTCAGATTTTCATCCGCGCTGTCCCTGTGGAGGACATTGGGCAAGCGGGCGGATAAGTTCCATTCGGTTGAGTGCCGGTTGGGTAGGCTAGCGGGTGGGGCTTCTATTCATGTGTGACCTCCAACCCCCGAAGGTCTTAACTTCTTCGATCCTAAATTCGATTTGGGTGTTCTTGGGCTATGGAAATCCCATTGATTCAAGATTGCATTCATGTCCTGTGGAGGTGTATTGGGCAATCGGGATGGATTGAAATGCAGGCCGGTTAGTCTTTAGTTGGGTATTTAGCCAGATCATTTGCCTATTCGTGTGTGACCTTCCCAACCCGAGATGTCATAACTTCTTCGTCCGAATTCTGATTTGGGTGTTCTTAGACTCTATAGAAATTCCATTGAGTCAACATTTCATCCATGTTCCTGTGGAGGACATTGGGCAATCGGTCTGATTATTTCCGGCTGGATAGTGCTTGTTGGGTAGGCTAGCCGGGTAGGACTGCCTAGTCATGTGTGACCTCCAACTTCGGAAGGTCATAACTTCTTCGTCCGAACTCCGATTTGGGTGTTCTTGGACTCTATGGAAATCCCATTGAGTCAAGATTCCATCTGTTTGCCTATGGAAGGCATTAGGTACTGGATCTGGCCGGAAAGGGGCTCCCGGACAAGTAGGGTAGACTGTCCGGGTAGGACTGCCTAGTCATGTGTGACCTCCAACTTCGGAAGGTCATAACTTGTTCGTCCGAACTCTGATTTGGGTGTTCTTGGACTCTATGGAAATCCCATTGAGTCAATATTCCAACTATTTTAATATGGAAGGCATTGGGTACTGGAGTTGGCCGGAAAGGGGCTCCCGGGCAAGTAAGTTAGGCTTGTCCGGGTGAGATTGCACCTAGTCGTGTGTGACCTCGACTTCCCGGAAGGTCATAACTGTAGTCGAACTTTCAGTTTTATGTGTTCTTGGACTCTATGGAAATATCATTGAGTCAAGATTCTATCCATATTCTTTGGAGGGCATTGGGTACTGGATCTGGCTGGAAAGGGGTAATCGGGCAGGTCGGGTAGGCTAGCCGGGTAGGGCTGCCTGTTCATGTGTGACCTCGACCGGAAGGTCATAACTAGCCGTCAATTCCAATTAGGGTGTGGACTCTATGGAAAGCCCATTGAGTCAGATTCTAGATAGGTGCCTGTGGAGGGCATTGGGTGATTATAACCTTGTTGTAACTGATGTTTTGCACTTAGTGTGCAGGTTGCTTGGTTGTGTCAAAGTGAATAGCCGGGTTTTAACCTGACCATTGCATGGCATGTGGTAGGCTGTTGTAGGTTGTCATATGTAGGGACAGTTTGAACTGGAAACTAAAAGTTTCTAGGTTTTATGGTTGTTTGATGTTGTATGGATGATTGGAACCAAACTAGTTCATGATTGTGAAGGCGTGAGGTACCATGTTGGATAGGTCCCAGATTGTGACCTTGTTGTGTGTTATTGCTTGCTATGAATAACATGCGATTAATGAGTATGACATGTTAATAACGCTGTTGTATGATATGATAACATGGGTTGTGCATACCAGAGGAGAAATTATATGCTTATCAATTATAATTATCCGTGGTGTGTTGATATTTGCTTTCGTTAATATATTTATGCATGCCCAGTATGTTAGCATGTATGATGATTGTGGATAAATTCGGTTAGTATATGCATGATTAATATATTAACATGAATTCGCGTAGTAACTTATCTATTGCATTTCATATGCAGAACCCTAGAGTGATAGGTGTGAGTCGTGACATGAAAGAAAAGGAAAATGTACGTGAAAGGAATTTCAAGGGAAAGATTTTCAAAAAAAATTGTGGAGAGTTGTCAACGAGTTCATCTCGGAGGAGGCTAACCCATTCTTGTTTCGGAGGAAAAATGATTCGACAATTCGCGCCTCGGAGGGTAGTCCAATATATTTACCAAAACTCGGTAGTATGTTTTCGAGAACAAAAACCTTTTGTTTTGAAAACGGTATTTTCTCACTCTTGGCTTAGGCATGCATGAGGGAGTCAGTGAGGGCTCGAGACATGGGAGTGGGTGGGTCACATTCTCATCTATATCATGTAGACATTTGAGCGTAGGAACATATAGTTTTGTTTAAATGTTTGGTGTGCCATTGCATGTGCACTTAGGTGGGAATGCCCGACTTAGGATAATTCCACTATTGGGCATTGCTCACCACATTAGGGAAAATTATTTAGTCTGAAGGCTTCACTTTGGGGATGGGACGCATCAAGTTCTTAGAGGCGAAGAAATGGCCATATATGGCCTTGTTGTATTTTGTAAAAATGCGGGTAAAGACCCCGGGTTTGGGACAATGTAAATTAACTCCTTTTTTGTATAAAATATACATTTTTGAGTATGGATGTATGGGCCAATGTGGCCATTTACTCATGTATAGGTCTCATGATATGAGACACAAGTATTCCGCAGGTTGACGGTGGTCAACGGGACCCCCGGGAATTGGGGCATCACAGGTCCACTATCACCCACACCACATCGGGCCTCCGTGGTGTCGGTGGCAAGTGGGTCACAAAGTTCATCGTGACGTGCTCCCACTTCCACTTTCGGCTGCCTCGATGATTTGGAGTAGCCTTTGCGGCTTGATGCTCAGCCATTACTTGCTGACACGTGAGACACCGTCGAACAAAATCTCCAATGTGTTGCTTCATTCCGCTCATTAATACCTTAGCGAAGATCACGGGTACATCTTAGTGCCACACGGATGCCACCAATGGCAGGTAAGTAGAACTTCTTGAGGATCTCCTCTCTCAAATCGGTCAGCTTGGGAACCACAACCCGTCCCCTATATCAAAGACTACCATTTATGTGAATGACATAGCCTTCATCACCCATACTTGACTATACCTAGTCCTTGATGGACGATATCTTTGCGTCCTGCCCCTGGGACTCAATCAAGTGGTATCGAGATAGGCGATACCCACAGGTATGTCGCGCATTGGCGGGTTGTCAATGGGACCCCCGGGTTTTGGGACGTCACACATGTGGAGGGGTTCGAGTCCCAAGAATGATAGTTTACTGCATTGTATTAAAAGTGATTAGCTTTGAAAAAAACCACTAATTTGATTTCTTCTATATTTTTAATTTGAAAGATTATTTTTATAAGTTTAAAAATATAATTTTATCTACAAATTTCTAATGGATTATAAAAGCAATTCTTGTAATATTGAATAAGTTTTTTAGATTGTGATTGTTTTCTAATTAATTAGTATTTGATTCTAGAAAAAATTAAAATATTTTAGAATTAGAAACACGCTTTATAAATATATATAGAGATACTACTCAAGATTAGTACAGTAGGGGTGGGCATGGTTCAGGGTTAACGGACTGTGGCATAAAATAGACCAACCGTCGATTTTGGTTTGTAATTTATATAAACCAAAATCTTATATAATATGGTCTTAATATCTAGTTAATCATTTATTCGGTTAACCATATATCGATTTTGATTAACCATAATTAAAAAATAACTCTCCAATTTCATAATCATATATTAAAGAGTTCAAATTTATAATAATTGGCTACATAAATACAATAAAATGTAAAAGAAAGAAATAAAATACAATCTATTCATTTGCAATCCCATGACACTTGTGCATTTATAATACATCTATAAATAATATATGAAACGCATGAGATTAGATAATTTAATCACAACATTTTTAATACAGCACATGTTTTAACAACTTCAATAAAAAAAAAAAAAACTAATTGAAAGAAATCAAAGCCTACAAGCTTTGGTTTGAAGAAAAATAGTAAAAGCTTAATTTGGAGGAAAAAAGTAAAATTGACGGATAGAAGTGGGAAAATCACAACTCATAAGCTAAGAAACTATTATGTGTATATATATATATATATATATATATATATATATATATATATATATATATACTCTATATATTGGTTGACGAAATCACGGTTTTGTATTTTGTAAGTAAAACCGAGATTTGTGTCAAAACAAAAACTAGAACCCTAACGAGATTGATTTGGTTAACCTATTTATTGGATTCGATTTTGATTTGGTTTTTCGGTCGTTTGTTTCTTTTGGTTCTTTGCCCACCCCTAAGGTAAAAATTATATCACATAGAAGATGTTGAAAAGTATCTCTCACTTAGAAGAGAGGTTGATGAGTGAAATATTGACTAGATGTACAAAAAATATTTAAAATTTAATGATATTTACTTTAAATAGGTAATAAGATAAAGAAATTTGACTCAAATAAGGATATAGAAATAATTATACGGTTTGAAATTTAACAAGTTAAGATAACAATTTGATATAAATAAGGAAGTTGAATAACAATGGAATACTAAAATAGGAAATAAAAATTAAAGAATCAGACACAAATAAAAATATAGATGAATTTTCTCTTTTTGAAATTTAAGAGTTAAAGATACGGGAATTTGACATAAAAAGGAAAAATTAACTGCTAATTTGACATAAATTTAAGAAGTTGAATTCGATTATTTTTAAAAATAAAATTCCATTTTTTTTTAAATCCCTAAAATATAAATTCAAATTATTGGGAGATGTCCAAGTTTGGTAAGAATTCACAGTGGTAGAACTTTGCAATGGCTAAAAATCAAATTAAGAAAATAATATTTTTAACGACTAATTTGATTTCTTCTATATTTTTAATTCCAGATTGTGTTGTTTTCAAATTAGTGTTGATTCTTGAAAAAATTAAAATATTTTAAATTAGAAAACTTTCAGCTTTATAAATATACCAGGGACGTGAAAAAAAATTGCGGGCATTCATTGGGAATCAGGTAATTAAATTCACATACATTTTGATTTTTTATTTTGATGTGTATTTCTTTTCTTTTATATTCGGCATATTATATTATTTTTTTGGTTCCCATTCCCTCAGGTATCATTAAAAAAATGATTTTAGAATTCTACGCAATTTTGGTTATTGTTTTTAAAAACTATTTTTTGTTGTAAAAAATAAGAACACATAAAATACAAGTTTAGTTTCCATTATTTTTATTACGAAAAACAGTTTTAAGAGAATATTTCTATTTTTTTCAAAAAACTATTGCAGAATCGTTTTTCAAAAACAAGAATCAAGCAAGCCCTTAGTTTTGTTTTAAGCTCAAAATTTTACTATAGGGAGATGATATGTAAATTAAGAAAACTATATTTGTTACTCTAATTCATTTGAGATAGAACAATATTTATAATTAATTTAGTTTTATTTAATTTTCTTCATCTAAATTTTACTGATGTATAAAATATTATAGATAAAATACGTATCCTAAAGTCTAAAAAGCAATATTTACGAAATTCCTATTATTTTTACTTTTAGCTTTTAGGCGTTTTGCTTCTTTATGCAAAAATTTGAAATTTAGGATTTTTATTTTCAGTGAGCAGTGAATTCCTAGGTGAGTTTGTAGCTATCTTTTTGTCTAATCATATGCTTTAAAAAAGTAGAGAAAAAAAAGAGAGAGAGAAATAGTTGTTAATCTAATTTTTTAAATATTTAAAATTAACTTTTGAAAAAAGAAATGAGGTTTGCAAGTTTTATACATAGTAAAATTTTATTTTATTTTTATTTAAAAATAAATAAAATGATTCCCTTTCCATAGATATTTTATTTTATACATAGTAAAATTTTATTTATTTTATTTAAGAAGAAGGTTGTTTTATATCAAATGGCGTCATATTTTAGAGGGTTTTTGGCATTTGGATCTTGTTCTTAGTAAAGATAGCATGACATTAGGTTAACCAGTTTTGATTTTGACATGTGTTCAAATTTCATAAAAAAAAAAAGAAACAACACCCGACAATACGGAGAAGAAGCACAAGAGGATCAACTATCTCTTGTTTAAACTTGGTTTTAATTTTTGTGATATATATTTCCCTCTTGTATTTGAGAAAAATGTTATCTTTTGTATTTTTTTTGTTAAGTCATATCACAATTAGACTTATCCCCATGCAAGTCAGGATAGACCACAAGAACAATAAAACTCTACAACAAAACACAAAACACAACAACAATTGCTACAAAATGCTAGACAAAAATCTCACATACAAAACACAGTACCGCTACCATGTCGACATCAATGCAAAAGTTAATTCGTTCTTCCTTTGAATTTCGATAGTTCTTTGATTTTTTCCCTAGGGTTTGAAATTATATAGGATTTTCTTCCTTCTATTTAAAAAAAAATTAACAATATTGAAAAAATGATTTGAGTTAATGAATAATAGTTTACAAATGTTTATGAAAAAAATTAAAATATTTACAAGAGGATTTGAATTAATGAATAATCGGATATAAACATTTGTATTAATAAAAACCTATCAGTTAATTGTTTTTATGATTATAAAAAAATATAAAAAAAATATACGAGATATGAATTAATGATTAAAAGTATATTGTTATGATTGAAAAAAAATTGAAGTACCTTGGAGTTGAGAAAATTGTTGATCCGAAGTTTTTTTATTTCTAAAATCTCTACTTGAAGGAAGAAGGAAGTGAAAAGGAAAGAAAATATTAGGAAAAATAAATAATATTTTAAGAAAAAAAACTTTCCTAGCTTTTTTTTTTTTTTGAAAAATAACCAATTTTTTTTATATAAATATCACTGATTATTTAAAGTATTTATTTGAGGGCTTATTTCATCCATCCATTGCAATAGGGTTATTTGATTAAATGAACTTTTAAAAGCAAAATTTGAAATTCGATCCTTGGTTAATTTTTTGGCCAGATTTTCATAAATATAGCTAATTTTTTAATTTATTTTTTAATACAAAAAATAACCCTTTTTAAGAGATAATGTAAATACATGAAATAGAAAAAAGACATTTTGTCCAAAATGGATTATTTTTTCAAAACAAAACATGGGAGATGTTAAATTCACAAATTCAAGGGCATTTGATGTCTTTTAAGCAAAATTTTATTTTTATATTTAAAAGATGCATTCATTCATTAAAATTAGATCCATTAAAAAAAATGTGTTTGTCTATGCTTTCTTTTTCCTTTTAGTAGGTCTTAGTCGATATTTGATTTTTTTACTTAATGGGCTTAATAGCATTGAGTATTAAATTTTTGTTTAAAATTATATTTCTAGTAATTATTAAGTTGCTTATTTTTATATGCTTAAAATCAACATCTTAAACATATTAAAAAATAATTTTAAATTATTAACTCATTATGATAGCGAAAATAAAATAAGTTTGAATAACAAGAAAATAATTATATCAACTTTTAAACTTTTATTGTTGTTTTTCATTTTCTCTATTTTGTTGTGAGGAATTATATGTTATTTGAGGACCAATTCAAAACCGAGAACTCAGAGAAGAAAAAGGAACAAGAGATGCACGAAGATGTGAGACCCAGAGAAAATCGAATTTTTGGATAAAGGGTAAATAAATTTCGGTTGAAAATCCGATTTTTCTAGATCTCGGATGACGAACGGACTCTCAGTTAATTCGTCTCTAGTTGCTTCCACGTCGAATTTCGTTTGGATTAGAGGTGGTCGAGAGTCAGCGTTTTTGGCGTGGGGTGTCGGATGACACATGGCAAGATTAGGGGATGCCACTTGGCACCACAAGTGTGTGACCTTTGGCGCTCAATGGTGGCACCTTAATTAAGTAGTGTGTGGGGGTGAATCCATGGCTCACATGAAGCCATGTGGTGGATGATGTCATAAAATGGATTTAAGAAATAAAGAAAATTATGGGAAAAAGGGAGAGCCACCTTGGTTTGAGGAAGGAGGGGAGGCAATTTCCTCCTTTGACCGAATGATTGATTCTCCAAATTGGAGGAGAGAAAGAAAAAGAGAATATGGTAAATGAGATGAGAAAATGAAGAGAGGTGAGATGAGAAATGAGAAAAAGGAAAAGAAAAGCAAAAGGAAAGAAAAGAAAGGAGAAAGGAACAAGAAAGGAAACGGTTCTTAGAGAGAAAAGGAAGAAAAAGGAGAAGGAGGAAAGGGAAAAGGAGGATTTTCCCGGGTTTCGGGCGGTCGACGTTCGAAAGTTCGAGGACTAAAGTTGGTGCACGCAGTGTGATCTACGTGTGGACACCAAAAAGTTGGGAGTTTCTTCAACTTTCAAAAGGTAGGATATTTTCCTACTTGGTTTACTTTTAGCCTAAAGGCTTTATAATGGTAGGGGTTGCTTATGGGAGGCCATAAGAGGCTATGTAAATTAGTTAGAGGCAGCTTAGGACTAATGGGTATGAGATTTCATGACCGAATTTGGGACTATGGGAGTTAGGGTTTTGAACTAGAAACGAAGGTTTTAGGTATTATGGGTTGTGTTGATAGTATTGTGGAAGTTTGGAACCAAAGCGGTTCATGTTTGCTAAGGGCGTGAGATACCACATTGAATGGTCCCAAGTTGGTGACCGGTTGTGTGTTATGGCTTGCTTAGGGCAATAACATGCGATTAGTATGGAATTTTTGATATTGATGCATCTTCATTTGATGTATTAATATGTTTTGCATGGAGGTAGATTATATGTATCAATTATAATTATCCATGGTGTGTAAATATTTCATGTAGTGCTCATTCATGCATGTAACATAAGAGGAAAATGCATTGGCATCATGCATTTCATATGCCGCAGTCACATCGCGTCGGAGTCGGGTGTGGGTGCGAGGGGTAAGGTTTATTAATCGGTGTTGGTGAGTAGGTCGTGAACTTCCCGGGAAAAAATGGAATGAAAGTCCAAAGATAGAGATTCACGGTGTGTAAATGATCAAAATGATAAATTACATGTTTTGGGCGGAGCAGTTAGGGTCAAGATCCCCCAGGGGTGAAAGTCCACATGTTATTCGGCGGTTAAGAGCGTAGTCCGACGATGTAAGTTCGTGAAAATGTTGAAAAAGTGCGATCCTACGGTGTAAGCAGAATCGAGTGGCCCACAAAATAAAGGAAAGAATCAAAATCAGTTTTTGCTAAATAAATTGGAGGGTTTTCCAATGGTTTAGTCAGGGTGTGTGACTGGTTTATTTCACATTTGGCATTCTAGGTGTGAGGGATTCGGTTGGGACTCAGGTGGTGAGCATGAGGGGTCGCATCTCATGCATGATATAGACATTTCATATAGAACATAATTGTATGGAATGTGATTGTTTGTTTATATATGCCGCATTGCATGGCATTTTTAGGTGGGGAGTAACGCCTTGCCAGAGGAGAATTTTCTACTAGAGCTTTGCTCGCACGTAGGTAAGTTACTTTCGAATGCAGGGGGTATCTCGGGAAACCGACATTCGGTAGAGGTACCTTTTGAGAAGAAAGCCGAGATGTGGCTTTAAATGCATATTTTTGTAAATATGTATAAAGTTTTTTTTGTAGAACAAACATGAAAACTATGAGAATATAGTTGCCATATTTATTTTGAGTATTGGTTCGTGGGACCAAGAGGCTATTTTTACTCAGGTATACGTCTCGTGATACGAGATGTATAGGTTTTCCTTCGAGGTTGACGAATTGGTCGACGGACCCCGGAAAATGGGCGTCCACGGAAAGAACTACCGCAGTTCGAGGAGCTATTTTATTCAATGCTTTCGGAAGTAGGAAAGCAGCAGTGAAGAAAGAAAACTGAGAACATAGCACTCATATATTCTACACAAAAGAGTCTAAAAATAAAAATCTCTCTGTTGTTTTCTACAACCTTCGATAGCGAGATCATGTATAGACAATCGAGCAAACTAGCAAACACCTTATCACATTACTCTTCTCAACCAAAAAAGTCACTAACTCAACCAAAATGACTATAACAAAAAGGGTTACAAGTAGGATCACTTCTTTCACAAATCTCCACCTTGAGACTAATTTTCGAGATCTCACCATGAAAACGATCGTTCATAAGTTCGACCCGTCATAAACTTTAAAAATCTCAAAGCTTCATTAAACTTGGTACTTGGAATCACCTTGAGTGGTAGATCAAGCGGATTAACATCGGTTGAGATTTTCTTCACCTAATCACAGCCATTCTTCTATCAATATGTTTGTTCTCTCATGGTATATGCTATTTTTTGTTAGGTAAATATGACTTTGGGGTCACAAAAAAAAACATCCACCTGACCACTGCTCATAACCAATCTCATCAAGCATTCCCTTCAACCCGCAAGCCTCTTTCGTAGCCTCGGTCAAAGCAATATATTCGACCTGGCGAGAAGAAAGAACCAACTCTTTGCAAGCGGACTTCGACTAATGGTGTTACCACGGTGTGGCTATAACCAAATATAGGCCTTCTTTTATCTAAATCTCAATCATAGTAACGAAAAAACCTTGCAACTCTTATTGCCATCGGCTTTTATACATCGGTTTCGACAGCGGAGTCCTTTTTAAAATACTTTGAGCAACCATTTAATGACATGTTAGTGGACTCTTCCGGGTTGCTCATAAAACTTGACTCTGAAACCAATTCCATAAACCCATGCGGTCTGAGGTACAAATCATAGCATACATGATGCTACCTATCACGTTTGAATAATGGGGACACCCTTCATGTACTCGATTTCTTCTTCATAATCACTTTCCTTGATGGAAGTTAACCCCAGGCGTACGCGATAAGAGTAGACCTGAGATTTTTCTTTGTACATACCAAATAAATCCACAATTTTCCCAACACACCATAACCACTCTAAGAAATAGTTAAAGACCTACTAACATCCATTCTCATAATCCTTCTTACGAGACCAGTTCTTTCATTTCAAACTTTGAATTGAGTTTTATTAACTTTTTAGAATTTCATATTAATTCTTGCAAATTTATAGCATATCATCAACATATATCAACAAAATAAATGAAAGTCTTATCCTCTAATTTAGAGAGTAAACACATTGCCATGTTTGGCTTACTAAATCACTTAACCTTTATGAAAATATCAAGCCTATAAATACCACATTCTAAGAGATTGTTTCAAAGCGGAGTATAAAAAAAAAAAAAAAAGGATTTTTTCAAAAAAGACATACCTTGTCTTCATCTCACTTTTACAAAACATACCCTTCGGCTGGCTCATGTATATCTCTTCATATAAACTACCATGTAGAAGGCGGTTTTAACATCTAGTTAATTTCCAATTGAAGATCTTGAATTGCAAAAATAGCAAAAATTAGCATATGGAGTATGCTTTACAGGCCCCGGTGAATAAACATCATGGTAAGTGATGCCCTAACTGTGAGGTAACCCTTGGCGACTAGTCTTGCCTTCTCCACCTTTAGAATTTCTGGTCTCAATTTACAAACCCACTTGCAACCAATCACTCTTTTACCTTTAGGTCTAGAACGAAAATATACATGTCATTTTTTTGTTTAGGGATGGATCTCTTCATCTTATGGTCTTCCTTGACTAATCGATCTTTATTAGCCTTAGCTTGACATATGTATTGGTTCTTTCAACTCAAAATTCGACCAATATCTAGAGCAAAAACAATAAAGATGCAGCAGTACGACCGGATGAAGGTCTTATTTGCCTTCCTTTAGCATATATGGACAAGCATATATTCACTTAATTGATTATCTTATGACAATCCTCCCCAGTTACCTTCTATCTCAACTTCGTGAGTTGTCCTTGTACCAAAATTTTGGTTATCGGTTTCAACTACCATATCGGAAAATGAATTTCATACCTCCACCTTCATCCCCGAATTGTGGCTTTGTTAGAGCTCGATTCAAGTTCACGAAACTTAGATGGACTTTGTGTCGATTCAACTAATGTTTCTAGTTTGTGTCAACACCTTGTACAAGTGTTCTATGGGAGCATTTCTCATTGAAGTAACATCTCGGCTTATTATGCATTTCTTTTTCCTCTATCGACCGATTTCATATCCTTTTACACTAGAAGGATAATGATGTGTTTAAAACTCATCTATGTTTTGAGTCCATTTCACATGCTATATTTGAGTATTTTGCATCCAAATTCATGTAAAACTCATAACATTTCCTTTCAAGTTGGGTTTTTGGACTCTTGATGGAAATCAAGTGATTTAGTAAGAAAAGATGCAAAATATTTCCAAAAAGAAGTTTCTTGGATGAATTTTATTTTTTACATCATCTGGGCATCAAATGGTTCAAATCCACTCATGGTTGCATTCTAAATTCAAAGGGCTTCCCAGTAACACCTCACACACCGTCTGAGTTAAAGCAGAAAGTTATGACCCAAAACTTTAAGATCAGAGTAGCTTTGCTATCTGGATTCTCTGGGAACACAGTGTCGGAAAAGCCTATGTGACTTGGGAGCAAGAATCAACGATGCCGCTCTCGATGTTTAAAAAAGCTAGGTTGGGAGAACCAAAATCGACCCACAATCGGTTTCTGTGGTGACGGTCCTACCAACACCCTCGGGGTATAATTGAAAATGTCCTAGTAAAAGTGGGTAAATTCATCCTGCCAGCAGACTTCGTCATCTTAGACATGGTGGAAGATGACTCAGTTCCTATCATACTTGGTAGACCCTTCTTGGCCATGGGAAAGGCGCAAATTAATGTGTAAGAAGGTGAACTTAAATTGAGAGTCCAAGGAGATGAGGTCACTTTCCATGTATTCTAGCCCGTGAAGCATCCGGATAATGAGATCGAATGAAGACTATCGCCGAACTTCACCACACGGATATCTTGCAAGGCGACGAAAACCTTCGAGATCATGGAGTTGATTCCGCAGAAAGACACCACGAGGTGAGGGCATGGGAGCAAAAATATTTCATCCACCTTGAAGCCGGTGTTTTTTGAGGCATTGGGAGATGTGTAAGCATTCAGTTCTTCCCTAATCGAATAAGGAGATCACGAGTACATGAAGCTAACGACACAAACAAAGCGCTACTTGGGAGGCAACTCAGAAGCTTTTTTGAAATCTTTATTTCCATAATCTAGCTGCGTGTTTTGGATTTTAAGCATGGCTGACCGATTGCTTTCTATGTCGACTTATTTTGATTGTACGGTACCGGTGACCGGAGAGTAATGGAAGCGGGAATGCTTCGGAAGATCATTCGAAGTGAGAAGGGGTCGAATTTCATTAGGTTTTCTCCGTTAAATTTTTTGAAAATTTGTCCATTTGACCTTCTATGTCCGCGTCGAAGCGTTGGCCGGTGAAAATCGGCTATGTCACGTCGCGGCGTTGGCTATCCGCATTACAATACTGCGACCAGCGTCGCTGGCGTTGGCTGACGTCGCGACATCGGTTATCGCTTTACGGAACATCGCGGCGTTTAGTTTACGACGTCCGCGACGTTGGATTTATAGACTCCACAGGAAGCGGCATTCGTGGCGTTGGATCCCAACGTCGCGACGTTGTATTATCATCAACCACAGAAACGTCATGAAGTTGGCTCACGAAACCCTCTAGAACATGGCGGCGTTCAGGCAGAACTGTAGCGGCACATTTTGCCTGCAGTACATGTCAGGACCCTTCGAGTCTTCTTCCCCACGGCCTAAGTTTGAGCTCGAATCCCTTCGCTCACGCCATTCCCAGCCGAGCCTCTCCATTTGTCCAGGCTTGACCACAGGAACCTCCATGGCCACTATGCCATCTCCCCAGGAGCCTCCATCTCCCATTGCTACGGTTTGGTGCTTTTTGATCCAGGTCCTTATGGGTCCACGAAGGCTCATATTCCTTCCGTCGGAGCCGTTCTTTCTTACTCTTTGCATTTGGGTAGAGTTAGGAAGGGACCTTAGGACTGGTTAGGGCTAGTGGAAGTCCCCTAGTAGCATCTCGCCCTCGGTCCCATTATTGCACTGAGTGTTTGCTCAATTGCCTGGATGAAGGCTTAGGGTGGCTTCCAGTGTTCTTGTTCAAAGTTCCAGCCTGTGCTGGTGAGGTTGGAGACTACGGACCACATCTGATTAGATCTGCTGGCACCCTGGGCCACGCCCCACTTGCTGTAATAGGTAAAGTGCCAGATGACCTTGACGAGGCGGGCTAGTGAGAGCTCGCCCGTACCGCTATGATCAGCGACATGGTTGTCAACAAGAGTGAGCAGAAAAAAGTTGACCTCATTCAAAAAAGCCGATCGTTCATTAAGGAAAAGGGGTTTCACACGCCAGGACATTCATACTAATACGGATTAAGGGATGGTGGTGCTATGTCAACCCCTCACCCATTTCTTGCGTTGTAGTGCAGTACTACGTAATCTCCTCTCCCATGTTTGAAAAGGTTCGGGTGCGCGAGGGTGTTGGTAGACTTCGGTAGCGAAGTATCGACTTGATGGCCCACCAGCGCGACCAGGTTCCCTAGGAAGGCCCTTTGATGGGGCTCCATGCGCGGCCTCGACCCATCCCGAGAAGTCATTAGGGTATTAACCAACGGTCAGGGTCAATGGAAGCTTAATAGTGATGGGCATGCGGATGCACTTCCAGGCCAAACATTTGGCGCATCCTAAGATACGGCATCGCCGTCACATCACATCTCATTTTGGCGCGACAAAATGTGTGTGAAGTGACGACAACGTGCCCCTGCCAATTATGCCGCATCCTCGAAGACATCCCTTTTGATGTAGGGCAGGTTATAGAGGATGCCATCCTCCTGTCAGGGATGAGAAAATTAACCTAAGGCACCCCTTTTCATTCGGCCTACGTAAAGGCAGGTATTAGGTTCTATTGGAGGCCATTGATGAGTTTGAATGGCCCAAAGTCATATTCTACATCAGATCCTTTACCAACCTGGCGTTCATAAGTTAGTTGATGATGAGACACGTCTTGGTGGTCCCATTTCTATCCAGACGATGGTTCTTACTACTCGGCCATTTGTTCCATGTTTGCTACTCATTTTCCCTCGCCGAGTTCATGCACCTATGTTTCCAAAGCGAGGAATAATGTCGACATAACAATAAGAAGTCTCTTCTTATCTCAGTTTCTACGAACTTGTGGATGTTGGGTTGAGAACCCTATTACACTTTCGTTAGCGTATTCTTTAGAACAACTACTTTGCTTTGACCCGGTCACGAATTATCAGCTATGTACTCGTTCAGTCTAGTGCGCCACATCTCTCTCTATAGTAGATCTACAGAATATGGTTAATCAGGTTCATCTTCTATCTTCCATCTTCCAGTGCATCCCAACAACGCTCTTTCTACGATACTCGGGTACTTCTCCTCGTGGCTTCTTGATTACTTGTTGTAATCATACGTGACTTCTTCTCCGATGTTGTCTCTTCACACATACACTTCTCTCCACACCACATATCGCGCAAATGGTTCTCCTATGCGCATCTCTCTAATCTTGGTATGTCTCTACACACCTTGTCTGTTTCCAATGTTGCAGATTCCCCCGACTCACTCATAATGCCTTCTATCATTAGGCCCGACTAAGCTGAACTTGGTTTTCTCTAACCTTTTCACCTGCTTGGTGTGGTTGTGGGATTCTCGAGCAAGGGATAGATCATTGGAATTTTGCCCGTGTAGGTCGGGAAGGTTGTTTGAGCTCATCTTTCTTCATCTACCGTCCTCGTCTCTCTACTTCACTTCTCCTAAAAGCGGAGCACCTCCTCTCTTGCTTTATAGTTCTCGCGCTTGGTCGTGCATCTATCTACAGGGTTAAGCTTGGCCCAGTTTCTAGGGTTTTGTTAGGTTCGTTTCCAAATAAGAATTTTGATTGTATGCCTTGTCAATTTGGCAAACAAACACTTTACCATTTAATAGTGTTTCTCATGCTCTATCTCCCTTTAGAATCGCCCCATTCATTATGATAATAAGGGTCCCTCTCCATTACTAATCGGGGTGGGTCACGTTATTTTGTTACATGGGATGTTGCCAGGATATGGTTTTGGATTTATCTCTTCAAAAATCATTATGAGCTTACCACATATATCGTGACTTTTACTAAAATGATTGAAACCACTGAGTTTTTCTAAACCTATCAAAGTTTTCAGAGATCGGCGATGCCAGGAATATACAGCCCGTGAATTTACCTCTGATACACATCGGTTGGTATTGTTCCTCATTCCACTTGTGCTGGCACTTCTTAGCAAAATGGCAGGGCTGAGCGCAAACTTCGTCATATTCTTGATGTTCGTGCAACTACTATAGCTGCTTCTACTCCTACTCAGTTTTGGGGTAAAGCTTCTCTTACTGCCGTTTACACCATCAATCGATGTCCTTCTCCCATTGTTCAGAATCAAACTCCTTATGTTTTGTTGTTTGGTTCTTCTCCCTCCTATGACTTACTTAGAGTCTTTGGATGTGTCTGTTTTGTTCTTATTCAAGATCATGAAAGAAGCAAACTTCAGTCTCGTTCTCATTTGTGTTGTTTTCGTGTTTCTCAACATGTGGTCTTTTGGGAACACAAAATGTTTTACCAACTACCTCATGTTCCTGTTTCCCCTATTCCCTCTATCGATCCTCTCACGACCTTTTTCCTGAGGAGTCTCCCACTTCTATGTTTGAGCAACCACCCTCCTTGGTCTGCGAGGTGATTTACTCCCCCTCATATTTATGATGTTTCTTCTCATGCATTTGATGAGCTTCCCGCCTGGGCGTGACTTGCTTGCAGGCGCGGTATGGATCCTTTAGGTCCTTTTGACTCCCATGCACTTCGCCATTCCCATCGGGTAACTACTCTTCCTTCTCACCTTTGTAACTTCCATTGCTTTTCTGCTTTTGCCTCTCTCTAGGAACCTCACACTTTTAATGAGGCTTCCTCTAACCCTTTATGGCAGCAAGCTATGAAAGAAGAGTTGGATGCACTGCATAAGACTGGATCATGGGATTTGGTTGATCTCCCCTCTGGAAAAACTGCTATTGGTTGTAAATTGGTTTATAAGATCAATACTCGTCAGTGTGCTTGTTAGTCGCTAAGGCTCGCCTTATTGCCAGGGGTTTTACTCAGGAATATGGGATTGATTATGAGGAGATTTTTACTCATGTGGCTAAACTTTCTTCTGTCATGACTCTTATTGTCGTTTCTACGGCTCGCAAATGGCCACTCTTTCAGATGGATGTCAAAATTGCTTTTCTTAATGGTGAACTCTCAGAGGAAGTCTATATGAAGCTTCCTCTTGGTTATTCTCACCCTCTAGGGTTCCCCCACAAAGTATGTGGACTACGGCGGGCACTTTATGGTCTTAAACAAGCTCCTCGAGCATAGTTTGCAAAAGTTCCAATTCACCCATCTCTCGGCATATGGTTTTTCAAGCGGTTCTTTGATACAACTCTTTTTTTGAGATGGTCTGGTCATGGTATTACTATTCTCCTCTTGTATGTCGATGATATGATTATTACAGGTGATGATATGCAGGGTATTCAAGATCTAAAGCACTTTCTTGGTCATCAATTTGAATTGAAAGATCTCAACAATTTTAATTACTTTCTTGGTCTAGAAGTTTCTTCTTCTACAGATGGTTATTATCTTACTCAGGCCAAATATACTTTCGATCTGATTTCTCGAGCCAGCATCACTGATAGCAAGATAGTGGACACACGTGAGTATAAGCTATTAGTCTCGATTCTCATGATGGCAAAAAAGCCACTATCGATGCTACTCTCTGAGCAGACTTTGTTGGGAGTCTAATCTATCTCACTATCACTTGCCCTGATATTTTCTATGTAGTTCATGTAGTCAGTCAGTTTATGGCTACCCCTAGATCACCTCATTATGCTGTTGTTCTCAGGATTCTTTGATATCTGAAAAGCACCATATTTGTTGGTCTTCATTTTTCTTCCCATTCTTCATTAACTCTTCAGGCATATTCAGATGTAGATTGGGCAAGTGATCCCACTGATCATCGATCTACTACAGGATATTGTTTTCTTCTGGGTGATTCTCTTATCTCTTGGAAGCAAAGAAACAAAAGTCATTACTTTCGTTCCAGCGGTAAGCGTAATATAGAGCACTAGCGCTCATTTACGAACTTATTTGGTTACGTTGGTTACCACAGGATCTTGGTGTTGATTGTTCCACTCTGACTAAAGCTTCAACGTGACTCCATTGGTACTATTCAAATTGCTCATAATGATGTGTTCCATGAGCATTACTAAATATATTGAGATTGATTGTTATTTCATTCGTCATCATACGCTGAGAATTACGCTCCGCACTTGATGCGATTTCCTCTCGAGTTAGGCGATATCTTCACCAAACCCCTTCTTCCGGGAACTTTCGAGCTAACTTCCAAACTCATAATGGTTCTCTTAAACCACCATCGGTTTGAGGGGATGTTAGATTCTTGTATGGCAAGTTAATTATATGGCAAGTTAGATTATTGTATATGGAAATTGTATATTTTCACTCTTAGGTTTGTATAGCCTAGCCTATATAGGCCTCATCGTACATGTAATATACGAGTTTATAATATACAAAGACTCAAGTCTTTCTTCAATATCTTTGTTGTGAAAATTTTATATATGCTACATTTTTAATTTGTCAGAATTAATTGGTATAATGTTTGCTACTTCCGATCGACTTTTAATTTGGGAAAGATTGGTTTTTATTTTCTCTTGATATTTTAAAACTAAAGTAAGATATATTTATTCTCCTAAAATTAACTGATTTTGTTGAAGCAGAAAGTAATAAGAGGAATGCGCATGAAAAGTAACAACTTTGTTATTAATTTGTCCAATGCTTTTATTGATTTTATTGAGGTATACAATATGATTTCCATTTATTTTGAAAACAAAACTACATAGGGCCACGAAAATTTGTTTTATAATGGGGTTTGAATCATAACCTCAATTTGAAGATAAATTACTTAACCATCATACTCTGACACCCTCCTAAATAATAGCATAAAAATAATTATTGGCTCCAAAGACTATATATTTGATAATCCTATAATGACTATAATACGTATGATTCCAGTTATACAGCATATTGTCGACCATGATTGATGTCTTTATTTAATCAAATATGTTTTGATGTCTGAATCGCCCACCATCATACCAAGACTACACAACCACATGTAGCAACAAGTCGGCGACAAAATTAACCCCATGTAAATGAGTGATTTAAGTCCAAAATGGCCAAAACTCACCCTTCTTTGCAAGAAAAGGGTAGCCGTGAGAAAAGGCGAGAAGAAGAAATGAGTACTTAGCGAAGAGGATGCTTTCCCATGATCCATCGAATAAATTATTATAGCATTTCTTTTTCAAAATTCTTTTTGTAGTCTTTTCAGGTCCATAAAATCCCTATTTTAATAAAAAACTTGCTACCATTTCCTTTCCAACATGCATTTATTTATTTTTATTTTCCCTGATTTTTAATAATTTTTCTAGTTTTCTCGATTTTTTAGTAAACATGAATAAATTTATAATTATAACAATAATGGATTAATCCACTGTTTATGATTATTATTTCATGATCATTAAGAAGGTGAAAATTATATAGTTCATTCATGCACAAATAAATTGGATATATCGGTGGGTCTAACATATTTGATATTCTCCTTTCATTATTGACTTTAACCATCTAATAATAATTGATTTCTATCTTGCTATTGTGAAATATAAATGATATTTTATTTACACTTGCTATTTCAAACTAACCCCGTTTTGATTATATATTTTTTGTTATTATGATTACCACTTTATGATATTCACTAATTGTTGAGTACGGTTCTGATCTTGAAACTAGAGTGAATTAAAAAAATATTATATTAGATAAATAATTTTATGGACTTGCTTATGTCCGGTTACTCACTTGGGGGCAGTTTTTATGCCATTAAAGGTTTATAGTAGGGCCCTTGGTCACACACTCTCTATAAGACTCTGGTTAGCCCATTGGACTGGAGGACCAACTCTCTCGAAAAACCCATTATTACTTGCACAAACTATAAAAGGCCTAGAGCAAGTAAACAATGAACATGCTGTATTTTGGTGATCTAGGGTTTTAGAAATAAAGAGTGGTTTGAGTAGTCTATCCTGGAGCACTCTATGGTGTTCTTTGTCTCATAGGAGTTAGTCTGTTTTGCATTTGGAGGATAGTATATTTTATGTGTAAAAAGAAATTGGTATGTATATTTTATATTTGTATATATTTTAATATATATTTTCAGCAATTGGTATCAGAGTAAGGTTAATATGCATAATAAATTATTTTGTAACTTGTTTGTATATTGATCTGCCTTTGACAATTGATCATTTTTTGGATTGAATACATGTATGTGTTCAGCCATTCTTACGTGTTGGTATACAAGTGTGATTTTTTTATTTGGACCTGAAAAACTTAGGGTTCTTGCGCGTAAAGGGTGCGGTGATCAATCCAATCGAAGGTCTAAAATTTGGGAACCAATGCCTACCACTTCCTGTAGATTTTTTTTTTTTAAGTCTTTGATTACTGTACGAGTTAGAAAGCGTGGGTTGCCAAATAGAAATAAATAAATCAATGGCTATTATTTTAAATAAATCAATAACAATGTGATCTTTACCTTTTCCACTTCTGCTAGAATGAGTAATCGAGAAAGGAGTTTTCTTTTTATTATTATTTTATATCATATTGATTTTGAAGATTTTAGTATTTACAAGTCTATTTGGAGACACAACTACATGACATCATGAAACCATATATATATATATATATATATTTGGAAACCTATAATTCTTACAGTCTGTTTAGATAATATTTAGATATTCAGATAAGATTTTATTTAGATAATCAAGGATTTCTCAATATTCTAAATATCTTTCCATGATATTCTTCTTATCTAATTATTCTATATATATATATATTTCCTTTCAAAGTTTTATATCTTTTAAGATTATCCTCAATTTTCATTTCTTTTTGTAAGTTTTTTTACTGATGGAAAGACTTAATAAATTCTAATCTGATATTGCATGATTGAAGTTGTGATCTTAGTATGGAATAAATATTTCATGAGCCTTGATTTTGATGAAACACAAAAATTTAGTGAATCTCATTATAAATAAAAAAATAAAATTGTTATTTATTATTTATTATAAATAAAAAATTCCTAATCTTATTTATTTCCTTATTATTCAATTTCAAATTTCTTGAATTAAATATCTACGTTTGGAATTGAATTGTGTTAGCTTTCCCTAAATAGGCTTTATGCCTAGTTAGATCTGATTATTGTGGGATTTTAGGTACTCGGTTCTTCTTATGAGACTTATGTTTGCCTATATTAATTATACAATGTAATGTATTGGCACCAGTGAAGATATTTTACCTATTTCAAAAATTGTCAATAGGTTATTTTCTCCAGCTTACATTAATCGGGGTCTATATGGATAACCTAAGGCTACCGCGTCAATGGTTTCAATTACTTTACTCCATGATGCTTGGAATAGCAATGGAAATTGATGGAATGCCATGAATTGCAGGTTCCAAGTTATCCTATCAGTAATTTAGTTTAATGCATTTGATTGCGGTTATTTGGTTGACTGCCCTTGGTTCGCGAAAGGGTATCTTTAGTGCTACAAAGACCCTAGCGATATCGATTTTATGTTTTGTGTTGAGGTGCTGAATAATAGTTATTGTTTTATACATTTTAAATGTCTTGTTGTGTTTGCTATTTTCATAGCTAGTAGCACCCGAATGTTACACTTGATATTTGCCATGATGAAATTAGATGGGACAAATTATCAAAAGTGGAAGAAGACTTTAGTTATGAATATGACATTTATGAAATTGGATTTGGCTTTGGAGATGGATCCATCAAAGAAACTAACTAATGACAGCAGTACAACTATTAAGAAACTTTATGAGGATTGAAAGTACTCTAACAAGTGTTGTATGATGATGATGATGAAATTGCATGGATGAAGTTGTATATGCTAGCATTCCTACGATTGGATTACAACAAAGGGACTCTTAAGGAGATATGAAAAGTTTATCAAATTTGACATGAATGAGAAGCATCATTATTTGGACCTTTTGAATAATACAAAGTATGATGGCGTTAAAGGAGTAAGGGACCATATTATGTTGCTTTGCCCTATTATAATAAGTTGAAAGGGCATTAAGAAGGACATTGGATAAGAGTTCTTAACCTATACTATAATGAAGAGTCTTCCATCTCAATTTGATTACATAAGGTCTAGTTTGAATACCAGAAAGAAGGTTGTGGCTTGGAGGAATTGAGCGCTATTCTTGTCGAGGAGGAGGATGACATTAAGCTAAATAGGTGAAGTCAGTTGCTATGGTATCACATCAGTAAACCAAAGTCTAAAGAGTTTTGAAGAAGGGACAAAAGTTGTGAGAATTGGAAGGTACTGCAGGATGAGAATACAAGGGCCTAAGGATGGCACTCATCACACAGGAGAAAGGAAGGAGTACTTTAATGGAAGGTGTAGCTATTGCAAGAAGGTTTGTCACAAGAAGATAGACTATTGGAAATTAAAAGGAAAGCAAGAGAAAAAATGTAATATTTTAATGATTGAGACCAATATTATTGATGTTCTTATGAATACTTGGTGGTTAGATATAGGAGCAACAATTCATGTTACTAATTCATTGCAGGGGATGATAAGTCAAAGGGGGTTAACCAACCTTGAGCAACATGTGTATATGGGAGATAGCTCAAGAGCAAAGGTGGATATTATGGGAATAATCAAGTTAAAGCTTACCACTAGATATGTTTTTAAGTTACAAGAAGTTTCCTATGTACCTTCAATAAGAAGAAACTTGTTACCTATTTATCTTTTTTATAGTCAAGGCTATAGTTTTTTGTTTAGGAAATAACATAGTGGAAATGTATAAGGATGGTAAATTTGTTGGTTCGGGAACTTTATGCGGCAATTTATATAGACTTGATTCATTTAGTAATGGTCTCAATTATTCTGTTAATTCCTATTGTTGCGTCTAAGCGTCAAGGAGTTAATGATAATTCTTCAATCTTATGACGAGTGTTTGGGACATATTTCTAAGCACATAATGGAAAGGTTGAGTGAAGGATGAAATGCTTCCTAATCTTGACTCCACGACATTGACTTGTGTAGAATGTGTGCAGGGAAGCTAACTTTACAAAGTGCAGAAAATATAAGATAGCAAAGTGTGGAGATGTTTTGGAGCTAATCCACCTTGATATAATTTGACTTTTCACACCGGCCCTTTGGGTGGTTTAGGTATTTTATTACACTTCGCGATGATTTCTTTCATTATGGACATGTTGAGCTTATCGCAGTTGAAAGTCAGATTCTTTTGGTTTGCCTTTAAGGGTTTAAGGTAAAGATGGAGCTTCAAAACCGAGGAAGCTAAAAGTTGTAAGGTCTGACATAGGTGGTGAGTTTTATAGTAGAGATGATGAGACTGGAAGGAACTCGGGGCCATTCACAATTTATTTACATGAGTGTGGCATTGATGCACAATACATAATGCCTAGTACTCCTTAATAGAATGGCATAGCTGAGAGGAGAAATCGCATTTCGTTGGATATGGTGCGTTCTATGTTGGCAAAATCTAGCTTGCAGCAGGTGCGCAGTGGGGAGAGGCCTTGAGGATGACAAGCTATTTTGAATCCCAAGTCCCTAGTAAATCTATTCCTAGACTCCTTTTGAATTGTACTAAAGATCATATGTTGACATAT
>JAEQBH010004085.1:0-142849 GCA_016808115.1 Tetrastigma voinierianum
GGAAGTGAGGACACCCGAGATCGATCTCATGGTCTTAGTCATCACTGTGAGGAAAGGCAAGAACCTAAATATCGGAGGTACAACCTTCACTCATCTCATCTTATATCCCGGTATTCTATCTTGCACAAGATAGCTATGTGTAGTTCTGGTTGGCAACCACCCATCAAACGACGTACACGAAGAACTTCGTCACCCCCCTTTTCTAGATAAGCATGAAGAGAAAGTTCAACTTGGGTAAGTTGGTGTTCAAACACATCATGAGACATGTCAAGAACGCAGCATACTACACTCGGGTTATCCTTCTCTCGATATATGATACCTCACAACATATAAGCTGGATATAGTGACCCTCGGCCGACATCTTAAGGCCTTTAGTCGCCGAGTCTGTGATCAACCATACGAAGGACATCATCCATAGGATGTCCCTTCAAGAAAGAAGTTAAATTTCCACAAGCAAGTGAAGTCAAAGGGAAAGTCTCAAAGACATTCCTTAAGTCTGGACCCATGACTACCTCCTTGAGTCAACCTCGAGCTTCGAAAATGAAGAAGTTGATAACTGATCTGGATCGGACAATATATTCCTAAGAAATCATGTTGGGTAATGTCTATGAACAACAATAGTTGGCAAAATTGCAAATCCAAGGTTTTCAAAAAATGAGGGAGGAGCTAATAAAGGACTTCGAGGAGATAAAGAAACCATGATCACAGCTCCATATCCTCCATAAGAAGGAGATGATCTCGATGGGGAGTGTGTACAGATCTCTATACCCTCTATCGACTCCTCACCACTACCTAAATTCCTATCCGCGACTACGACTCGCAACTGGGACTCGCATGCCGCAAGAGATTGATGCACTTGCTTTTAGGATCAACATTGGTTAGCTAGTCTTTGACTCACCTTCACCGACTCCAATGGTGGCTGCCTCAAATGACTAGCCATCGTCCGAACGAAGTGGCTACCAAAGTGGAGACACCGAGCCACTGATTCTACCATCTCCTCAATGCCCCCCAATTATAGCCTTCAGCAAAAAAAGAGGAGAAGACAAATGATATATAATAGATGAATTTATTTCAGACTTTTAATTCCTTCATCAGATACGGTCGAGATAAAAAGGATGGTCCATAAAACAAATAGAAATCTTCATCCCAAGTGTCATGTCTCGCCTACCTTCGTTGCATCGCCTTGTCTCATTCTTTTTATGAGGTGGTTTTCGCTAAAGACATAGAAAATGGAGAGATTGGGTTCGAGATCATTCCATATCTTCATCTCGAGTATTCAACAAGAAGATGACTACTTTAGAGATCGAGTTTCGTGAAGATTTGATAGTTTAAACATGAAGTCCCTATAAGAACTGTGAAGTAGTCCTGCATTTCAAGGCAATTCTACAATGCAGGACGTGGTAGCCTGATAAGCTCCGACTAGTGGTCGAGTCGATGTGGAATGCAAGTCGGCTTATGGAACTCGAAAGGCGCATCGTGAGCAAGGCACCAACGGGAGAAGGATCATTTTTAGCAAGTAGATAAAGATCAAATCAGCAAGATTCAATCATCTAAGCTTTCGAACTAGAATTAAAAACAAATCAGGTTTCTATTCTAAAGAGGATACTTGGGTAGCAAGTTTTCTTATTCTGCTGAGATAGCTTAAAAGCAAGTTCAAGAAAATAGAAGGGATTGTTGGAGCCATAGTAGGATAATGATCCAACTCTATAAAGACTTCCAAGACTGAATTTCAGTGCTATAAATTCAATTCTTTAGAAGTTACTCATCACGGATTTCAAGAGTAGAGTTTGAAGAAGAGCTAGCGAAATCCAGACGTGCTAAAGGAGCATGGAGTGCGTATACTGGGTCAAGGTGATCACATGTTAAAAGCCTTCACCTCGGTCAAAGATAACGTTTTAAATTTCTTTATCTTATTTATGTAATGTGGGCTACGGGTGGGAAATGTTTTCAGAGGAATGAAGGGAGTTCATTTCGAATCTCACTCACGAAGAATTAGGCAAAGAAGGGTCGCGCGGCAGAGAGAGTCTCATACCACATGCTATCAATTGTAACTCAATCATATTAGTTGAAATCCTTGCATCTCTGCAAGATGTCTCGTGGATAGTCAGATTTGCCGAACCACGAAAATATCGCAGGTTTTTACTTTAGTGCATATATCTTGTATCTGCTCTACACACATAACATCCCACAAGAGAGCTCGGACTCATCGCACTTAAGTCTGAACTACAACATATTCCTAACATCAAGAATTATGTCACAAAACACACACTTCTATATGAAAAATAGATTAATAATAATATTGATAATATTAATAGTAAATTATTATTCTCCCATCTTTATAATATTTAAGGATATGAATAAGATTTGAAAATTCAAGCTGTAGACGTGATCGGGTTTCTGGAAGCTAGGTGCGGATTCCATTATCTTCTAAATATAGAAAATATACCAATTTGAAGGTAAAATAAAGAATTGTGGTCGAGATGCTTATAAAATCCTAAATTTACACGCATAAGAAATTATTTCAACTTAAGTTAAATATTAACTAGAGTAACTAATAATAAAAACACCAGCTTTGAAGGAGCCATCTAAATCTCATAACGGAGGTGGGTCAAAGACTTGCAAGCGACTCCTTATGCTTCCTAAACAGACTCAACTTTTGACGAACGAGAGAATGTGGATAATGGATGAAATAATATTATCGAGCCCTTAAAAAAAAATAAATATATAAAAACACAGAACTTTTATCATTTCTTTTTTTTTTCACACTAACCTCTTTTCAAAAAGATGAATTTGCTTTATATATTAAATTCATTTTTTAAAGAAATAGATTTATTTTTATATAGTCTTTTGAAATATTAGCTTATTTTTGAAAGATGAGTTTATTTATTTATTTTTTTGCATTGGATTTGTCTTTTCTGGAAAGGCAAATTTATTTTTTATATTATACTTGTTTTTTTAAAGAAACAAGTTCTACTCAGTACCAAATATCGGAATATATATATATATATATATATATATATATATATATATATATATATATATATATATATATATATATATATATATATAAAGAGAGAGATGAATGAAAAGTAAATAATGACAAAAGAAATTTTTTTAATACATTCTAATTTAAAGGTAATAAAATGTCCTTTGGACCCTTTTCCTATCTCCTAACGTGACAACGTCGTATCGTTACTCAAACATACTTATTCTGGTTACAAGCAAACAACGAAAGTACAAATAAGGCTGGTAATTTCTATTTTTTTCCATTCTCCATTTACTCATTCTATTTTTTATATTACACAATATATAAATAATATAACCAAGACAGAGACGCCTTTATTCTTTAAATATAATTAGTTCTGTATCCTTTCTCTGACAAGCACCAACCTCCATACCTGCACAAAGAGAAAAAGAATATGATCAAATTATATTTCTAAGAAATGGGCATTCTTACACATAACCACATGAATTTAAGAATACTCTATAAGGCTTACAGTTTGCTCTCTCTATGGTGAACACTTGTTTCATTTCACTTATAACCAGGTACGAAATAGATTGGGGTGATTTAAGAGATTTCAGTAGTTGGAGGAAGAGGAGGAGGAAGTAAATAATGTCGATTATGTGGTATGTTCATGGTACACACATAGAGAAAGGTGTGGATATGGATGAGGGAAGCGTGGAGAGGAGTGAGCCAAGTATGCTGAAGTAGTGTTGGGAAGCAAACATAGGAAAACAACAAATATGAAGAGAGAATTTGTAAAGGAGACCATGGAGATGGAGATGGAGATGGAGTTTTTCTTCAACTTTTTGCTTCCCATATCTTTACTAGCTAGCAAAGTGTTTATGCTCCTATCGCCTATGCTTGTCTTGTATATCCTTTTTATACACAAGTGTTTTTTTTTTTTTTTTTGGAAATTAATAACCATCCACTCTTAGTCTTGCGTATTAGACACTGTAAAAATCAAAGTCTTGCCTTAGAATTATGAAATGGTGTATAACCAATCTAGACCGGAATTTAGTGGGGGAAGCGACTTATGATCGGTCTCTCCACTAGAATGAGTCGAAAGACCAGCAGTAAACGTTTGATCACGCAAAACACTGAAAAGAAGAAAAAAAAAGTGAAAAGAGAAATTTGGTGATGACTGGTTCTGGCACGCAAGCAGAGTCGGTCATGACAATTCGCTTGTTTTTCAGTTGTCTGTTATTTACCTTTCAATTTTTACTCATTTGCTTTTTTTAAGATTTTTCAAATGATTTAATATCAATTTTTTGAAATTTTTCAATAATGTAAAAACCTAAATTCATTTTTTTTTTTGATGCATCTAATCAAATTTTACGATCTATTTCATGCTTAATAAAATGAAAATACTATATTTTTTAAATTTTATTTAAAAATTTATCGCTTGAAAATTTAGATAAAAAAATTAAAAGATTAATTTTTTTTGTAAAACAATGATCAATTACTAATATATTAAATACTATTCAAAATAAAAGTTTTATTAAGATTATGTAAAAAACCAAACACCAATTTAGTTTAAGTCTATTATAGTTTCCTTGCAATACAAAAATTTTCATATGTATTGCAATGTCATTTGTATATAATCGATACTTTGTCGACCTTAATGGCTAATGCAATAAATGAATTGATGCAATGTTATAGGAAGTCTTTAATGGTAAGGTCAGTTTTGATTTGTTTGAGTCTGCCGCTAGCCCCACGCCTCAGGTTAGCGAGTCCGAATCTGCCTGGGGATGCAGGGAGGCCAAGATGGCAAGCTGGCAGTCCTAATAATGAAAACAAATTTTTTTAAAATTTAATCTCCTCAAACTTAAAATTTAACGTACCAACTAAGTTACACTTTATTCGAGTTATACATTAACTTTTATCAAAATACATATTATAAACAGTTACATAAATGCATTTTTAAAAAAATAACATACAGGATAAGGGGGCTATCAAGGCGGGTTTAGGCAAGCTCTACAAGGTGACACCCCAATCAAGGGGGTCTTTTATTTATTTATTTATTTATTTTTATTTTTATTTTTTATTTTTATTACCACTTTATACGGTCCTGGCCGCGACACACTTTGTCGTTGCGCGCCACTCCTCGTGCGCTTAGCCTCAGAAGGCACGCCGCCTAGTTCAAGCCACGCCGCACGCATGCCTCAAGCTGGGTTCCCCGCCGCGCGCGCATGGCCTTCTCTGTCCAACAAAACACAACGCCACACTGCGCCAAGGGAGTAGAGCGCTGCTCGTTGCACAAGCATACGTACTCGGGCGCGACACGCTGGCTCGCTCTAATCGTTGCAACATAGAACGCTATGTCGTGACGTAAACTCTCTTGGCCCATACCCCAAACTCAATCGCGACAAGAAAACACTATGTCGCAACCTAATATCTCCTGAGCTCCAGCCAAACTCGGCTGACGTGAAAATACCTCACACATGACATAAAACCTCATCCAAGCGCCAAACTCGTCAAGGACGCAAAAACACTCCTCACAGAACATAGAAACTCATGGTCTTGACCAAACTCTATCGCGATACAAAAGCACTTCACGCGACATAATTTCTTCACTCGCCAACTCGGGTCGCGACATAAAAATATTTCACGAGACATAAAAATCCCCTGTCTCACCTCTCAAACTCCGTCAGCGACACAAAAACACTCCCCTCACGCAACATAAAATCCCCCGCCCAAGGCCACACTCCTGGTCAGCGACAATAAAAACACTCTATCGCAACATAATTTCTCTCTTCTCTCACCTTGCAATAACTCCTCGTCATGACATAAAAACCTCACGGTCTCGACCGACTCTTCGCAAGATAAAAACACTTTGTCGCAACATAAAATCCCCGCCCAAGGCCAAACTCTGTCGCGACACAAAAATACTGGCCGTGACATAGAAACTCGGTCTGACCAAACTCATTGCGACACAAAAGTACTTGCTGCGATAGAAATCCTCGCCAAGACCAAACATGTAAACACGAAGGGTGCACTTGTCATACCGCCTCGCCACGACATGAGTCCCATGTCACGACAGAGAAGCAAGCACTGTCGCGACATGAAAATACAATGTAATGACCAAGCAAGTGCCTGCAGCCTGAGAACCAAGTCACGACATTGCGAACCCCGCTTGCGGACACGCACTAGGAAACTCACACGACCAGAAACCCCGTCACGACCCCAAAACTTACTTAAACCCGCATTGCCATTCCTGCATTTCGCACCTCCAAATTTTTTCAAGACACTGTAAGTCGTCACAATGGCCTTAGCATAATAAAAGCAACATGAAAATCCGAAAACCTCGTCAAACCTCAGACATTAAATACAAAATGAGTTTATTATAATTCTTCTTTACATAACGTAAAAACTCGGATAACTGGCCCGGTAATTTTACAAAATACGTAATGTGCCTATAATCCGCCTTCTTGCCATTAAGGCCTGATGGATTCCATCTACCGGGTAGCCTCCAAAGACTTGAAAAATATTTTCCCACGACAAGCGAGCAATGCCAGCAGAGGAATTTTCTACAAGGGCTATTCCCCACCTATGCACATGAAATGCCATGACTTAACATTTAGCAACACGCTGAAAGCAAAACATATGCATTTCTATATGAATGCTCTCATGTCATACGTTACGTGCCTCTATCGACTCCTCACACACGCCACGCCATGTATGAAAAACTTTCATTTCCAAAACACAAGATTTTTGTTTTACATTTCAACTCCTTGGACAGTCTCCGAAAAACCGCTTTATTCAAAAGCCAAGTGTCTTTTATGGGTAACGAAATTTTTGGGGTCTCATCGCAAGCGTCGTACACCTTCCAACACTTTCGGGAACTTTCATCGCTAGATGCATGTGTCTGACCAAGAATACAGGCTTTTCACCTATGGGGGTGTCTATCCCTTCTTGCTACTACTCGACACATAATTTCCAACCGTGCGACTCTAAGACCTCGTCCCTTTTTTAGAGCCCACCATTTAAACACCAAACACAGTGTTCTTTCATGCCATGCACTCACACCCGTTTCACTCGATGTCCCCGTGCATATACAATGTAGAATGTCATCAGCTGTTCTTTCATGTTACATTTACTTACGAGAGCTACATGCAACATTTATGATTTATGGATAATCATATATACAACATACAATTTACATCCATAATAAAACTCATGTAAATACATCAATTTCAACATATATCCACATGATTTTTCACACACTTGCATGTCATTCAATCAAGCAACAACACACAAAACTAGATCCTCATGTTCAGACCCAGGACAATACACAGTTCAACATGTCAGTCCATGTCCAGCACTGACACACTACAAAATCATCATACCCAAGCCTATATTTTCCATCAAGTACACCCTACTTCAGAACTGCAGTTTTGAGAACAGAGAGGACCTAGAAATAGGTCCTTAATTCACCAACGCTGATCACAACCGGTTAATCAACCCCACCGTTGCATACACCATGGGCCATTGATTGACCCTTAGACAAGGACTAACCAGAGTAGGAGAGAACCCCTACCTCTTGGAGTTTGATGAAAACTCCGGATCTTGGTACCTACATGAAGCTCTCGTTGTGTAGATAAACTTACCTCTTGCTTCGACGAGTTTTGATCGTCACTTTGTTAAAGATTTAAGGAAGTGTTGCCGATCACTCCCTCCGTTTCCCATTTTCTTTTCCCTTCCTTTTCCTTCCCTTCCCTCCTCTCCATCCGTCTATCCACTACTTGATCTTTCTTTAGGGTGACACTTCGTCCCATGTCCCCTTTGTTTTTTGTCTTTGGTGACAAGTGTCATTTATGACACCTAACCCACTCATCATCTTTCAACCACTTCCCACTTGATCTTTTCAAGACCACACATGGTCTCACCATGTGGCATTTTCCACATGTCCCTATTTTAAGTCATGATGCCATGTGGCGCCGTGCCACACGTTGTCATGCCATTTACCTGTCTCACCTTCAATTACGTGAAATTTCAACCGCCTTAGACCCGATGCAATTCGCCGTGCAACTAAACCCGCGAGACCCACTTACGGGTGAGGTTCCTGCCCGTCACTCCGCTGGGTCTAGGGAATTTCCAGACTTCCCACCTGTACGGCAAATTACCGTTTTGCTATTTTTTCAGAAAAATTGAATTTTTCTCGGGTTTTACATAAGGGCTCGACATAAAGCCCTTAGTCTAACCTTTCTAAAAACTCGCTCATCGACCGCTCCAAAACAGGCTCAAGCTTTGGAGACCTATAATATGGGTGATCTAATAAAAAAAAACCTATTTTAACATGTGGATTCTACAAAGACAAAATACATTTTGTAAATTATATTTTCTGTTAACATATTTTAAGAGATTAAGTTATATATATGACATAATTTGTGCCATATTTCATATATTTTTATAGTAGTTCTTGCAAAATGTTTGTCGCACGCCTCCATTTGCTTCCTCCTAAGGATGTATGAATTTCAAAGATGGATAACATTGGGCCCTGCTAAAACCCAGTCCCAATTCGAATTTCATTTATTACAAAAGCTTAATTATCCTAATTTATAACTTCATTTGGTTTTCGTATATTTAATTAATTCATTTAAAAATATTACAAAATCAATTAGCACAATGTGCTTTATGAGCATAAAATAAATTTAATTTTCATTATTAATTATAAACGTATTGTTGCAATGTATGTAATGCCCACGCTCACCTACAGATAATAAGCTTGTGAATTCATTTAGTTCATGAATGTGATTTATACAAAGTCATTATGGTGGTTATTATGGTTGTCATTATGGTAATTATTGTTGACCGGACCAAAAGACATGTACAAATTTATAACACTATTGCCAAAAGACTATTGTCTAATCCCCGGCAACGGCGCCATAAAACTTGTTGACCAGACCAAAAGACATGTACAAATTTATAACACTATCGCCAAAAGACTAGTTGTCTAATCCTTACTAAATCCACACATAAAACTTGTCGACCAGATATGTCTTAGCTATTTGATTAGTTCAAAGGATTGTTTCAATTTGGAGTAAATTATTTACTCCAGTGGTTTTGATCCGTCTATGTCGCAAGTGCCAGCCAACAAGTAGTAAATCGATTTAAGTCCGCATATCGATCCCAATAGATCTCAAGAATTCTCAATCAATCCACCCCGACTACTCAAAATCTACACCATTTGACTCGATAGACAATTGAATTAGCTTTGACAACTTAAAATAATAAAACCTAAGAAAATCAATTAATAATAAATGAATTAAATATTGAAATACAAAAATAACAAATTAAGATCGAACAAAGCCTTCCTAAAGACATTGAAAGAATGTTACTGGTGGAAACATCAATTCCCAGAGAATGCACCGATCTTTTTGCTTATTGGAACCACGTGATGAAAACTAGTCCAAGGAATATAATAGCTGTAGTCTTATTCCCTAAACCCCAATAACATTATCTAAACCTCATTGTTTCTCTCGAAGACAAAAGCAGCAATAACTACTTTAATTCAAGCTGCCTTAATTCGGGTATTTTTCTTTTTCAATACTTCATACCCAGCCAAATATGGACCTGAATTCCAGCTCCTAAGATATAGTCATTGCACAGATCTACACTATACTGGTTCCTCTTCCTCCAAATTAGAGCAACTCATCCTTTCCTTAATTAGATCTCTCGCTTAACACTGATCGATTTTTACTAATCGACCGAGAGAACTCTGGTGGTGCCTAAATTGGATAAATTGCTCCACCCCGGTCTCGGTCTCCAAGTGAGAAGAGATCGATTTAATTATCAGAAAGCACATTAGATCACTTACTGTTAGGTTCTCATACCTTTCGTAAATTGTTCATTACTCGTGAATTCCTTCCTGTCACTCGAGGGCCTCCCGGAAATCGAGCTTGAGACAATCTTATTTACTGTATGAGACACTCGACATCGGGATCAAGAACGTAGTCACACAAGACCGCCATAGCTTGCAGAACCGGAGTTCAACAAAGATCGAATAAAATTTATGCAGAAAGATACTTCTGATTTGATAGCCATTATTCAATAAGCCGAATCTAAATTACTGAGATTATACCATACATTGGCTTGTTTGGACAAGAAAGCCAGCCAGAATTCTAAGAATCAAACCTCGATCTGCATTTGTCCGAACTAAACAACCAGACAAAGCATTTGAAGAAATATGAATCGCATTCGGGCCTTAAACTTTTGCACGCTGAACGCTCGTGATCCAAATATGAATGAAGAAACCACCTAAAATAAAAAACGAAGAAAAGAAAAGAAAAGAAAATTAAAATACAGAGCCTTCAAAGAACCAGATCTCTCTTTTCACGCTAAGCGCCATGCTCCTTCTCGAGTAGCGCCGTATTTATAGGTTCTCAAGTCAGCCCTAATTTCGATGTGCACTTTTTTTTGGATCAGCTTAAAATGGCCTGCTTGGTTGCTGATGTCGCGACATCAATTTTTGTCGCACTTCCTGTCTTCAGTCATGTCACAGAGTCTTTGTTTGGTCGCGACGTGTTCGTGTAGCCGATGTCAGCGACAAACTAAGGATCGCCGCTGACCTTAACTCAAGGCGGCATTTGATGTCGCGACAACTAAATGTTGTTGCGACCTCCTTCTCTCTCAGAGTTGCCGTCAGCGACCTCGATGTTGTCGACCCTTGTCTTGCACGATGTCGCGACCCTTCACGTCGTGACTCGCTTACACCGATGTCACGATACCGTGTGTCAGTCGCGAATCTTCTTTCCCAATAACCGCGTCGCAATCGCCACGATGTCGCAACTTTCTTCGTAGTTGATGTCGCGGACTATCTTCTTTAGCCGCCGTTGTCGCGACCTTAGTTTCCTTGCAAGCCGATGTCACCGACCGCTTCTCGATTCACTACCGATGTCGCGACCACATCCGCATGTCGCGACATACTTGTTCGGGCCCACATCTTCGTCACACTTTGGTTGGTGTCGCCGACCTCATTATCCACTCGTGCTGGTTTAATTGCCGCTACCTCTCATGATGTAGCGACATCATGTCTTCTTCTTCATCAATTTCAAGGTTTCGCTTCTTGAGTTTCTTTCTTCACGCCTACCGTTGCCTTCAATTACGCCTTCATTTGGGCGATCGGTTTATAGTTGCAACCTCAATATGCATTTTGATTTTTGTATGTAAAAGCTTCATGACATCAAATTCTTTAACTTTGCGCTTTCTCCCGCTGCAACTTCCTTCCTCACCAATTATATCAAAATGACATCGCCGCCTACACGCCTCGCCTCTTACCGCAAATTCAATTCTTCGCCACAGCCAGGAAGCTTATTCCATATTCCTGCATATAAATCAGTCTTTTTTATGTAAAAATTAATTAGAAAAATGGACTGAAAATAGATCACTTTTAAGCTCATCAAACTCCCCCAAACTTAAAATTTTGCTTGTCCTCAAGCAAAGAAAAAGAAAGATTGGTTGTCCTCAAACAAAAGGACATTTTTGTGTTTTTGCTTGCGCAAATCATTGTTAATTGAAAGACTAAAATCGTATCTGCCGTGTTCAGCTTCAAGTCCAGACATAAAGGTTAATTTCTACCAATCGTGTACATAACGAAACTGCTGGAATTTGTTTTACAAACAAAGAGTAGTTAATTGATCTTGCTGAAATGTAAGTTATTTTCTTTCTCATTTTCTTAATGAGTCAATTAACCCTTAGAGGATGTTCACAGTTTTGATCTTTTCCTGATTTTCCAAATTCCATAGGCTTGTTGTTCATATTGATCTCCACTAATGTAGGTGATTACAACCTTCAAGATCAATCAGGTCTTTTTTGGCTTCAAGTAATGCCAGCTGCGGGCAGGATGGGATGGAATTTTTAGGTTAAGATTACCAATACTCCTTTTCTTTCTACCATCTGTCGTGTCCTTTCCTCCTTGTACTTCTCATCAAACTCCCCCCAAACTGTGTTTGGGATACCACCTTGATTTTCTTCTATTCAACCGTATGCTCCCATTTCATTCATAATTCAATCAGGGATTTTCTTTCTCGTCACTCATTCGCACAGTGCAATGTTTTGTCTTCTTAGGCTTTCTAACACTCTTAGCAAACTTCTTTGGGTTGGGCACCCCAGACAGGCATTAGGTACTCAGGTGCTGAAACACCCTAAGCAATCCAATCAGCCTACAGAGCACACAAGACAAAACCTATTCCCTGAGCTTTCTTTTCCGTCGTATTTTCTCGATGTAGATCTTTTCTTCATTCCTTTTTTCGTATTTTCTCCCTTGAGTCTTCAAAAAATTTACACTCCCCCAAAACTTCATTTCTTCCTCTCTTTGAATTCTTTTGGTAATCACAAGCTCTTTTCGAGGATTGATTCTTTAGGATGGTTAGTGGTCTCCATTGGTTTATTTTGAAAATAAAGGCTTGTTTTCAAGCTCAATTTCGGAACTAAGTGTATGCATTAGCATATGAATAGATGGCTAGAATGGCTCAAACTCTCCAAGGATGGCTCGCATCATTTCCTCGTTGTCAGACACCCAAAGATTACTGATCACTAATCTAACAAGTTCTAGAATTTCGGGGTTGATTAACCTGGTGATCAACCCTCAGGATTTTTCGACCATATCGCAGATGAGAATTTAGATGATGTTGTTTCCAACAGGGTCCTTGACTCACTGCTCACTACCCACACAAACTCAAGAAAATTGTTTTTGCTCTTCAATCGTATAACCTTTCCTTATCCCGACTTATCAAGAAATTAAAACTAAATTGCAATTTATGTTTCAATTAAATTGTCTCGCTTATTTTGCCTTGCTCTTATTGAATAGAATTATTAAATTGATTCCCAAATCGTAAACTAAAAATGAAACGTAAATAAAATTCATATATTATGAACAACCAATTTGCAAATCCTATGAAAATCCATTCAAATATCAAAAACATTTCGATCTATTACAATCTATTTTTACGCTTCATAATCAACAGATCTAAGTTCGAGAAAACCCTTCATTTCTTGATCTAAAATCCCTCATATATTCTTCGTAGTTGCCAGCCCCGCTTCAAAATTTGGCTCACTGCACTCCTCGAGCCCTCTAAGAGTGATTCTAGCTTCTTAACAAGGTTTGCAGGCAAACAAATCAAGCTGACTCTCCCTTTTCTTTGGAGCTTGGTTGATGGATTCTAACTAATCCATATTCTCCATCAACCATTTCTCTTTATTACACAACGTTTTTTTTATAATAACTGAATGGAATTTATTTGTTTTTCGACTCCATTAATTCCATAAAACCCGTGTTCAAATTCCTTGAAGCTCTTTCTTTCTCTCATCTCTCCTTCTCTTTCATTTTCTTTTGTTCATTTTTTTTCTTCTCATTGCTTCCCATCCTTTATAGTGTTGCTTGGGAGGAACAACCATTTATTCATTCCTTTATATTTACAATGAGCGGATTAAGCGAGATTCCTCGAACCTCAAGCCTTCCCGGTAATTCCAGTACGTAGGTTCGTGGTTTTGATAGAGAATTTTGAAAGTTTTTCGAACTTATTAATTTCTGATTATTCTCCTAAACCGAGTGTATCAAACACATTGGTTCAATTAGGAATTAAAATTTATGTTTATGCATTAATCACTATTTATTACTCATTGCTTAATTTCGCTTCGCCTCGCCCTAACTACCGAGAATGTGCGTTGTCATTAAATTCTAGGCAAAAATCAAAACCCTAGTCGGGCAATTTACCCTCGACATATTATTGTTTGTCGCGACACAATTAACCGGCGGAGGACAAGTCCTCCCAGGTCATGCGCGACATCGTTCAGACATTGTTAAGTCGTTTCAAGACCACTCTTCATGATTACTCTTGTCGCGACCCAAAATTTCTGTCGCGACCTCAATTTCTTTTACAACGTAACTTTTGGTCTCGACTCCTCAACCTGTTCTTTCCTTTTCTCAAGATTGGAGCATTTACATCAACTTTGTCGCGACTTCGCTCGTCACGACATGTTTTCGTCGCAACGTAGTCCACTTTGCCTCAAATTTAATGAACAAATGTTTTCACTCTTGATCAATTAACAAATTCTCATCATCAAACAAACCAATTTCACACAAGAATTCAAGAACGTGATTCTTATTCAAATTTCACAGACTTATATGCAGGAAAGCGGACGTTCCTCGCTCCTCGGTCGTTCTTCAGTTGCTCCACACTGAGTTTATTCCTTCTCGTCTCGAGCCATTTCTCGCGCATAAAGTACTCCCGCAACATTTACAGAAGCGATCTCAATTAAACAAAAATTAACTTCTTAAGTACTAACTAATCATTATAATAACCAGAGAAAACAAAATCGTTAATTCTAAAAAATCTCAAAGTCTAAAAGGTAAATCCCATGGGTCGCTCCCATCAATTGCTTCGCTTGAGTCCTTAGTCACCCTTGTTGTTTTGATTTTCTTCTCTCTCAATGAACCAATGTAGCTCTTCTTTTCTTCTTTCCTCCCCGCTTGATAATGCTTCAGTTCCTTGTCCATTGACTTTAAATTCCTCCCAAGATCGCCTTTCGCAGTTATCGCCCAAAAGTAGTGCTTGATTACCACAAGATATGGTCCACTCCACCTTGATTTCAATTTTCCTGGGAACAATCTAATCCGAGTTAAATAACGCACTTGATCCCCTTTCTTCGAATTCCTTTCCTAAGAATCCTTTGATCATGCCATTTCTTTGTCTTGTCTCAGAGATCTTAGCAGCCATCATAGGCTTGCATTTCTCGTCTTCCAGCTCATTCATTGAAGCAATCTTTTTCCTTGCCATTTTGAAATCGAAATTCAGCTTCGATGGCCCACATAGCCTTGTATTCCAATTCAAGAGTGGAGGTGACATGGCTTCTGCCACCAATCTGGGCTGGGACATCCCACGCTAATGCAAACTCAGGTGCCCAAAAAGTGCATCATCAAGTTTGGGAAGACCAATCCTTCCCGCTTGAACACATGGGCCTCTTTTCCCAGATCCTTTAATCTCCCTCATTGAAATTTCCTCGCCGCCCATTAGTCTCGGGATGATAAGCTGCCCATTATATGTTTCGATCCCATGATCGTCATGAGCTGGCAAAATTTTGTTTGCAGCGGCTTCCATCACCGATAATAGTCCTCGGTGTTCTGCACCAAGCCATAATATGTTCTTTTACGTGAAACCTCACAACTGCAGTTAACATCATTCCTTGCAAGAGAGCTCTCCACCCATTTAGAAACATAATCCACTGCTAGCAGTATATAGGTTTCCAAATGATTGTGGGAAGGGTCCCATAAATCTATCCCCCATACATCAAAAAAATTTGCACCACCAATATCCCCTGTAGGGCATTTCATTGGCCGCCGATATTTCCAATCTTGGCATCATCACATAATTCGACCCATTCGCACGCCCTCGAAAACGCTGGTCAATAAAATCCTGATTGGAGTATCTTTATGAGTCAAGCTTCTTTTCTCCGTGTGCCCCATATGGTGATACATGGCACTATCTCATATCACCAGCTTTGTTCACCCTCCGGCACACATCTTCTTATAATCATATCGCCCTCCCCCTCTTAAATAATACGTATCATCCCGCATATAATACCCGCCGCTGTCGCCCGAGCTTTTCTCGTTGGTGGCTGAATTCGTAAAGAACTACTCCAATGCTAAGTAATTCACAATATCGCGATACTACGGCATTCGAATGACAATTGAAATACGTCATTCGGGGAAGCCTCTCAATCTTATCTCCTCCTCTTCTGCTTGATTTCTTTCTATTATGGACAAGTGATCAGCTATCACATTGTCACATCCCTTTTTATCTCTAATTTACAGATTAAACTCTTGTAGTAGTAGCACCCACCTTATTAGTCTTGGCTTAGCTTCCTTTTTTGACATAAGATATTTGATGGCTTCATGGTCTGTGTGAACTATAACATGGGATCCTGCACGTATGGCCTGAATTTTTCACAAGAAAACACTATTGCTGGCACTCCTTTTAGTTGTGGAATAGTTTTCTGTGCTTCATTGAAGGGTTTTGCTGGGGGCATAGTATATGGCTCAATATTTTCTTTTTCGCCCAAAATGCACCTACTATGTAAAATCACTAGCATCACACATTACTTCACCTCGATCTCATTCTCGTAAGTATCTATGACAGATGCTTGAACCAATATGATCTTAATTTCTTCTCAAAGGCGCCTTGCAGAATCATCAAAATTAAATTTTTGTGTCTTTTCTCCTGCACCGCATAATATTCATTATTTTTGAAGTCTTTGATTTAATCTCCCGTAAAATCCATGGCCCAAGAAACTCCTTATCCCTTTTACCGTGGTGGAGGTGCAAGGGGTTTTGATAATAGAAATCTTCGATCGGGTCCACTTCTAGCCCCAGAGCGCAAATTTTATGACCAAGAACAATACCTTCTCGTTACCATGAAATGGCATTTTAACCAATTCTTAAGGCGTTGTCCTGTATTCTTTGAAGCATCGCTTCCGTGTTGTTCAAACATTGCTCAAAATCGACCCATACACCGTGAAGTCATCCAAAATTTCCATAACTTTTCTACCAAGGCGTTCCGAGAACATTGACATCATACATCTCTCGAGTAGCAGAGCATCGCACAACCCAAACGGCATCCTTCGAAGGCAAAGGTGCCATAGGGCATGTGAATGTGGTCTTCTTCGGGTCCTCGTGCAGTACTGCAATCTCGTTGTAGCCGAATACCCGTCCAAGAAACAAAAATGATATCCCGATAATCCGGCCCAACATCCGATCAATGAAGGGCAGTGGAAGTGATCTTTCTCGTCATTGCGGTTCACTTCCTATAATCGCATACTCTCCATCCTCGTCAAATCGCTCTTGTTGGAATTAATTCATTTTCATCAAGGGATTATAGTAAATCCAATCTCTTGGAACCACATGGACTGGCTAACCCAAGGACTATTCGAAATTGCATAGATAAAAACCAAGATTTAACCATTTCCAGTACTCCTTCCCGACTACTCTTTTCATTACTTGATTAAGCTCTTTGATGTTCAACGCTTGACTTGCATCTTCTTCTCTAGAAGTATTTTTGTGCATGCATATTGGTGGATTCCGATACCTTAATCCTTCAATAGACCAAGCTATAGACTCCTTATGATTTCTCAAAATTTCCAAAGAACTCCTGCTCAAGATCACTAAGTCTGGGGCCAGGAATTATTACTGCTTACTTTTGGGCAAATTTTCTTCTTCGTAAGCATACTTTAAATGACTTGGTAACACCTTTAAAACTAGCCCTTCTTCACTGGTTTCTTTGATGAAATTCCTTTTCTTCACTTCGTCTTTTTTCACTCGCTGTTCAAGACTCATCACTTTCTCGCAGAATGTAAACCGGACAGCAGAAAATCAATCAAAAATCTTCAAGATACTAGGAATTCATCTCTTTTTCATTGATTGAAAATTGGGCATTACAATCATAGTAAAATTCAGAGTTGTTGACATATACATCTTCTATCGACCTTACATCTTCCTTCTCTATGTCTAAACTCCTCAAACTTCGACAAATTGAAGTCGCCTTTCTTTTCCAACTCGAGAGTGAGAATTCCCTTCTCGGCGATATCGATTAGAGCCAAGCTCCAGCAAAGGAATGGCCTTCCCACAGCAGAGGGACTTGTAATCCTCCATATCCAGTACGATGAAGTCTACTGGAAAAATAAAGTTCCCCACTCCTTACCAACACATTCTATGATTCCTTCGTGTTGCTAGTGGTTCTATCTCGCCATTCTCGGAGAGTAACAATAATGGGAGTAAGCTCCCCCAAACTTAACTTCTTGGCAACATAATAGGGCATTAAATTGATACTGGCACTTGAGTCACAGAGAGCTTTCTGAAACTCAAACTCTCCAATGGTGCAAGGAATGGTGAAGCTCCCTGGATCATTCATCTTTTCTCGGTAAGCCCCTCGATCACCAAGATTGCAAGTCATAATGTTCACAATTCCTCTTCTTCAACAATCTTCCTTCTTGCTCTCGCATGTTCTTCAAAAATTTTGCATAAAGTGGCATCTCGAGTAACCACTCTCTCGTGAAAAGCACGTTGATCTCTAGTTTGAAAGGTTTTCTGCCAGAACCTGCAAACTGCTCTCTATCTTTGATTTTGCTTCTCGTGGAAATGGGACCGCAAAGTGACAAATAAGGGGGTTTTCTTCTACTCTTCTTCTTCCTGACAAATGCTCCTTCTTCTTTCTTCTCTAGTGTTTCTCGCATTGTCCTGGCCTTCACCCCTTGTTGCTTTCATCTTTTTCTTCGTCTTCTTCTCCAAGTCTTTCCCACCTCCTCGGGCGCACCGCCATACAATCTTGGATTCTTCAGGTCACTAGGAAGCATCTTTCATCTCGATTTGCGTGCTTCAGTGGGCCGCTGCCCTATCTCGTGTCTCCGTGTTCTGAGAGAAGCATTAGTGGTTTTCGAAAAATTTGAGAATTGGCATTTGAGGCTTCCACTCGCAAACTGCTCACGGAGGCTTAACGCCTTCTTGTTGTCCCCCATGAATTGCATTTTGATCTTCAAATGGTGGAACTCTCCTCCACCCTCAGATTCATCGCTTCCTCCCCTTGCCGCCTCGCCGGTTGGAACCTTGGTGGCTGCTGATATCCTTGCCGAGGATGTCGCTCTCATGCCTCGCCTCGAGGCCCCTCCACCATATGAAAATTTTCACGTGTTCCTCGTTGCCGATGATAGTGTGCCGGCAAAGGATTTGGTTTGAATTGATAACTTCTGGCTCTCCCCGCATTTCCTAACCTCCTCAAGATCAATAAACGCTCTTCTCGTTGGGTACCCCGCACTTCCTCTCAATATTCCTCTCAACCTGCCTCCTATTTCATGAACAAAAGGTGCATCTTCCTCTCTCGCTTGTCCATTCTATGCATGATGGCATCTAATCTCTTGCCTCCATGGTTGTCATTCGTCACCCATAATCCTCTTCCTCGCCACTACTTCTGAAAACTCGATGGAGCTTCATATTGCATTTAGCCAGTCCTCAATCAGATCTCGCCTCTTCGAAGACTTTTACGCTTGAATGCTCCACAAGATGAAGCATCAATAATGCCCTGGGACGCATCATTCAAGGCATGATACACTATGTCCATCCGGGCTTCTCAAGTCTATCCCATTTATCGAACATCTTTTCAACAACCTTGAATCTCTCCTCCATGCTACAAAGGCTCTCATCTTCTCCCCGCTGGAACACAATTATCTCACCCGTCTCTCAGGTGAGTGACGGGGGAAGAATCTACCCAAGTAGGCTTCCACTCCTCCCAAGTATCAACATAACCATGGTAGAGATTCATACCATGTGGCTACTGTACTTCTTAGAGAAAATGGAAATAAATGCAATTTAATGACCTCTCGGTCTCAATTTCATTCAACTCTTACTGTGTTTCGCTATCGAGAAACCTTCCGTATGCTCATTCGGGTCTTTCTGTGGGATGACCAAGAACCGTTGTTGCCGAACCATCGTAATTAGTGCTGGCTTCAGTTCAAAATTATTTGCATCAACTCCAAGTAGTCGCCTGATTGCAGTATATTCATCCTGAATAATAGGCCTCCAAAAGTCCTCCATTGTATCACACTGAGGCCTTCCTACGCTGCTCGGCTGGTCTCTTCGCCTCCGGTCTGCCTTTCATCTCGGCCATAGCTGAGTTTTCGATCTTTTCGCTTTCAAGCTTCAGTGTTCTTTCTAGTTTAAATCCGAATCAGATCATATGTTCTCGCTTTCCTATGCATTAAAGTTTTCTGAAATCAAAACACACTTACATTAATAAGTTAATTGGTGACAAATATTTTCAATATGACTGTTAAAGTTAATTAATTTAAAAATAACCAGCATATGAAAAACTGTTTTGTTCTTTTCTTTTAAATGTCCAAATTAGCATTTCATTCTTCGTCGAATATTGATCTAAATTCTTTTCGATCCACGTAGCATCATAAAACTTATTAGTAGGACGAAAAGACATGGCTAGGTATAACACTATTGCCAAAAGACTATTGTCTAATCCCTGGCAACGGCGCCATAAAACTTGTTGACCAGACCAAAAGACATGTACAAATTTATAACACTATTGCTAAAAGACTATTGTCTAATCCAAACAACGGCCTTACATAAAACTTGTTGGCCAGGTATATGTCTTAGCTATTGTTAGTTCAAAGATTGTTTCAATTGAGTAAATTGTGTTTCTTGAGTGGTTTTGATCCGATTGTATCTTGCAAGTGCACGGTCGAACAAGTAAGCAGTGGATTTAAAGTCCGGTCATCATCCTCTGGAGATCTCGAGGAATTCTCCCAGTGCTTCACCCGGAGCTACTCAGGAAATCTGCTTATTTGGACTCACGATGATGATTGGAATTAGCTTGACAACTTAAAATAATAAAACCTAGAAAATCAATTAATAAATGAATTGAATATTGAAATGCAAAATAACAATTAAAATTTGAAACGGGTTCTCTGCAGACATTGAAAGAGATACTCTTGTGAAACATCAATTCGGTAGAATACAGATCTTTTGCTTATTAAACCTTCTGATTTGTAGTCAAGAGAATATAATAGTGTATTTGGATCTCTCAAACCCACAATTCATTATCAAACCTCATTGCTTCTCTAGAAGGCAGTGTTAAATAACTACTTTTAATAAAGTTGCCTTGTTAAAGGGTATTTTTCTTTTGATACTTCATACTTATGACATGGGTTGTAATCGAGGCTCCTAGATATAGTCATTGCGCAGATCCTACACTATCTTGGTTCCTCTTCCTCCAAATTAGAACAACTCATCCTTTCATGAGTTAGATCTCTGCTAACACGGGATTGGATTTACTGTCAGATAAAGGTGAACTCTCTGTGTGCCTAAATTGATCAGTGCTCACTTTCGGTTCTCGTCTCAGTGAGAAGAGATTTATCGATTAATTACAGGCACATTAAATCACCATTGTGGGTTCTCATACCTTCGAAATTGTTCATTACTCTCGGGAATTCCCCCTTCTCTGTGTCACTCAGAGAGCCTCACGGAAATCGAGGCTTGAGACAGATTCTATTTACGGGTATGAGACAAGACATTAAGGATCGATAACCAGAAAATACCTAGAACCGTAAATTACCTTTGCAAGTGGGTTAATAGTGCGAATAAAATTTATGCGGGAAAGATAATTTAAACGATAAGCGTCAATTCAATGGAAAATTGGGAATCTAAATCACTAGATTACACCATACATTGGCTTGCTGATCAAGAAAGCCGTTGTAAATCGGCAACTGGGAACGAATTCAAATTTATGCGGAATTCAAACAACCGAATGATAATTTGAAGAAATATGAATGTCGAAGCAAACTTCGCAGTGGTTGAGATCCAAATTTGAATGAAATAAGCTAATCTAAAAATAAAAAAAAGCGAGAAAGAAAAGAAAGAAAGGGTCAAAATCACGGGAGCCTTTGCCAGCCAGATCTCTTCGATGCTTAATGACTGCGATTCATGATAGCGGCCATTATTTATAGGAGTTACGAAGTTGGGGCCTAATTTACGTCACGCCTTTTGGGTGCCGGTTTAAAATAAGCCCAGTTGGTTGTTGATAACCAGCGACATCGAGTTCTTGTCGTGACCTCTGTTGTCTTGATCATGTCGCGAAGTCTTTGTTTTGGTCGCGGCGATGTCTTTGAATATGGCTGATATCGCGGCGGCTTAAGGGCGTCGCTGACCTTAAGCGTGCATTTGATGTCGCGACAACTAAATGTTGTTCGCGACCTCGCTCTCTGTGAGATTCTTCATCGACCTCGGATGTTATCATGACCCTTTTTGGTGCTGCGGCGGATGTGACATCTTCTTGATCATGCGTGACCTCAGTCTTACAATTGATGCTCCGAAATGACCGGGTGTTGCTCGCGACCTTCTTTCCACAAGTATTTAGCCATGTCGAATTATGTCGCAACTTTCTTTCTATATGATTGATCGTGACCATCTCTCTTTATTTCTTTGTTATCATGACCTTAGTTTTCCATACAAATTTGATGGTGCCGATTCGATCGCGATGTTGCGAAGCCCACGTCCAGATGTCGCTGACATGCTTGTTTCAATCCATTGTTTATCTTACGGTGCGACCTCTTGTTGGTGTCGCGACCTCGTATCAACATGCGCGGGTTTTAATTACTGTCGCGACCTCTGAAGAAGGATGTAGCGACATCATGTCTTCTTCAACCGTCAATTTCTGGTTGCTTGCCTTTGAGTTTTCTTTCATGCTTATTTCGTTTTGTCTTCAAAATTCACGCTTCATTTGCGGCGGGCTTTGTAGTTACCCAACCTGAATATGCATTTGATTTATCGTAAAAAGCTTCATGACATCAAATTCTTTAACCCTTTGCGCTTCTCTTTGCGACTTCCTTGACCCAGTTATATCGATCTTTGCTCATTACGATGCAGCTCATACTACTGCAAATTCTGCTCTTTTGAATTCCTCTGGCTTTGCCACGACAGTTTGGTGAAGATTTATTCCCATATTCTTGCATATAAATGGAGTCTTTTCATAAAAATCAATCGAAACGAATTTGAAAATAGATGACTTTTAAGCTCATCAATTATCTATGAAGTACGCAAGTTTATAAAGGCCTCTCTTTCTCCTCGTAAATTATCCCGAAAAGGGAATAAGTTTTCTATCTATCTCCCTCCTCTCATTCTATTTCTCTCATTTCTTAATTCTCTCATTTCCCTTCTTTGTAAAATATATTTCTTTATGTAGGTTCACATTTTATAATATTTTCTGACTACGTTATTAATCATGAGTTTTCTCTAAGGTAACTTTTAACCACAGCTTAGTTATTTTGATTTTGCATATCTACAATTATATTTGGTCTTAGTTGATACCATAAGATACTAATTGCTCTAAGGTGAGAAGTCATGGGTATATCATATACCATTCGCACTTATAACATTTATAGGTAATTTGAATGTGTTTAATCACTATAATGTAGACGCCCTTATCAATACTAACGAGATATATTCCACTTATATAATACAATGGATGCCACAGTATATTTTACATTCATGATATTATATGATATAATATGGGTATGGGATATGTATAGTATATGTATACAACATTTAAATGCAATTCTCACATAAACAATATATGTCTTGGCCCATGAATGGATGATACTTAATCAATTAATATCATACCATACCAACATTATCACTTAACAATGATCTCGTTCAAAAGCCTTTTTGATGAAGACCCGATACTTTATCTTGGTATTATTTGTTATATTTTCATTTCAAAGATCCACAACAAATCCAATAATTTTATATTATTCTCATTGTTATTTATTTTGTGTATATTAATAATGAATTTTTATTATATATTATCAAAAGATATAGGATATTTTGATTTTGATTATAAGTCAAAATCTATATTACATTTATTGTAATTGATTTTAATTATTTTGTCTTATATTATAAGTTTGTCGACAATGTCCAATCTCACAAAACTCGAGTTTATGACATTTGACATTTCAAAAAGGAATTATATCCTGGATTCCGTGATGTTGAGTAATGATTGTACGACAAAGTCATCGATATAGTCAATTGGGCTTGAAGCGATTCCGCCCAAGTAAATCGATATCATTCCCGAGCTTGTGAGCATGAATGAGGGATCATCATGGTTGCAATCCTAGAAATTCACAATACCATATTGATGATCCCTTCAATCCTTGGAAAATGAAAAATCTCGCCATCAAAAGTGGAAAAATATTGAGGTAAAATGTGAAATACATATGGGATAAACATTCCAAGAACCATGAGAATAATTATCATAGATGTGATATGAAAGGGCATTGGTCGCGTACCTGTCATAAGCCCAAACACTTGGCCGACCTTTATCAAGAATCATGCTACCAAATGTAACTAGATTCCATATCAATGATATGTCATATTCTAGAAAATCCACAAGGAATTTTCTTAGCTTTAAAGATATCCACAGAAATGGATATCACATTGAAACCATGAATGCGAAGATAATACAAATGTCTTTATATTACGTATTATTTTTGGCGAAGAAACTTATAAGTGAAAAAACTCTCAATGCTTCTCCTCTAAGTTATATCAAACAATTTATAAAGTCTATTGAATCCATATATTGTCATGAACTAGGATTCAGCGACCCGAAGGTACATTCTTTGGCATGGCGAACTAGGTGTCTAGGTTTCAATGATGTGGAGAATCATAGAACATTCACATGGTCATCCACTAAAGAATGAGAAGATTCTTTTGCCCAATGAATACCCATGTGATGCTTTCTTAGAAGGTAAATTGATAGTCATACCTTTCTTTAGCAAAGTCACATTTGAGTCTCCAGTCTTTTTGGAAAGAATACATGGGGATATATTTGGACCTATACATCCGCCATGTGGACCTTTATGTTACTTAATGGTCTTAATATGTGTCTCTATGAGGTGGTCCCATGTTTGTCTTCTTTCCACACGAAATGTTGTCTTTGCTAGACTCCTTGCACAAATGATCAAATTACGAGCGATTTCACGATTATCGGTCGTAGCAAAACTTGACGATGCGGGTAGGTTACCCCCGAACCTTTACTTAATATTGCATATCGGTTGGGATAAATAATGAGCATCCTATTGTATCCTCACTCAATAGTTCATTAGAGTCCATCAACAAACACATCTTCAATTAATAGCTAAATACTTATTAATGAAAACCAAATGCGACTTTACCCAAGGGCGTGTTGTGCCATCTTCTGAAGCTTGGTTTATATTTGATCAACGCTACCATGAATACTTTATTCGCCAACTTATGCGGGAAAACAACCAAATATTACTCACTACGAGATATTTTTCTATATAGTCTATGTACCAAAATTGCACCTACAAAACGCCTTAAAATGGATCCCCAAACAAGATTGGAATTATGTAGGTTTGATTCTCTATCCATCATAAAATATCTTGACCCCTTAACATGAGATGTTCTTACAACCGGCTTTGCAGATTGTCACTTTAATGAGTGTATTCCTACCATTAGGTGGGAAAGTCGGTTCCAGAAGAAAGACAAGAAATTATTTGGAATTCATATAAAATATCTCCATTTTGATCCTCATACAAATCAATATAGGCCCCGGAAGTTCAAAGGATCATCAAATTTGAAAAATCTTACCAAATCAATCACCATACGCATTTATTGATCTGAAAGTGACAAAATCACATATCAGTGCAATTGCTCGGCGAGTTGATGTCCTGGCGAAGGACAATTACTTGAAATGAATCTTAAATAGGCTGAAGGGTGAGGACCTATTTGATAAAAGATATAACCCCTCGAAAGATGAGAACTGAGGAGACTTGATACCTTTGAAGAGAGGTATGATAAGCAAAGGCCCTTGTAGAGGTATATGATAAGCAAAGGCTTGTAGAGGTATATATGATAAACAAAGGCCATGTAAAGGCTTATGATAAACAAAAGCCTGAAGAGGTATATAATTGAGCAAAGCCCTTGGAGAGGCATATATTAGACGAAAAAACCCTTGAGGTTCGAGATAAGCTTGACCTCTAAAGAGGCATAAGAGTACTTGAAATTTATGAGATCTAAATGAGTTATGTACAAAGGGATATAAATGGGATCAAAGAATTATATTATTATCAATAATATTTTTTCTTTCCAAGTGGTCTTAGACATCATAAGAAAGATGAGGATCCCTGAGCCATAAAATGTGGAAGAATGTTGACATTAAGAATGATTGACAAAATGGAAAGATGCTATACAAAGCGAGATTAAACAAGTTAATAAAGCGAAGTTTTTGGACTCATAGTCGAACACCTAAGATGTATAGCTTGTTGGGTAATAATGGGTATTTCTATAAAGCGCAATGAAAAGTGAGATCATAAGATATAAAGTGCCGGTTAGTAGCCTGAGGTTTCTCACAAAAACTTGGTATTGACTACAAAGGAAGTATATTCTCCAATTATGGACACAATCATTTTAAACTTTTAATAAGCTTGGCAGTTTGAAGGACTAGATATCTCGCCTCGCCAGATGTCATCACAGAAAACTTAACTAAATGGATTTATAGATAATGACATATATATAGAAAATCCTAAGGATTTAAATTACCTAAAAGCAAATAATACAAAGCCTGCGTAGTATAATATCAATCAAATTACAACGATCCCTATATGGATTGAAGCAATTCGGATGCATTCTTGGGTACAATCGGACTTGTGTTTCCTTCCTATATGCCCATGAATCTTTATCAAGAAATCAAAAACTGGATTTACAATTATTGTTGTAGATGTTGATGATTTAAATCTTGTTGGGACTCCTAAAGAGCTTATAATAACAACAAAATATTTGAAAACCTAATTTGAGATGAAGACCTCGGGAAAAAATTTTGTCTATACGATTGATCAGGCATTTCCTTATTGGAATTTTGGTTCTACCACCCAATAAGCATATACTAATAAAATCTTAAAAGCATTTTATATCTGGATAAAACACATCCTTTAAGTTCTCAATAGTTTCTTGTTCCTTGACATGAAAATGACCCATTTGATCCTTGTGAAAAGGATGAAAATTAATTGGTCTGAAGTACCATATCTTAGTGTCATTGTTGCACTTATGTATCTTGCTAGTTGTACTCGCCCGAATATTCTTTCCATGTCAATTTGTGCTTCAAATGCAAATTAAGCTCCAACCAAAAAAGACGATGGAGATAGTATCGGCTTTATATTGTGTTATAATTTTCGTGGAACTAATGATATGAACTATTTTATTCAAAAGAATCAAAGCAGCAATTGCTTGGATATGCTAATGCATGATACCTTTCAGAACCCACGTAAGTACAGGTCCAAAATAGGGTATGTATTTAATTGTAATGGAACTACTAGTACATGAAGATCTTTCACTACAACAAAAATTAATGTTTATGACGCTTCATTTAATGACCCTTTCAAAACAATGTCATCATTCAATTATGTATTAATGTTCGATGACATTGAATTTAGAGTGTCATTGTCTTGTGTAATTTTACATTGCTATAGCGCTTATTAAAAATCTAGGACAAATATTTTCACTTTTAGAATGTCATTGAAATGATACAAAACCCATGACATTTTTTTTAAAGTGTCATCATCTATAATCGTATATAAATAGGATTATTTATAACTTAATATCTTTGGAGCCTTTTCTCTAGTCCCATTTTCAGACCTGATACCCTCACCATTTGGGTTATCTCCTACATCCTACAACATCCATTCCCGAGTTCTGCGGTAAGACCTCCATTGCATATGAAGGTAGCGAGAGCTTTGGAGCCCGAGTCAAGCTGCAAGTTGTTGAGCCTTTCAATCATAGCTAAGCCCAAGTTATGGGGGTTTAATTCTATGGCTTCAAGTTGGTCAGTTGCTAGTGAAACTCGGACGACAACTCAGTTTGGACCGATTGCTGCAACTACTCGTGCATGGACCACACGGACTAAGAAATGATGCCCAGCTTTGGAATGGGTCCTTCGTATTGAATCGCGAGATGATAGATGGGTCCTTCATTATTAGTGCGGATGATAGAGTGAGGGTTGTTAGAGAGAACACAATAATTAGATTGTTTGGGTTGTTCTAGAGAATAGAATGTCGAACCTATCTTAGATGGAGCAAGGGTTCTAGGATAACCGGTGTATATTTTGAGGATTGATAAAGCAAGTTGAAGAAAGTTCGAAACTTTTCTTAGGGTGTGTTCGATCGTGAGAAATAAATTGGATTTTAGAGGATCTCTACTGATAAAGCCCACGTTTCTTGATTTCCTCTATTCCCAGCATTTTATCCTTAGTCTCCGACACTTTGTGACCATAATCTGTTATCGAGTGGGTATTTTTTGATTGATATTTTCTTTGATTTGTTATACCTCTGTTGTTTTCATTCATGATTCTGTGTAGTGCGGGTTTTCTTGATTGACTTTTCTTTTATTTTTCCCTTGATTTTGTATGAGAATGTGATGTATTAAAGTGAATGATCCACAGGTTGCTTTTCTGGTAGCCTATTTGCTCCGCGTAAAGGTCCTTTGAGAGCAGTTTTTTAAGGGTTATTGGAAGGTTAAGAATTAGGTCTAATAACCTAATTAGTTATTGATTCAAGCTCTAATGGTTCTAGATGTATTCAAGATAGGAAAAGATCTTGAGAAATAAAGGGGTTAGTATTTGAAATATGGTGATGGCTTGGTAAGACATAATGTAATAGAGGCAGAGTTGTCCTTGATTATGTTTTTTCATGTAGTATAATGTAAGGGAATAGGTTGAAGACATTACGGTAACATGCGCCATAGATGAGAGCATGTGTTGTGTAAGAAAGTGTTTATCAAAAAGTCCGAATAAATTGCCTTCAATAAATTCTTCTCTTGCATGTTTTGTTTGATCTTTCTACCATTCATCAACAATTGAATAAGAAAGTTAGAAACTACTTTCTTAATTCTGCATAGTAGTGAAATAGGCAAGGAATATTTCAAGATTCAGGAACAAGATTAATTAATTTCATAGTTTTTTTAAATGAGAATTTATGCATATTGATTAATTTCCTAATCAACATTTGTAGCAAGCGAGGAAGAAGCATCACGCCCCGTGTTGAGATGAAAAAACCTAAACGAGGGCCATGTTGAATGGAAGTTTTGGCTTTCTTGTTTTCCTCTCGATAATTGTATAGACCGGTCTAATGAAGAATAGAATCAAATTGATGAGTGATAGGTATGAAGCGTATGAGCCCATTTATGCAGTAGATCTTCATGGATAGACTTGATCAAAGGTAATAGAGGTTATTGTTAGGTGAACAATTCGAGAGGGAAGAAAGCCATAACAGTGCATTTTCTCTCTAAGTGTAAGCACATAACATATTTACAACCAAGGGAGAGAAACCCATCCCCATCCCTAGTCTCAAATGGGTAAGCTTACAAGATGATGATGATGATGGAACCGGGGAGCGAAAGAACAAAACTACAAAGCGAAGCACTTGGAAAATTAGGCAGTCCGGAGAGTAAAAAATGGAAGCCCGAAGCCATTTAAAATTCTTGAATTGGATTAATGCTTTATTATCGAGGTAGATTCGGTTATACAAGAAGTGTGTGTCATTAATAATTCATGATCACGAGAAGGGTGCTTGAGGTCTGGCTCAACGAAGAACAAATAGCATTGCCCTTGGAAAGGTTTCTGGGTTTAATTGCTCCAAAATGTTGTCCCAACGAGTTTTTGTCTCTCAAATATCGAGGCTTATAGGGAATGAATCTGGGTTTTACATCTGAAACTCACCATCACGGATATCTTAGTGGATGTTATTTCGATCTACGGCGATTTGCGCGGGAAAAATCACCACCCTTAATGTCTTTGAAGGTGTACTTGAATTATTTTGGTGAAATTCATTAGAAACAACTAAAATAATTATTACATTTTGTCGTGCCCGCAGTAGAGCTGAGCTAAAATCATAAGGGTATATACACCTAAGCAAATTTCCTACTACTGTAGTAGTCAAGCTCTTTGCGGTATAGTGGTCTAAGTCGAACACGGGGATGGAGTTTCATCCACAAAAATGATTTGCATAAGTGCCACGAAGGTAAGGCTTTCCTATTTGGACTCTTTGGTTGCTTCAAAGCAGTGAAAGTAGGTTGGCGAGAATTGTAAAGCGAAAATGAAGTGTGAAAGAGTTAACTTTGAAGATTTAGGTCACTAACTTGGTAAGTTAGAGGCGAGCAAGTGTCCTTTAGGTTTTATCCTCGCGTTATGACATACAGCCTATAGTCAAGGCATAACCCGGATCCATGTTTAACTAATGACCTCACCCTTGAAATCAACTCCTATTTGAGTCAACCACGGGTAGCATGCATCATGGCCCCTTTACTGTTGAAACCCTAGCATTAAATATCATTTCGAGGCTCGTAGGAGCCGTCCTAATGAACCCGTGCATCCCAGCAATAGTGTCTAGCGTAATCCTAAAGCATGAAGTATTGGCGAATCAATAACATTCAGCTACTCAGCCTAATTTGAGAAGATGGGGGTCATAAACACAGTACCTATGGCTTTTAATACAAGAGGACAACATGCATATGCCCCACACGCCGCTAACCTTCCTCTTCCAAAAGAAGGAGGCTTATGACATCTTGAGTTGTCATCCTCCCAGAGGGTGTTTGGCAACCAAGAAAGTAAGAGAAAGAGAAGAGAGAAGAGAGAAAAGTAGAAACCTAATTAAAAAAACGAGACTTTATTTACAAAAATGAAAACTTACAAATTCTTCTCTCCCAAATTATTTGCTTCTCAGAAATTCTCTATATCTATATTACAAAAGAGGGTTTATATAGGCCACCTCAATACTTAGAAATACCAAAAACCTACAAATTTGGCTAAGTTAAAGGACAAAGGAGTAATACACAAATTTGAGTCGGTTAGCATTAAATACAAAAGCATGTGACCGTTGAATTTGTTGAGGTGAATTTATTGGAAGTGGCGAAATCACCGGGCATAAGCGATAACGAAGGAGCCCAAAGCTAAAGCCTAGTAATTTTTAGCTTCTTCATGAAATTTTTCGTGATAGCGAAAATACAAAATTCGCTAGGAGCGATTACTGAAAAAGCGGCGGTTTGGTCTAAGCGAAATTGGCAATTCGCTAGGTTAATTTTACCCAATCTGGCGAAAATTTTAAGCGACTCAGCGAAAAAATTCCGAGCTTTTGTTGATCTCCGCGCATTTCATCCACAATATTTCATTGCATCAATTTTCTTCACTTTATGATTTTCATTGATTCTTGAAATTTGGTTGATGGCGACACTTGAGTTCAAAACTTCATGATTCGTCATACATCTCGATGTTGAACTCCCAAGTCTTGTAAAACACAAGCGACCCGAAAATAACCTCTAGCGGCATAAGTGATCTGAAGAAGACTTGAACACTTCAATTAGTATTAATGACATGATTAATTCTTTTAAAAAGCACTCAGACCTATCCCTAATATAGGGTTCAAATTGTACTTTTGGGCACTAATCAATTCCTAACTCTGGAGCCCATTTAGGATGGTTACCTGTTTTTGGCTTTAGTTGAAAGCTGAAGTGAAGTCCTTCGTATTTTGGAGGATGATATTGTTATTCTAAAAGTTTTACTAAACATGAAAGAACTTCTTGCAAAACCTAGATAGAGCTTCTCTGAAAACATTATTTTCGAAGCTTTTCTATTAAGCACAAACCATAAGCTCTTTGAAAAAAAAATAGCTATAAAGGATTCCTGCTTAGTTGATATCATTCTTAGGGGTGCTAATGATGCGAGTCAAGCTCGAGTTCAGCTAAGCTCAGCTCGAACTCGGAAACTCGAATCTGAGCTCGACTTGAGCTAGAAAGCTCGCGAGCTTGAAAAATGAAGCTCAAATCGAACTCGAAAACTCAAAACTCGAACTCGGCTCAAGCTCGAACTTGAGACAGGCTCGAACTTGGATCAGGCAGCAACTCATTCAACGAGTTAGCAATTTATTTTTGTTTCGGGGGCTCACTTCGATCCCAAATGAAGTCTTTGCCCACATTGACCGCCGTGGCCGGCCCGTAGGATGTATGAGCGTGCCACAGACCAGCTAAGAGCGATGCCCCTAGGACCCAAATTTGCCAGCAAATGATTAATTTGATTAATTATAATCATGATAAAGTTATGTTAGATGTATGTTTTGCATGGTGCATGGTTATGGCCCTTTTACCCATATGAATGGATATCAAATTAGCCTAGACATCCCACAAGAGTAAAGATATCAAAATTTAAAGAAACTTTAAAATTTTATATACAAAATATTTTCGAGTTTCATGAGGCTTTTCGAGTCTAGTTACACGAGTTTACTTTCATTCGACTTCGTTAACCATTCGAGTCGGGCTCAAGCTAGTCGAGCTCACTTGAGTCGAGTTTGGCTAAGTCCAGGATTCGGGTAGCTGTGAGATTGTCTCGATCTCATTAGCACCCCTAATCATTCTGACACTCTAGTCTTTTACTATGGATGGTGATTCTTTATATCAATCGGCCTCTGATAGGTTAGTATAGAATACTATCTTAACAAGAAGTTTTAAGTACTTTCGGTGAGGAATGTTTGAGTTGTGAATAAGACGCAAGGCGGTTGGATAATTTGGCATAGAATTCCCGAGGTGGAAGTCGAGACCGGTAGGTCTTATAAGGATGTATATATAGGGGAGACCGATGAGTATAAAAATGTGAGTATGACCCGAAGCAGAAAGAGAGCCAAGATGTCCCGCCAGCGATAGCAGTGTAGGTGAAAGGCCAGTCTTTGCTTTGCGGGAGGTCTTGATGATCTTCTTGATGGAAGCATAGTGAAGATTTTTAATCACATAATAGAATAAAGAGTAAACAGATTGATAAAATCAGCATTATGGAAGAAAAACAGAAACTGACTAAATTTAAAATGAGATATAGTAAGATGAGGATTGAAAATGCTATGGGTTTCATCATCAAATATCTAGTGTTCTATGTGTAATTTGTTTTACTAGTAACAATCCTCACAGATTAAACAATTATAGAAACATGGAATTAAAGTTGAGTAATTAGATGATTCATATTTCTATGAAAAAAAAGTATATCTACTAGAAATTCATCTAATTTTCTAGTTTATTTACAAGTGATACAATTCTGATTGATACAATTTAAACTCTTTAAATTTGATTTTAACAATTTAACCTCATCTAATTTCCATTTAATATGGAATTGAGTTAAGCAAAGGGATTTTGTAGGGTAAACAATTCTTTTCATAAACAGGGAGGCTTACATCATGAGGATGATTTATGCTTGTCATTTCTTTTCTTTATGCACATTTTCTTAGCAACCAAACATGAATTAAGCTTCATTCTGATTCTAGATTTGAAATATCGTATGGAGTTATACTATCTCTCCCAAGGAATATTGTTTGTCTTAACATGTTTTCTTAGTTTTCTTACAAGTGATGTTATATTAACGAGGATGTTAAGTGTAGTTACGGAAAGGGAGCAAAGGCTTTTAAAGAAGACCGTCGTTCGATTTTTGCACCGCTGCAGGGGTCAAGCTAAATGAATATTTTCAAGTGAAATTTTTGGCCTTATGATCATGTTAGTTAATAGTCTCGCCCGTGTTTGCGCATAGGACAAATATTTTATTGATCTGTCGTCGACTAACCCGACCAAACTACTATTAAATGCATACCCACGTGATTTGAATTCAATGTAGTACCTTAAAATAGAAAGTAAGCGAGCTTACTAGCTTTTGTTTAGAAAGTGATTCGAGAAGGGTTTGGAAAAACAATGTTTAAAAATTATTCCAAGATATTTGGTAATTAAAGTTTGTTTGAAACTTAGAATATCATATTATTAAATTTATTTCTATATTTTTAAAATTACTTTAGCATCATAATGCTTTATTTTTTTTCTTATCATTTCTAAAACAATTATATAAATATAACTTCTCTAAGAATTCAATTTTTAAGTAAAGAACAAAATATTAGGGTTTGTTTGATTCTAGTTTTTAAAAACAGTTTTTTGCCTTAATGGTCAGACTATTTGTCTTTTGCCTTAAGAGTTGAGTATGATTTGTATGTTAGAAACTTTGTTCCATCGGTCACAAAATTTTATTTGTATTAAAATAAAAATATTATTTCTAGAATAATAATGGAATTTAAGAGTTGAATAAGGTTCAGCAGTACATGGAGCTATAGGCTACAAAGTAAGAATAGAATATTACAAATTTAAAAAAATAAAATAAAAAAATCTTAGGAATCCTAGGTTTTACTGCTTTGCACTAAATTCATAAGGGGATCCACTTCATGTAGGTTACTAGAATCAACATTTGAAAATTTTTATAAAATAATTGATCAAAGTTGAAAATTGATCTTTACTTATTTTTGGATAAATAGCGAATAAAAGTTATGGAATTAGGAAATCTTACTATTTGGGTTCTTTCTATAGAATCAAATCTACCTAAAATTGGGTTACGTTAATTTGACTTGTGCCCTTAAGTTTATATTAAATGGAAGCCCAAATACATAGAATGGGACATCATATAACAATATTTGATTTTTGGATATGGGTGTGTTTGTGAAAGCTTATTCCTGGTGATTTATTTGAACATCTTTTCACATAAGTATTTTTGATAAAAATTATAGGTGTTTGAAAGATCTTATAAAAATAACTTATGAGCCCCATATAAGCTCATTTTTTCTCATCCTCGATTGAGCTAGTAGAAGAAGAAATACACACACACAAATCCACACACCATCCAATTTATTACTTAAGATATTGCGAATCTATTTTTTTTTCCTTTTAAAGTAATTAACCTTTTTTCATACAATTATTGTACCTTTAAGAATTTTATAATTACTTGATAATTAACATCTTTCGTGCTGTTCAACCCATTAACACCCATAGGCTTTGTTATCTATGTGTTTAATATAGAAATTTATTTCTCATGTCTTAGAGATATGGATCGTTGTTGGATTTCAAAGGATCGAAGGTTTAAGGAATATGAGGATGGGGTTGAATACTTTATCTCATTTGCAATACAAAATTCAACAAGCAATATACCAATTGGAGTGCCCTTGCATACAATGTAAGGAATTTGATATTCCACACTCCTCAAATCATTCGAGAACATTTGTTTTCTATGGATTTGATCAAAGTTACCTTTCCCATGGTATTGGCATGGGGAGACGAGTCAGTAGTGGACCCAGTGACTACGAGCGAAACGTTGTACTAAAAATCCAGTTCTTTGATGATGGACTGCTGGTGAGATAGTAAAAATTTGCTCATGATGATTTTCAAATGCGATGAAGAAATATTGATAAGTGCGCAAAATCTTGAGAAACCTTTATATCGAGGTTGTAGAAAATTTACCAAGCTATTTCTGATAGTTAAAATATATACAACCTGAAAGCACAATATGGATAGTCTAATAAAAGGTTTTCAGAACTATTAGGATTGCTGGAGTGAAATGTTGCCTCTTAACAATGAGTTACCACTATCCATGTATGAAGCAAAAGAAGACTTTGAATCGTTAGGAATGGAGTATGAAAAGATACATGCATGTCCAAATGATTGCATATTATATAGGAATGAACTAAAAAATGCATCTTGTTGGTCGACTTTGTGGAGCTTCAAGGTGGAAGGTTAATTCATCGGGAGCTAAAAGAAAAGGAGTTCGGCTAAAGTCCTTGTGGTATTTTCCACCATCCCACGATTCAAGAGAATGTTTCATTCCTCGAAAATGCAAAAGATCTCGCCAGCATGCCTGAGAAAGAGAGTTTGTTAGAATGTGTCATCCGTGATTCCCATCATGGAAGTTAATTGATCCGCGGATGGGCGATTTTGATGGAGGCCTAGAAATCTTAGACTTGCCATTTGGTGATGGTATAAATCCCCATAGTTATTGAGTAGTAAGGCATAGTTGTTGGCTGTTATGTGATCATTTATAACCTTCTTTTCATGAAGTTATCATGAAGAAAATTTATGTTGTTGTCCTTGTTGATATCGAGGTCCTGACAGCCTAGCAATAACATAGATGTTTATTTGGCACCTTTGATAGAAGATCTCAAACTTTTGTGGGAGGTGGGGATTGAAGCTTTTGATGCATATAAACAAGAATTCTTTACATTGAAGGCTGTTTTATTATGAATGATCAGAGTGATTTCCTAGCATATAAGCGACTTATCGGGTTGCACGGGTTAAAAGTGCCAAGCATACCCAATATGTGGTGAAGAAAGCGATTCCCGAAGGTGAAACATGGAAAAAGAACTCATACCGCGGCCATAGGAAATTTCTTCCATGCAACCATCCTTATGGAGAATAAAAAAAAGGCATTTGTGGTGGCGAGACTTTTCGATCCTTGCTTGACCATTAAGTGGACGGGGTATATTGCCGCAAAATGGATAATATTTGTAATTCATGGGGAAAGAAGAAGGTTAGTCAAGATAAGTCTAAAGGCAATGTTGCATGTTGTTGGAAGAAGTCCATATTCTTTGATCTTGAGTATTGGAGATATCTACATGTTCGTCATAACTTGGATGTGATGCACATTGAGAAAAATGTATGTGAAAGCATCATTGGTACATTACTTAATATCCAAGGGAAGACAAAGGATGGACTAACTACTCGTTTAGATCTTATGGAGATGGGCTTGAGAGTGCAGTGCTTTCCAAGGTTTTTGTAAGAGGCCCCACCCCTGGCCCACTCCGATGAGGGTGGTCCCACTCCCGAGTTATCCCCACAGCTCGCGGGGGTTTCTTTACGCCTCAGAGTGAATGCGAACACGGAACCCGTGAGCTTAGATACCCATTCGAGTGGGTTCCCACTACCAGGCCGAGCTAGTAGTCCGATTGGTAGTGAACTGAATGGTACCGCTCATGGTCTGAGTTAACAGGCACGCTTGTGGTGGTGCTGTGGTGGACCTGACCCTCGTCCGGAGTGGGCCCGAGGCTGTGATATAAGTGCCTTTTTTTGTAGGGCCCCACCTCCTGGCCTCCGACGAGGTGGTCCCACTCCTGAGCTATCCTAGCTCACGGGGTTTCTTTCGTCTCAGAGTGGGGCTCCGACACCGGGACCCGCAGGAGCAGATGCCCATTCGGTAGTTCCCCGCTACCAGTGAGCTACTAGCCTGGTTGGTAGTGGGAACTACACCGAATGGCTGTCTGCGCTCATGGTCGGATGTTGCAGCCGTAATCGAGTGCACAATGTGAGACCTGTCGGAGAATGAGCCGAGCAGAACCCTCGAGCTGGCTCAGCGAACTTATCTTCACGAAGCACTCGCACTATCTAGAATGAAGAGATTTTTGTGAAACATTAGCAAACTTAAGTTCTGAGGATATTGTTCAAACTTTAGAAACCTTGTCGTAGGAGAATTTAAGCTTGTTATTTAAAATCACATGATTATCATACACTAATACGGTAATTGTTACCCGATTGCATTGCGATCAGATACAGCTTATGTTCGACTTGCTATTTGTAGGTTGAGTTTCTTTTTCAATACTCTTTATAGCAAAGTGGTTGATGTGTACACCTTTGGATGAATTGCAAAATCAGTTGGTTACAGCGTCTTGTGCTTGCTTGAAGAGTACTTTTTCACCTTCTTTAACTGACATCATGATCATTTAATTTGTGTGCATCTTGTAAAGAGAGGTAAGGCTTTTGTGGACCATTTTATCTTAGATGGATGTACCCATTTGAAAGGTTCATAGAAGTACTAAGAGTTATGTCGCGTAACCATAATCGCGGAAGGATCGCGTGTTGAATGTTACATTGCGGAGGAAGCTATTGGGTTGCAAGGAATGCTTGTGAATGTGGATCTGGTGGGATTCACATTGATCCAAATTGACCACAAAGTGGGACACACCTCTACGAGGGAAGTTTTGTCATGAAAGTTGATCCATTGTTTTGTTGCAAGCACACATCATTATGTGTTGGAGAATATAACTATTGTGCAACCTTATTTTAGATGGGACCACCATTTGTGTTTTATTCTATTATTTTTATAAATTTACAATATTAAATAAATGTTATTATTTGATTTGTAAGAGAGCACATGACATGGTTGAAAATGCAAAATCTCGTCAAGCTAAGAATGAAAGTGGCTCTGAGATGAGCATAAGCACTTTTACTTATTGGTTGAAGAGTATTAGAATATTTGTCATATTAATCATAGTTTTTAACATTACAAATTTAAATAATTAATAACAATCAGGAATTTGTGTAGGTTGATGTTGCCATTGTTAACCAAGAACCTGTAGCTGAAACCCTTAAGTGGATAGCACATATTTTATACAATGTCTAAGTATAATGGTATACCATTAATGGAATTGTGAATTCACCATACAAAGGCGAGATGATTCATATGATACGAATGGCAAGTGCAAAGGATAAAGAATCAATATTTGGTGAGCTATGTTTTTATGGGATTATTCTTGAGATTTGGGATCTTAGTTACACCAAGTTTAGGATTCAGTTTTCAAGTGTAGTGGGTTGACAATAACTAAACATCAGTTATTTGAACGGTTTACATTGGTTGATTTGGCGAAGGTGGCATATAAATCAAATTCATTCATTTAGCATCTCTCAGTAAACAAGTTTTCTATGTACCAAGATTGACTTGGTGAGATGGTCAATCGATCCTATCACGAAAGACTTCTTACATAAGGAGGGTGTTGATGACCTTATAAGTTCGGTGAACATCATCCACGCTATTAGTGCAATTCAAAAATATATTCATTTGATGATATGGATGACTCTCGAAACCCGTATGCATGCGGGAGATAGTGAAGGATTTGGATTAACAATTCTTCCATGATTCGATTGCAAGTTTTTGCTAATGATGTAATAGAATATATTTATGAATGATAATGCATCAACTCCCTTTTTGTCAATTTATTTATGTGTTAACATGTATGTTTGTATGGATGAGTAATATTATATATGCATTGTTGACTTCTCGATATATATGTGCATATAGATGGGAGATTTTATGTTTTATATTTACTTTGGATTGTTTTCACAGTGCGAGTCTCCTTCATCTAGTTGACTATAAATTGTTCTCCCCAAATGTTTTGAAACAACGTTCTTTTATTGAGATATCATGATGTTCGAGGACAAAGAAAAAGGTATTTCAACTCTTTTCTCCATTTGGTTCCTCTATTCTTCTTCACGTTAACTTTAACGTATCTTAATCTTCATTGCTTATAGGCATGGATCTGCGGATGATGGGCAAAAACCTATAAAGAGAGGAAGTCTCGGGGAATGACCCAGAAAAGTAATGGTCATTAGAATAAGGAACCAAGGAATAAAGCTTCTTATCCAAGTACAAGCCCAAAGATGGGATTTTGTTGTTGATACTTCTGTCAAATCTCCTGAGTTACTTGGGTGTATTAGCGAAGGACAATGGTGCTGATAGATATAAGGCGCGAGGTTCCATTCTTAAGGAAAATTAGCCAGGATTCAATTGAGGTAGCCTATTTATACTCTAAAGACTATTCTTCAACATATTATTAATCCTTAAAGATAAAGATACTAATAATTTTGTAATAATTTGCGAGACTTCTTTTTTTACATTGGATAAAGCGGGAGAAGTGCATCACAGAACAATGGAAGGGTTTTGAACATTTAAGAACCATGACTATGAATCCATCATCCTTTCAAAGATCATCCCGGTAAGAAGAAGCCCTGGTTGAATATAGTTTCATTGAGGATGAAGATTGGAATATCCTTGTCAAAGATAGGCTATCTAATGCATTTCAAGTAAAACATAAAACCATGCTACTTCTATTAACATGTAATGAATTAAATTCATTAATCGCCTTAGTGAAATGTACTTATTAAATCTTATTTATAAATTACGAGGAATTTAGGGAAGTTGAGAAGAGAGAAGGAAAAACATGCATACAATCACACGTTTAAGTAGAAAGGATATGCAAGACTGAAGGAAGATTTGGTAAGTTAATAGATATTAACTCGTTTTCTAAGAATTCATCTGATGAAATAATGGTTTTTTTTATATTTATATGTTTTCATTATACTAAACATTTTATCAAAAACTAACTATATATGCATGATGTCAATTGTATAATTCTCATAGATGTGACATACAGATTGTCTTGAAAGTATTGATAGAAGCATTTTGTGGAAAAAAAGCAAGGAAAGGAAATATCGATTATGATGAGGTTGTCATGCAGTTGTGGAGAAGATTGTAGGTTCTTATTTATAACCTAAACTTAGTATGTTTAGACCCAGAAACTATTTGTTTACCTATTTAGAACATAACTATAACTTTGTATTTTGTTATGGGATGAGCTCTTGAAGGATTCTTAAGAAACGGGTGAAGTTACTATGGGAGTGATGATATACTTACCGCAAGCATTAGGTACTCCTGAGATATAAGCGATTGATGCGAGGTAAAGGGAAACATTACCCTCATCGACCCAGTGTTTTCATCTGTGGTTGATCGTCTTGATAGATTTTGTGAAAGCATCAAAAGAGCGACAAGTAGTTTGAAGTGGCATTTTAACCGCTTTTTGAGGGTGTACCAACTACACCTCGATCTAATATGGGTAGTTATAACTTCCGAAAACAAACCACCTTGTCACGATTTGTTGAGTGCCCACTTCGGCATGTTGAAGATCAACTGACAACACTCAAAGAACCTCCAAAAAAGAGTATTTATTTTTTTCATTAACTAGTTTTTAGTTAATTAAAATGCTTAATAACTAAAACTCTTAGGAGTGGTGAAGTTTGAAAAATGCAACTCTTTATACTACACATGCAAAAATTTCTTCAACATGACTACTAATTTATTTTAGTTTGTTTAATTTTATAGGTGAGAAAATGTCAATTGTTGTATCAAGGAAGGAGAAAGTATAGTGGTAGATTGGGACAATTGTACGTGAATGTGGTCCCTGACTACCTTGTAGTAGTGGATCTCATGCGAACCAAATACATCACTTCAATTCCATTCGATATTATTACTACTATTGGAGAAGCTGTTGGGTATGAAGTTTTGTGGCCCGCTCATTTGATCATTCTCGGAGTCTCATCTAACGAAGATTTAATATTTTTATATATTTACATATAATTAATAGGCATAATTTGTGTTTCAATTCTACATAAAGACACTTGACCTTATTTTTTTATGAGATCGAAATTGAAAATAGAAAGGAGTACAAAAATATAATTAAAAAGCAAATGTGAAAATCCTCAAGATATCAAGAACTTTGACACCATGGTTAGTCTAATGTTCAATGGTCAATGGTCAAAAAGTAAAACCAATAGACATTCCAAGTGATGTTTTTGGAGAGGGTTTAGAAACTTTCTCATGAAAAGAAGATATGTATATGATAATCTATCAAAGAGTGTGATTGTATCATATTCTACATATGGTGAAGAACTTTTGCCTTTTTTTATCTACTTAGTTACATTATATGTGGCCTTGAATTTTCGAGGGTCATTTTTTTTTTTCATCTGAGTTGATATGTACCTCTCTTTTACATACCCAAAATATATGAAACTATATTGTTCTAATATATTTTTACAAAATACTGATCAAGGCCACAACCCGACCTCCTTCTTACTCACGGCCTCGAGGGAGCACCGTCTTCTTGTGTACCTGAAAGGGGGGTCCCACGACGGGGTGAGCAAAGCTCAGTAGTAATAATCTCCTACAGTACTCCGCTTTAAGTGCACATGCAATGATTGCATAGAAAACACATTCAGTAAGATGCCTACATGAATGTCAATGTATGAATGTCCTCATGCCCATCACCCAGGAGTCACTCACCGACTCCACCTACAGGCCAAGTGCAAATACCAACCGTCATTTTGTTCCTGATGACCTTTATCCAAAAGCAGAGACTTTGTTTTCTTTTAAAACTTTGTAGCTAACCCATTGGAAGGCCTCCAATGCACATTTGATTTTGTCATATTGCGTGTGTTTATGTATTTTGTGGGCCCACAGTTTTAGGTTTTCACGGCCGGACCTTGATTCAACATTTTCTGAACTTGCATCGCGGGGAATCATGTCTAGCAGTGAGATAAAATTTGGGTCTTTCACCTGGGGATCTGCCCCATCTTGCTATGCCCCGAACACACTTATATTTATTTCCTTAGTTTCAAAACGTTTGACTCATTCGGTTTTTGTCCATTGCAGGAATCCATCATCCGTGCCCGTACACAGTTTATTATAGTAGGTGTACGTGGCCTCTAACCAGGTGCCGATCACTTCCATTGCACTCACACCAGTGTCATCGCGTGTCTTCGTGCACATCGCGAATGCTATCATGCCGATTGCATATACATAATCACCATGCACACATATTCATGCGCCAGTATCCGTAGCCGTGTTTAAGATTTAGCATGCCTGTTGAAATGTCATACAGCGTATATCAACATGTCATATTCCACCTTGCATGTTATCAACTCAACCATAGCCACAACACATATCAGCATGTCGAATTACAAGGCGCATGTTATAAACTAAGCCATAACACACCGCCCAGTAACTGACCAGCACTAACCTGCTTAATTGGCCAATGTCCTCCACAGGAACATGGCTGCAATCTTATTTCGATAGACTCCATAGAGTCGAGAACACCGAATCGGGTTAGGACGAGGAAGTTATGACCGCCAGAAGTTGGAGATCCGCAGCATGACTAAGCTTGTCTCACCTGGGCAGCCTACCTCCTTGGCCGGACAATGTACCGGCGGCTCCGACACCCACTGCCCTTACCAGTGGTCCCGTTGGAAAAGCTTACTCAATGGAGACACTTTCCATGATCGAGAACACTGAATGGGCGGACGAGGGAAGTTATGACAACCAGAAGTTGGAGGTCATGATAAGCGTCTCACTGGGCGCCTACCTCGCTCCTGGCCCGGACGGCCATTTTCCAGCTTCGGCTCCGACATCCCACTGCCCTTCCCATTGGTCCCGTTGGAAGCTTACTCAAGCCTGGGGCTTTCCATGAAGTCGAACACCCGAATCGGATTGAAGCGAAGGAGATATGACGCCGAGAAGTTGGAGGTCATCGTAGTCAACTTTGACATTACTGTTCATGGACGACCCCTCTTGGGGCGGACCCTTTGTTCATTGACGACCCCTCTTGGACGACCACTGTTCATTGGCGACCCCTCTTGAACCACTTTGTTCGTGGCGACCTATTTGTTGGCGACCCGCTGTTCATGGGCGACTCACCGACGTTTGCGCGACCCTTTGTTCATGGGCGACCCCTCCTTTGTTTGGCGACCCGCACATTCATGGGCGACCCCCTCTTAGGCGACCATGTTCGTGGCGACCCCTCTTGGGCGACCTGTTCATTGGCGACCCTCCTTTGTTTGGCGACCCGCTGACCAGGCGAGCCCCTCAGCGTTTGGCGACCCGCGTTCGCGGAATGACCCTCAGCGTTTGGCGACCATTGTTCATTGACCTTTGTTTGGCGACCCGCTTGTTTGGCGGCCCCTTTTGGGCGAAGAGCCTTTGTTGGGCGGGCCAGCATTCCGCGACCGCTATTCCGCCCGACGAATTTACGGCGACCCTTGTTTGGCGACCGCTTTGTTCGCGGGCGACCCCTATTTGTTTGGCGACCACTCTTGGACGACCCCTCGCCCATTTGACGCTCGAGGTAAAGATATAACTTGGTCTACAAGAGTCGAATAGAAATTCAAAAACCTAACATCAAGTTCATTGATGGGGATGCTATCAGAGGATTTCCTTCCAGATTCGTTTTATTTCTGACCCAAAATCCATTTAAGGTCATTTAGTTGACGGGTGGCGAAGCCGTGACCGAGTTGGTGGCGACAGCGATAAAGGACTATAACTTAGTCTGAGGTCAAATCGGGAAATTCAAAAGCCTAGCATCAATTTCGTGATGAGGCTACATTATCGAAGGACTCACCACACCACGCATTCCACTTCTTTCCTACCAGTCGGTTCCAAATTAGGTTTATGTATCTCTTTACTCAATGTGGCGGCTTCTCCATGGTACAAAATACAGCGAACATTCCTGCATGGGGCATACACAACCACCACACAACCCTTAGGGTAGAAAGGAACCAAGGTAGGGGAAGACCTACCTCTTGGAGTTTGTCAAAACTCCCCAACTCCGGTTTCTATGCGAAGCCCTTGTCGTAAGGTTGAACTTCCTCTTGCTCCGCTTGGCAGTTGGTCGGGTCGTCGGGAAATTTAGAGAGATTAAGGTCTCTCTCTACATTACTCTCTCTTTTTCTCTCCCCAGGATCGATCTTTCTATTTAGAGAGCATGTTCCTCTAAACACTCTTGACACCTTCTTTCCACTTTGTCTCTAACCCACGTTCCTTAGCTTTAAATTCCTCATTACAAACATCAAGACACCCCTAGCATCCACTAGCATTTACCCTCATCTGCAGACTACTTTCCTTAGACAAGCGACCCTATTTACATACATCCGTAACAGTGTAAGGACCTCATGCCACACACTGTCATTTACTGTTTAATGATTATAAATACGTCTCCGGTCCGTATGAAATTTGGCGATCACGAAGCGTTGTTAGGCTGAATTTCGAGGGCGATTACAGCGGTGGTGATGTTTGATCATGTCGAGACCTGAAAGATTACGGATTACGGTAGAAATTACCATTTTACCTTTTTGAGAGAAAATTAAAATTTTCTAGGTTTTACATTCTTCCCATACTTAAAAGAATTTAAGTCAAATTCCACTCAGAGAAATCACAACAATTCACATCTTGGCGTGTAACATGTACTATGTCATTTTATGGCTTCAAATAAATTTATTTATTCAAAATCACTACAAATACCTTCATCCTGAACGAAGGGATAGGTGACGCATCAAGTAATCTCACGGCGAACTCCCATGTTATGCTCCTGCCGCGTTGGTGCTCTGCGGTGATCCGTGCACGCCGACGTCCACGCGCCGCTGCGATGATCCGCGCGGTTCTGCCTGAAAGTTCAGTAAAGCCTCGAATCACGATATTACAGTCTTCCATGGTAGGATCGGTGTACAACCGAACATGGAGCGTGGAATCGCCTCATGTTTGACATCTTGGCGGTAAAGCTAGCGGTGCTGGTGCCCACCTACTTCCGGCTGGGTATCTCAGAAGAGGCCTGATCGTTTCCTAAAGACCGGCTTCCGGCTTGCGAATCGACGCTCCTCTCGTAGGCATCGAAGCAAAGCGTGGGCACGACACCTCGGGCTCTGGGGGTCGGCGTCGCTGTCTGCATAACTCTTGGCGGCTCTATGCGTGAGGCGTTAAGTGCATCTGAGTCACCTTCACGGGGTGTCTCTAATCAAATCCCCGGGCCGATGTGGAGCTCTACTCTGCTGCACCGGCCGGCGTAAAATCGATGATCGGCGCGGCATGGTACAAAGCCTCGTAGGGTGCCATCTGGCCATGCTCGCCCGATAATATTGTTGTAAAGGCGAGTCATAAGGAGCAAGTGCTCTTCCCCAGCTACCCTTCATGATCCGGGGCTGTTTCCCGCGACATGTCCTCTAACGCGATACCTCAGTCTCTCGGTGACCAAAAATACATGCGAGGGTGGCTTATTTGTGCTCATGGTGGTCACGTGTGCCGCGGCCTTTAGGAAACTCTTCCAAGTGGTAGCTCAAACCTGGGGTCTCTAGGACTGCCGGATCGGCGCCGGCCTTGGCGGACTATCTCCACCGAATATACACATGACCCGGTGTCTGGTGTGAAGGTCATCCGCCGCGTTGAAAATGTGAGGCTTGTTGAGTCGGTCCACTCCATATCACCCATACGCATCATGTCTGCGCGGTGTGGGTGGCAGAGTGGGTCACAAAATCCATTGTGACATGCTCCCACTTCCACTCGACCACCTCATTCATTTGAAATGGCACTGGCGCCTTGCGGTGGCGCAGGCCAACCCAATACTGGCGACATGTGAGACGTAGTTGATGTGAGTCTCCTGGTATCTAAGCGTTCCGCTCAGATAATCTTGGCGGCGAATCTGGTATCTTCGTGCCACTGGATCTCTGACAAATCGAAGCGTTGAAAGTCCGAAGAGATCTCTGCTCTCGATCGGTCACGGGGGCCACTGCCGTCCCCTATATCGCGGAGACTTCCATCCCTAGGTGGTACTGCGATCGCTGGTACGTGCGCGTATGATGGGCGGCTTTATCTCCGCGTCCTGCTGCTGGGACTCAATCATGCAACTCCGGCAGAGTCTGATTGTAATACTAAACTCCCCAAGGTACTTTGAGAAATTTTGCTGGCTGCATCTTGTAGCCAAACTGTCCCACAGTCTAGGAGCATGCACTTGGCTCGGCTATGCTGACTAAATATACAGACTTCCAGTGAGATTCATGACCACCACGTTTGCCATCTTTGCAAGGATGGTAATGCAGTAGTCATAATCCTCTGGGACTGTCCATGCAAAGATTTGCCTCATGTTGAGGTCCAGCTGGCAGTGAGACATATATTAGACTTTTATGTGGTGGGTACACCTCGAACTCCTCGCCGTATAAATGGTGGCGCCGGGAATCTTGAGGCGAAGACTATGAGCCAACTCCATGTGGGTAGAGTGGAGATTGATTCTGCTCATGATTCTTTATTTTTTACAGGCGGGCCTGGCTACTGCCCTCCGGGATGCATCAAAACCGGCCCAGTCGGCCTCGTGCATCACAATACACTTGTGTATCCGCATCACATTAGGGGCTATCAAAATGGGGCCCGAGTAGTCTCACTCCATAAGCTCACTGGGTGCCATATCGGTCATCCGATAAACTCCAGGCTCACTTAGGTCAACCTAGTCCTGGGGTGTTGCTGCACTTGTCGTGGAGAAATCTCTATGAACCTCAGGGTAATGCCCAGTAATCCCAGAAACTAAATGTCTGAAGGCGCAGCTTCAGCCTCACTAAGAAACTCATCGCTTTGCCTCGACGCTTCTCGTTGTGGGCCTCGAAGTAGGCCTCGATGTCCCGAGGAATCTCACCACCCGATGGCGAGGGCTGCGCTATTGCAGACTTGTGCTCTGTGATGATTCCTCAACCATTTGTAAACAATGCAGTATTACTCATGCTCCTAAGTGGGTGAATCAAGATATCATCCGTTCTGACTCATCGTCTAAATAGGGTTGGAATATCCCTCCGCACATGAGATCCATGAATCTTTGCTGGCGCGCCGTCAATCCGGTGAGGCATCAGCTTTGTAAACTCAAAGTGCTCTTTGTTTTACACCATTTTGCCACATATAAGTTACCTGACAATCGAAAAACATGCGAGAGGAAACTGAAAATGCATGTGGGTGCAATCTGTCAGTGAGACTCCTAGGTAACCCTCTTACCTAGATGTGATACTAGCTTCGATCGGACATCCGATTCAGACACTAAGTCTTTATCATCGAAACTCTCAGCACCAGGCTATATCTGGGGTTTGTGATGTTCCTACTCAATAAACGTGTTACAAGACCGCTACTTCGCGCGAGATTACGGGTATTAAGTATCACTGGCTCAGATGCCATGGTACAGCGAAATTTAGTTTTGGGGGATAGTTTTTTCATACAAAATTTCAATGTATACTTTTACCTTACCAAAAATATATGAAACTATATTGTTTCTGCTATGTTTGCAAAATCACGATCAGGCACAACCGACATAGCTGCCACTTTCAAGGCTACTCAGGGAGCACGTCTTCTTGTGTGCACGAAAGAAAGGGGGTCCCACGACGATTAACAAGCAAATCAGTAATAATCTCCTACAAGAGTTGCTCCCCACCTAAGTGCACATGCAATGAGGTATAGAAAACACATTCAAGTAAGATGCCTACATGAATGTCCAATGTAAGCGAATGTCCTCGTGCCCATACCACGGAGTCCTTCTCACCAGGCTCCCTCATACCTACCTAGGCCAAGTGTGAGGAAATACCAACCGTCATTTGTTCCACCAATGACCTTTATCCAAACAAGAACTTTTGGCTTTTTCTTTTTAAACTTTGTAACCCATTGGGAAGGCCTCCAGTGCACATTTGATTACATGCTGTGCGTGTGTTTATGTATTTGTGGGCCCGCGGGATTTTTCGGTTTTTCACCGCGGACATGCGCTCTGGTTCTTTGTTCTGGAGCTTGCATGTAGGAGTCATGTCTAGCAGTGAATAAAGGTGGAATTAACTGCCTTTGGGTCTTTGCCATGCTATGCCCCGAACACGCTATATTTATTTCCCTTAGTTTCAAAACCGTTTGACTCGTCGGACTTTGTCCCGTGCAGGAATCCATCGTTAAGTGCGGAGTACGGTTTTGACCCATGGCTTTGATGTACCGGTGACACCTAACCCAGTGCCGATCTGCTTTCCATGCACTCGCTTCTGTAATAATGCGATGTCTTCGTGCGCATCACGGAAGCGTCTTATCATGCAGTTGCATATACATAATCACCCATGCACACATATTCGTATTTATCCTTTATCCGCATCGCCGTATTAGTTAGCATACTGTTGAATATCGTAGCATATATCAACATGTCATATTCCACACTCATGATGACCCATCCAACTCAAACGGTATCTGACACATATCAACATGTCAGAATTACCATAGTGCATGTTACTCCTTCAGCCATAACACACCATAACTGACCAGCACTAACATGTCTGCCTGATTGGACAATGTCCTCCCACAGGAACATGGCTGCAAATCTTGACTCAATGGGCTTTCCATGGGAGTCAAAGAACACCACGAATCAGGTTCGGACGGGGAAGTTATGACCTTCGAAGTTAAGGTCACAGCGGCTTCAGCGCCTCTCCTGGGCAGCCTACCTCACTTGGCCGGACGGCGGTATTTTTCCAGCCAGCTCAGCACCACTGCCCTTACCAGTGAGGGTCCCGTTGGAAGCTTACTCAATGGGCTTTCCATGAAGTCGAGGCTGCCGTGATCAGGGTTACAGGACCCCGAGAGTTATGACCTTAGAGTTGGAGGTCACGCATGACTAAGCTGTCTCACACAGGCAGCCTACACTCCCTTGGCGGACCCGGCAAACGCCTGCTGGCGCATCACTTTCGCGCTTCAGTGGTCCGTTGGAAAGCTTACTCAATGGAAGGCTTTCCATGAAGTCGAGGCTGTCGGAGTTCAAGCGAGAGGAGATATGACCTTAAAGTTGCGGGGTCATGCGTAGTCAACTTTGACAGAACGCATTCATGGACTGACCCCTCTTGGGCGACCGTTCACGTGACGACCCTCGCCTTTTGGCGACCACGCGCTTTGTTCATGGGCGACCCTCGCGCTGGCTTGACGACCACTTGTTTCATGGGCGGCCCCTCTTGGACGACCCGCGTTCCATTAGCGAATACCCTCTTAGGTGGCCACACGTGTTCATTGGCGACCGCCGGCTGTTTGGCGACGCTGTTTCGCGGTGACTTCTCCCTCAGCATTTAACGACCCAGCATTCGCGGGCGCGACCTGCGTTTGGCGACCCTTGTTCTTGGGCGACCCTCTTGGGCGACCACTTGTTCATTGGCAGCCCTCTTGGGCGATACTTGTTCATTGTGACCCTCAGCATTTGGCGACCTTTGTTCTGTGGGCGACCCCTCCCTTTGTTTGGCGACTAACTGTTCATGGAGCTGACCCTCTAACGTTTAGCGTAAATTGTTCGCGGTGACAACGTTTGGCGACCCCTTGTTTGGCAAACGCCACGGGCGACCACTGTTGGGCGACCAGCGTTACGCCTGGAAACCGACTGCTGCCGCTTGTTGGCAGCCCGCGTTTGGCGACCCTTTGTTCGCCGTTGAGCCCCTGTTGTTTGACGACGCTCTTGGGCGACCCACCCTTGACTGAAAGCCAGCTCAGGTAAAAAGAATACGCCAACGGTCTACAAAGTCGAATCGAGAAATTCAAAGCCTAACATCAAGTTCATTGACGGGGCTACAACTTATCAAGGATTGCACCCAGATTCATTTTTATTTCTGACCCAAAAATCCATTTTAAGGTCCAGCTGAATTGGCGTTGGCGAAGCTGACTGACCAGATTTGGCTAGGTGACTGCTTGATAAAAGGACTATAACTTAGTCTACAGGGTCCAAATCCCTCTGGAAATTCAAAGAAACTATCAATTTCTGTGTGAGGCTGGTATCAGAAGGACTCACCACACCACATTTTCACTTCTTTCCTACCCAAAAATCGGTTCAAAATTCGGTTTATGTATGCTACCCTCAATGTGGCAGCTTCTCATGGTACAAAGAATACAACCAAACATTCATAGGGCATACACAACCACCACACAACCCTTAGGGGTGAAAGGAACCAAGGTAAGGAAAGACCTACCTCTTGGGTTTGTCAAAACTCCCAACTCCAGGACCTGTATATCGACCTGCAGCCGTAAGGGTTGAACTCTTCCTCTTGCTCAGCTTGAAAACCGTCGAGTCCAGTGTTCGGGGAAATTTAGAGAGAAGGTGGAGTCTCTCTCTGACCTCTCTCTTTTTCTCCCCACCGGATCAGTCTTCCCTCTATTTAGAGAGCATGTTCTCCTAAGCCTCTTGACACCTTCCTTTCCACTTGTCTCTAACCCACATTCCTTCCCACTAAATTCCTCATTGCAAAGCCTATCCAAGACACCTAGCATCACTAGCATTTACCCTCATACCAAGAACTACTTTCCTTAGACACGTAACTGTTGCATGCATCCATGTGGTGTGGGACCTCGTACCATCATTTTACTCATTTGTCAATTACTTATAAATACGTGAAATTCCCAATTGTCTCACCAGTGCAGCCAATCGATGGTAGCTAGATTTCGGGGGGCGATTCAACGGTGAAGTATGTTTGCCGTCATCAGAGGACCTAGAAAAGAATTCTGGATTTTTGACCGAGAATTACCATTTTACCCTTTTGAAGGTAAGTACCACCATAGTTTTTACACGATATAGTTTTCCATTTTACTAATATATTTAGTGCATGTCAAATTCATAATTTTTTTTTAATGATTTTGCAATTTAATTAGGCATTTGTATAGAAGAGATGGATTTGATGCAAAAGGAATGAAAAAAACGGTTTGCTTTTGTTAACTTCCTACATTGGTTTCTAAAGCTAGAATGGGAGAAGCAACAAAGGAAAATAGGTCAAGGGTTATTGCAAAACGATTAATGAATGCAAGTCGTGCTGACTATATTTTTATTCCATACAACCCAGAGTAAGTTTATCACAGTTATAAGTTTACTCTATATTTTTTACTAGATTCTCACTTTAATATAAAATATTTCAGTTTTCATTGGGTGTTAGCGGTATACTTAGAGGCAGAACCAAATCATAGCATACTGTGACCCGATGCTACATCAACCATATGTGATGACTTGAAGGATATTGTTAACATGTAAGTTTATAAATTATGCAATACTTGAATGATTGATGATATATACTTTATATTATTGTCTTTGTATAGGGCATTAAGAATCCAGCTCCACCAGCAATGAAAACATCAGAGAGCCTACATGGGTAAAGGTCATGGTTAGTATAAATTATTTCACTTTGATTTGTGTTTATAAATTCCAGTTCATAGTATTAAAGTACCAAATGTACACTTTAATTTAAGGATCACAATATAATGGGTGCCATTTTCATTTATGTAGTGTCAGGCAGACGAGGTAGTGTAGAATGTGGATATTATGTAATGAGATACATGAAGGACATTATAATTGATTCAAAGGCATCCTACAACAAGGTTAATCTATGCTGTGTAAATTTTCCAGAATATTCCTATTGATTTATATCAAACTTATGTCGATGGTGTATGCTACTAGATTATTGATTTTAATGGGAAAAAGTCTTATAGCGAGTGGATCAAAATGAAGTCACGATTAGAATGGGTCTACTAGTCAGAATTGATAATAACTTTTCTTGAAGGTACAATGTAATATGGTGTCTTATATTTGTATCAATTTTTTTTGCTTTGTTGTTGAAATAACTCATCGGGTAATGTGAGTTGACAAAGAATATTTTGATGATGCTTTCACCTTGATGATTTGGAATCGTGTTTTACATAGTGCTGATTATTTGACATAATGCACATTACTATGATTTTTCCTAGTAAGTTATCTAGAACAAGTAGTCACCTCCATAAATTTATGAACATTTTTCTCATAACTTTTAATATTCATTTGAAGGGTTTCTTATTTGTCATTCACAAAATACATGTTATGAACTTTTATCATTTTACTTGTAGTTGAAGTGAGTTTAACTTCATATAAAACAATATAACTTTCCCGGGATGTGGGCTACTGATTCTGATTTCAGCATTAGTTTTGTCTCTGTTGGCTTTGTGCCGGGTTGTGTTTATTGGATCTTGTTTGTGTTGGGTGTTGGTGGTTGCTCAAGTTTCTTTGGTTGTTGAGTGGCACCTTCTGGGATGTGGGCTTGTCTTTGTTGTGTTGTTTATCAAAGTGTTTTTATGTGGGCTGATGCCCTTTCCTATATTTTTAGGGAGGTGCTTTTCTGGTTTTCGTTTTTAAGGAGCCTTGAGCTGCTTGTGATATTAGTTGTTTTTTGGCTTTTCACCTTTTAAGCAATAAATTCTTACTTATCCAAAAAAAAAACGATATAACCTATTATTAATTTTTTTGTATTTGTGGAGGTTAAGAAGTTTATACATTTGATTTATATATCAATTTGTTAATTACAATTGTTTTATTACTTTACTACTCTCCTTTAATCTGAGATTTTGAATCTCTTTCCCTGTGGCAAAATAAGAAATATTTAAATAGTGATTGGAGTTAACTTATTTATGGTACTATCCTTGCCTCTTTTAGATCTATTCCTTGTCTCATATTTATGAACTTAATATATTATTATAATTCGATTTAGAAATCTGAGAATTTTATTTTGGGGCGCAAGAAAAGTATCTACATTATGGTAGATAGTGTCAGCGCTTTTGGATGATATGCAAGATTATCTCATTTTCATTGAGCATTGGAAGAATTTATGTCTTTTTGATTGGTTGTTGGCGGTTCTTAAGATTTATGGTTTTGCACATTCATGTGTTTTATGATATTATTTTATAGAGTATATAGCTTAGGATTTCCTTTGTGCTAGTATTAATCCATTTTTGTATATTTTTATTTGAAATTTCAATTCTAATGGAAATCTTCTAGAGTATCAATTGAATTTCACTTTGTTTAGGCTTTAATACTTTACTTATTTCTAATTTAGAAAGTTATATATACCCAAGTATATGGTTATATATCCTATAAATTCTTGTTATGTGAAGCACTTTGTTATTTTAGATATTAAGAATGTACACATAATGTTACATTATTAACCTTTTTTGTTATGTCATTCTTTTTTTTTCTAAGGGTTAGTTTCCATGGTGGTCGAGTTTGTATCTTACAAGTTATCATTGGTGGAGTTCTTTTTGACAGTATTATTCTAATTTGAGTTCAATGTTCATTTAATACCCCACCAGTACCACACTAGCACTCATCAAAATAATAAATAGATGTCTTAGTCTAGTTGGTACTCTACAAGAGAGTTTTCTTGCTTTGAACTATATCTAAAACTTAATTTTACATTTTAACAGAGAACGGATGGACTCATGTGGTGATTTTGATGAACTAACACTCTCCATAGAAGATTATAAACTTTAACAAATTAAAGAACATTTTGTACTCCACACCCATTGAATCTAATAAAACTTGTTGGGAATATTTGTTGTAATTTTTAGGATCAAATCATATATATCGATAGCTTTGTACGCTTTTAATAAGCATGACTTTGAGCTCGACACACTCTCCCCTCTACTCATTACTTTTCACTTATTCATATTGTATATTTAATAAATTATATTGTTACCTCATAAGGTTATAACAATCCATTAATAATAAATTTTAATGTGATATAAAATGATGACACTTATATTGGTATGTGATTTCTAAAACTCAAAACATATAAAAATCAATGACACTCAGGCCAAATTAATCATAGATCAGTTATTAGATTCAAATATTATGAGTAGAGAATAGCCTTTAAAATGAATTAATATAGTTTTGATTCACAAAGATGACACTTAGCGCATAAGTGTCATTTATTATTAATAAGCTTTCGCCACAATGGCGGTTAGAGACCCGCGGCTTGCTTTAAGTATAATGCATTAGCAATATCGCATTAAACGTGTCATTGATTAACTTTTTCCTTGTAGTGTTTTAAGTAGACAATGCTGGCCACATCATCGAATCATTAAGAAATTATAGCAATTCATTAAGAAAGTCATGAATTTATATGGCTAAGTTGATGATTCAATATATCCAAAAATCATGTGGATTCCCCTTTATCAAAGACAACCCGACAACATTATTTGAAGATAATGCCACATGCATTGCATAGATCAAATGAGGTTATATCAAAAGAGATAGAACTAAATACATCTCTTCAAAGTTCTTTTATATGCATGAACTCTAGAAAGAAAGGTGAAATTGATGTTCAACAAATAATCTCAAGTGATAATTGTTTGCCTTTTTCTATATAGACTAAAACCCCTCAAATTAACATAATTACAAGAGCCTTACACTTCTCTTGCATACATGTTACTTGGATAATTTGCCAAACTAAAATAGTTTTCTCTTAATTGTTCTTGATTTAAAAATAAAAAATTAGGAGTCTATGACTTCTTTCTCAAAGTGCAGTCATACAAGTAGTAAAATCTAGATATGGTCTAGTATGCATTTCCACGAGAGATTGATAGCAGTGCAGATCAACTAAGCTTAACTACTAAAATTTCATACTATTTGGACTCAAAACTCATAATGAAGGTTTATCTAGCAACTACACAAATTAAAAATCCATATACTATTGCTTATAGATTCAAATTAGCTAGAACAAAGTAAAATGAATAAAAATAATTGTCTATAAAAGGATGGTTGAATCGAGTTTCACGCGAGAAGCGAAAACCATTAATGAAATACAATGGAGCGGTCGATTCAAGGCGCTAAATTCATTGCTCATTTTTGTCTTATGGATCGATTTTGTCCGAGATTTCCCAATTATTGGAATTGGATTTTCTCCATATTCAGCGATTAGATATCCTTAGCTTCTCACCGAGAAGAATAAGATCTAACGAAATCTGTATTTAAATTACACCTTACAGAACCAGGTGTTTTTCTTTCTCAATACTTCACACCCATTTCTTGGTGACAGCAGAACTTTTGCTTTACCTTAGAGTTTGAGTACCTACCTACCCAGTGGTGGCTCAACCTTTAGATCTATGGGTTCATCCTTTCCCTTGATTAGATCGGTAACACGGGGATTGGAACTTACCTATAGAATTAAGGTGAACTCTCACGATTATTTATATTGTTAAATACACCTACTCCAACTTTCAATTATGAGCGAATGGGGGATTTGTAAAATGAACTCTCGAGCTCAATAGTTCGTCAATGGTAGTGAACATACCCGAGGAAAAAGAATGCTTTTCTCTCTCTCGGGAATCTCCGTCTACGTATTTGTGTCACTTTCGAGGGCATCCTGGATATCAGGTAAGATACATTCCCTCGAAGCTGGTACTAGGTATTTTCTGGTGGGAACTTATCCATTAAAAAAGACGGAATCAATGCAAGACTTAAATTAATTCTCCGTAAATTATGCAGGAAAGACTGTAACTAAATGTAAATCAAATCCAGCAGAGCTGCGTTCTGATTACTGCATTGCGAATTAAGAAATGGAGCACCGATCACGCACAACCACTATAATTGCAATAAAACTGAGAAGAAATGAATTCCAGAAATTTGTCTAGATTTTACTATAAATTTTTCGAGACGAGTAATACTTAAAAAAATAAAAAAAACTAAAAATCCCAGCTCTACTCGTCTACGCCGGATTCCTTGGAGTTCAAAGTAGAAAATTAAACTAAAAATAAAAAAAAATAAAATTCTATAAAATATACACTTGAGTTCTACTCTTCTTTTCCTTTCTTGGAGTGAAAGGCCATTTGCTTTACTATTCTAAATTTGTCTATTTATCTTGTAAAGAATGCGGGCGAATCCCCCAAAGTACTCCGGTGGAAGTCCAAAGAAAAAAGCCGACTCAGCATCGATGTGACTACGGGTGATGTATGGCATGCGGATTCCTGCCGATGGCTCATAATCGGTCAGCGTCTCTTTCTTTAAGTGCGGCCGTCTTGCAAATGCCGTGATCGTGGTCAGCGACATCAGTGATATCGCTGACCGCCGTGCTTTCAATATTTCGCCGATGTTGATAATCAGCGACCTCAGTTACATGTCGCGACATCATTGTCTTCCTTTTCTCCCAGCTTCTGAGTTGCGACATCAATTTTAGGTTGCGACCACTTTTCTATCTGCATGATGACTTCATGTTGTGGCTTTGATTTCTTGGTCGCAATTGTGTTGGTGGTCTTCTTGCCTTCATATGTTTCAATTTGATGTCGCGACTTCATGGTGATGTCGCAACCTCTTTTGCTTCCCATTTCTTTTCTTAAGTTTTGCAACCTCGAGTTCTACGTTACAGCGATTTCCCCTTAACTAAAACTTATTTTCCAGGTCGCAACCTCAGTTGCATGTCGCGACATCAATTTCTTCTGCTCAGCTTTTCTTCATGTCGCAACCTCAGTAAGTAGTCACGACATCGTTTGCGGTCTAATCATTAAATGGTTGCAACTTCAGTTTTCTTGTCAAGACTTCAGTACCTATTTTCATGTCGCGACCTACACGGCATGTCGCGACCTCGGTGGAGCCTTTCATTAAAAACTAGGTGCAACGTCTTTTTATTTGCGAACCCCACTCTCTTATGGCTTTCGTGCGGATCCCCGTCAGCGACCTCAGTGATGTGACATCCATTTATAACTGCTGGTGTGCAACCTCAAAGTGATGTCGCGACATGAATCTTCATTTGATTGTTTCCTTTAGTCTGAAATACACGTTTTTCTTTGCCATAACCTCCTTTTTCAGAGATTCACGACTTCACTTGTTCACGTTCGATTTCTTCTTTAAAGCCAAATTTGTTGATGTCATGACACGGAATGGATGGCAATGAGCGTCTGTCACGACTTAAATTTCGTCGTGACCTCGATTTTCTTTGCGGTGATTTCTTTTGATTTTTGCTGGAATTTGCGTTTGCCTGCTTTGTATTTTCTGCAAATGAAAATTTGAATCATTCTCCACTTTTCTTAAACAAGTTGCATTTATCTCATAATACTTCGAAAAATGGTTTAAAAATCTAATGAGTTTTTAGACTCATCAATAATGTAGTAGATTTATTCACAAAGTCATTAACAACCTCGACATCCAGAAGCTAATATACAAGATTGGAATGCACCAACTGAAGGATATCGACATGAGGGCGAGTATGCTTATCAAATAATGTTAGTATACTGTACTCTTTTTCCCTTCGTCTAGGTTTTGTCCCACTAGGTTTTACTAGCAAGGTTTTTAACGAGGTAGTCCTAACAAACTAAGAACAATCTACAACATCATAAGAATACTGTACTCTTTTTCCTTCACCAGGTTTTATTCCACTGGGTTTTACTAGCAAGGTTTAAATGAGGCATATTCTTGATGGTAGTCAATTAAGTGGTGAGTTGTAAGTAGCTGGTGAATGATACATTCATCTAATGTGCATTGAGTTCATGAATTCATATAGTTCATGAATGTGCTTTATCTGAAAGTGCCAGGTGATCATTTATGAGAAGTAAGAAACATTGTACATGAAGCCTATAAAAGGCCTTTCTCGTCCCTCTATAAAATCATCTCAAGAAGAAGAAGCCTTTCTATCTATCTCTATCTCTCTCATTGTTCCCTTCTCTCATTTCTTAATTCTCTCATTTCCCTTATCTCTTCTTATATACAAAGAAAAATATATTTCTTTAATACTTAAGGTTCACATTTTATAATATTTTTACAATAGGTGTGTAGTTTTATCTTATCCACTCTCCGAAAAATTTTATAGTCATAAGCATCCACAATTTTCATTTGCATTTGTTTTTTAACACCTTGATAGGCTCAAAATGTGCTATATAAAATGTGTATGCCTATATGCGCAAGTGCACGTGTCGCCTCAAGTAATAAAATGGAAGTATGAGTATCGTCCCACGAGGATTAGGTTACTAGTACTAAAATTAGGGCGTCTAAAATTTTATTTGGGTCTTACAAGGTGAAGTTAAAATGAAAACAAACTAAACTAAATAAATCCTAAACTAAAATGTTTAACATGCAAAGGGAAAATGTAATTACAAGAAAGAAGCCTAGGGTTCTAATTTCATCTAACAAATTCCTATGGTGAGGCTCTATTTGTTCCCAATGATGCCTAAATTATATATTAATGGTGAATTTCACCTAAGCACGTGCTACTCTTTCTCAAGCAATAACAATCTACCCTTGGAAAATGTTCTAATGTATCTCTACCTCAAACCATCATAACCAGGGATGCATTAAGCATTAGAAACCCAATAAGCGACATGTAACCCACAAATATCTTCATTCTATGGTGAAACATGACATTCCATTCATGGTCTAACATAATTATTGTTTCTCAACCTCAAATTAGGTCATGTTAATGGTGATTAATCATCAACAAACATTAGGTATTGAATAAAACATTCAATATATAATAAAATCCAAACATCAAATATTACAAATCAAAGTTAAACACCATAGTTCATTGTTTAGACTGCATCGAAAACCTGAAATGGTTTAGCTCATGGAAGGGGGAAATACAACCATAAAAATGAGAAAAAGTAAGAAAATAGGAGAAGATGACAGATGAGACCCATTTCTTCTTTCAAATCTCCTTCTTTTTCTTTTTCTTCTTTCTTCTTTTCTTCTTTTTCTTCTCTTGCAAAAACTCCTCCTCTACAAACTCCCATTTCAAATGGCCTAATTTCTCTTTTAATGGCCAACCCGAGAGGCCGACGGATGACTTCTTACATTTAGGCCCGACATCCACGACAGTAACGTAGCGGATCGGCCTTTAGGCGTGTCAAAATGGAGCTACTAGAACAAAACAAGTCATATCACGCTAAATCGTGGTGAATTTGTGCCATAGTGTCAAAATTTCATGATACAGTGTGAAAAAATCACACTACATCATGACCAGCTTGCTTTGTTTTTCCTCCTTTACTTCCCAATGCCATAACTTTCTTGTCCAGACTCCAAATTAAGCAATCTTAGTGTCTACGGAAAACTTAGAGAGTGTAGAATACGGATATGTCTAAAGAGAACACTTTAGAGTTGATGGTAATGCTGAATCACAAGTGTCTCAGGCGAGTCAGATTTGATCGCTCTTCCTCTGTTCCTTCCAAAAGCCATAACTTGATCAATTGAAGTCCAAATTAAGGGAATAAAGACTCTTTGGAAATCTTGGGAAGTCTACTATCTATTCTTACAAATATTAGAGCCATGGGAGGCCATCCTACAATTAAAAATACCAAAATACAGTAGTTGTTGTTGAACGTTGAAGTTGCTGATTTTTAGACCTCTTTTCGCTCATTTCAGCTCAATGGTTGGCCTAATCACAAAATTGAGAAAATAAAGCATTATGACACTTATTTGTCTTATAAATCTACTAAAATCTAAGCAAAACATGGGGATAAAATGAGTATTTAAGATACTCATCACATCCCCAAACTTAAATCTTTGCTTGTTGATGAGACCAAATCATATGTATACAAATTTATGACACCATTACCACAAGACTATATGCTAATCCCCAATAAAGGCACCAAAAACTTGTTCAGACCAAAAATAACTTGTATGCTCGTAATAAAAAAGGATTTGTCAATAATTCAGCTGGATTTTAGTTTGGTCTTAATCTTTGCAAGTGCTACAGTGCATTATAAGTAATAAATGTGGACCTATAAGTCCGGATATCGTTCCCACAAAAATTGAAAAGAATTTAAAATTCAACTACCCAACTACTCAAGTTCCACACTATTTGAACTTTCATTTCATATAAATTTCAATAACCGAACTAAATATTCTACTATCTAAATTTCTACATCTATTATAAAGGAAAATTTTAAACTCCTAAACATAAAATGGACTGAACTAGATTATTGCTGGAAGTGGACACTAGGATTTCACTGTTGTGAAATTATCAATTCCTGCATCATAATCTAATTCGATTCTATCATAGTGGAATGCAGATTTATCAAGAGGCAATATAATTTGTGGTTTGGGTTTCTCCTTTAACCATACTTCAGTTAGAGAGTCATGTTCATATCTGATTCATGTTTCTAATCAATTACTTGTAATCAAAATTTCTTTATAAGATTTGGGTATTTTCTTTTCCAATACTTCATACCTATTTCTTATAACTGCAGATTTCTTGCTTCCTAGGACAGAGTCATTGCCAGATTTCTACAAGATGAATGATGTCTCATCCTTAAGATCTCAAGGAGTTCTCCCTTTCCTTGATTAGATCTAAGCAAACACAAGATCCAGATCATTCCTCCAAACCAAGGAGAGATCTCTAATTGATTAAATTGATAGATCACTTAACTAATTCTCAAACCATGAGTAAATTGAGGATTTATCTAAGTAATCTTTTAGAGCTCATTAGTTCTTCAATATTAGTCTGGCATACCCCCAAGTAATGCTTCATGCTCTTAGGAATCTCCATCTCTCGTCGCTCAAAGGCTTCACGGACATTAGAGCAAGAACGGTTGGCATCTAAGCAGGAAATTAAGTTGACTACCCGAATCAACCCATGAATACAGTGGTGTCAGTTAGAAGCGCCATGATCAGCGAAGTCTCAGCATGCGGGAGCTCAACTGATATCTGCATATGAAACTGTCCCAAGCGGTCAATATAATCACAACCTTAGTAAAAATGTGGGCCAATAACTATACTCATCACATGATATGACTATATCCAATAGTTTGAAAAGAGTTAATCGAATTCTCTTTTTATATGACACATATATTAAAATTGAAATTCTCATGCATGTATACAACACAACCAAATCCACAATCCGACTCTTTACAAAAACGGCCTCTATGGCGTCAGGTCTCTTCGCTCGCTCCTGACCTTTATAAAATATAATATCCTCGGCGGGGGTGGTAATGCTCGGTAATTGGAATCTTTAAGTGAGAGCACTCTCCCACCTAGTGCATATGCAATGCTCCAAAATAAACACATTCAAGCAAATACATGATCCTGCGAATGTCTACATGATCAACTCATACCACAGAGCCTGCAGGCTCCTCACACTTGCCTAAGCCATGTATGAAAACATCTTTTTCAAAACAATTCTTGTTGTTTCAGAGCTATACTAGAAGTATCGGTAAAAATATGGGACCCTTACTCCAGGCGAATGTCGTTGGAAATATTCCCGAAAGCAGTCGTAGTCGCCGTCAGGAAATGATACGTTGGGCCGTCATAGCCTTCTCGGGAAATTCATCATGAAATTCCTTTCCAAAAGCGTTTCGTTTTCTTTCAATTTTTCCATGTGTGCACTCACCTAATTTCTAGGCTACCCCGGTCATATAAACGCATTATGATGCAATTTCAATAACTCATATGACACATGCAAATATATCACCATGCATATATTAAGCATAATTTAAATCACACACAATCATGTCATGTAATTCCACATATTTATTACACCAAGAATTAGCTTACTTGGGCTAATTATCAAACACAAGCAATTCCACTTGAATCACTCAACTAAACACATATTTTCACAAAATTTATTTTGTGATCTTTATTTCGAGAAACGGTAAAACCCTAGGATTACCTTTGTTCCTATCAAAACACAATTGTCGGTTCCTTTGTGAACATTATTTCGACGATTCGGCCTCATACACATGCAAAGCATACATTTTTACATAAATGCAAAACTGAGAACCCACATCAGCCCGTGGACCAGTCAGACTGTCACATAGATTTCAAAATCAACACCTCGGTTCCAAGCTTTGGGCAGATCAACATGACCTCACGGCCTCATTCAGCAAACATTGTAAATACCTTATGAAGAATAAAACCCCTAGTAGGGAGAAATCCTACCTCGGAGTTTGCACAAACTCCTTTAATCCGATACCTATCTTTGAAGCCCTCTCCGCGTAAACGACTTTCCTTCTTGTCGGCTATGACGGTCGGATCGCGCGGTATTTTAGAGAGAAGTCTCTCTCTCTCTAAAGGAAATCTCCATTTCGGCTACTGGATCTAAAATTCTCCTCCCATTCACGTTTTTGCCTTATGTTAAGTGGAGAAGACAAACACTATGCAACTTTTTGTCTTTTTGTGACTTAAACTTTTCCAAAAATGACGTTTATGTCCCTCTTCCCGATTTTTGACATTCGGCTCTATCTCGAAGCCGATCCGTTTTCATCATTCTCTACTCCTTACCACTTATGGAACATGGAGTACGTGTTATATCTTGACTTCGTCATATCGAAGTGGATTTTCACGCACGACGCGATGCCTCCAACGTGTAAGTGATTGTCTTGAAGTCGACGAATTTTTGCGTGCTAGCTAGATTTGGCGAGGAGCGATTCCAGCGGTGAAATCTATTTCGTCATCAAGATCTGAAATAAATTCAGTTTTTAGCAAAATAACAATTTTATGTCGAAATTACGATTTTGCGTTTGCCATAAATTGGAAATTCGGTCTACGTTCTCCCTCCTTAAAAGGAATTTAGTCGAGTCGGGGATAATCACAATCATGCACATGCATACAGCGTGCGCCTATGCATGTAAAACGGTCATTTAAATCTTAAGCGATAAACCCACGTACCTTCATCCTAAGCAAGAAGAGGATAGGTGGCGGCGATGTCCTGCGCTCCGCCTGGCTTCTTCCCGCCACCCCAGTGCCTCCGTAGCACTCTCCACTAGCCTCACGGTCTTGCGTGTTCGCAAAACGTCATATTTATCAAAATGCTGCTTGGTCCTTCCTCAAGGTCCCACGAAGTGTCAACCTGTCATCCCCGATCCACCCACGTATTTGGATCACGGGTATATTCCGGAGCATGGGCGTGAAATACTTCGTGGACACGACATGCTGGTGTGCTTATGGCCGATCACCTTCTAGCGCCTATTCTCTTGAGTATCTCGAAAGGCCTAATAAACCTGTATCGCGCTTGCGAATCTAACCACTCTCTCTTAGGCATCACCTTGGCTTGGCTGATCTGACCTTGAGCTCTAAGGGTCGGCGTCGCACATCAACATAGCTCTTACAGGTTACGGCGGTGAAGACACTGTAAATATCAAACTCACCTTCTCGAGAGGTGTCTCTAATCGAGATCAGGACCAGTGATGGAGCTCTCTTCCACCTTGGTCAACATGCTTGATGTCATGGCCTCCCGTACCATGCCTCATATGGTGCCATTTGCACACTTTCTTTGATAGCTGTTGTTGTGAGGCGGGCCACTAAGGAGCAATTGCTCCTCCCGGGCTGCCCCTTATGATCCGGGACGCATGCTCGCAGCATGTCCTCTAACACCTGTATATAATCCATACAACACGTAACCCTACACAACCCTTGCTTGGTGTGTAGCTAACCTCTCAAGTCGCGATCAGCGGCGGTTCCATGGACGTGACTTAGTCCACATATCATGTATGACCTCCATATACCGAGCCATGCCCGACTCAACAACACCCGATGCAATTTCCAAGAGGGTATCCAAACCTCAAGTCACCCCGACTCCTATCTCAACTCAAGTGCGCGTGATAACCATGTGTCAGGTAATGTTTCGTCTCGACGACATAACTCTTCGGCTTACACTTCGAGCCTCTTTCGTTCACACAGAAATTTCGAATATCACCACGGATCTCTTACACCCACACAGAAATTTCGGATAACTCCACGGGTCTCTTACACCCACACAGAAATTTCGGATTTCTCCACGGGTCTCTTACACCTGCACAGAAATTTCGGATTTCTCCACGGGTCTCTTGCACCCTCACAGAAATTTCGGATTTCTCCACGGGTCTCTTACACCCTCACAGAAATTTGGGACGTCCCCCCTGGTCTCTTACACCCATACAGAAATTCGGGATATCTCCCCTGGTCTCTTACACCCACGAAGTGGGATCTCTCCCGAGTCTCTTACACCCTAAATTAGACTTCTCACCTTGGGGATAAGCGCGCTAAGCTTTGCCCAACACACTTTAATTACTCTTCATTCTGTTTGAACTATGAGTCTTCATTGGACGTAGTCCCTAAGACAAACTCAACTCACCTCACGAAGAGTGGTGAATGAACATACCATGCCCACACCACACTCGACGCGATGTTACGTGCGCATGAGCGTAATGATGCCCTCTTTTGTGACACCCGATCGGGGTCCTGTAGAAGCGGGAACCTCGGAATCTCCACTCATAATATCGTCCTATCAGGTCAACTCTCACCCTACATCTTAAGGAAGAACATCTATACGTGGTTTCTCTAAAGGCCTTAACCTTTAAGTCCAAATCCATCACACAAGATGCAACAATTAATGAATATGATGCATCCAATTTGAACGCTACTCTAGTCAAAAAGTGCAAGAGTAGAAACGTACCCTACATATCCGGCTGCTCTGTATGCTCAGCCTTTGTACCATGAGACCTACGCCTCTGAGACGATCGCCTCATGCCCCGGTGTGACAGAAAATAGCTGCTATAAGTGCCTTACGCGACTAGAAGTCGACTTTGTGAGTCTGTGCGACCTGGAGCCACACTCAGCTCCTCATTTGTGCTATCGAAGGTGCTCGTATAGCACCTTGAAACTGAAACTGGTTCCTTTGACCTATACTAGGGTGTGGAGGAATGAACTGTACTCTCTCTGCTCTCTGACTCGCAGGCTGTCCCAATGCCACAGGATCCCTGTCTGCAGGGGCAATCGAGTCTCACATGCCAGTTTGTCGGCCCGAGTAACATATCCTCTGTCTGGGTACGACTAGATGCCCAATCCTAATACAGTCACGAGCTTCGTTAATGAAGCGAAGTCTTACGCATAACCATCGAACTAGAAGAAGGTTGATCCTCCCTCTTGCTGCCAACACTCACATCCCGAGTGCTCCGTGCATCCTCAATTTCTCTCTCTATGGTCAAGGCCGTCCCAACCATAGATTTACTATCCCGTCAGGCGAGTCTACAATCTTGCCCCGAATGGACAACTTCAGCCCATTCTCGAATCTCCTAACTTTGGCCAAGTTTGTGGCCACGTAATCATCAGCAAATCGGGCTAACTCTGTGAATCTAGTCACATAGTCCATCACAGTCTTCGCCCCCTGCTTTAGCTCTAGGAACTCTGAGCGCCGCATGCCTCGCGGTCTGCGGAAAGTACTTACCCATGAAACGACTCAAAACTACGTATGTCTTGCCAACCTCTAAGTCTCGAAGTCCTAACCATCTCCACCATGCAGGGCCTCGCCCTCTGCTGGAATGCAGCTAATCCTGATCTGGTAGTATCGAGGTGATCTCTATATAGCCTCCCAGTGATTACCGTCTGCATAAACCAATGATGCGCAACCATTGGGTCTCCCTACGAATGTCGAGATGATGTGCTCACAAACTACCTCTGGAGGTTACTAGGACCTCCCTGACTACTTGTTATGCTAGCCTGTGTGATAGCAACCGCCGTAATACCTACAGCCTCAGTAAAGGCCAGCTTATCAAGCGGGTAGTGTCGACCGGTACCACGTGGACGCCCTCGTGTCCTAGTCTCGACTAGCCATCTCTGCGTGTTTCCGATAACCGCGAAATCATTTAATTTTCATTTCAGTCTAACTAGCAATGCACATGCCGATTACTAATAGACTTGACAACCATGAACTGACCCATTCATTTCCTAAGTGGTGCTAAATTTCAACCACTCAATTTATTTATTTCAATAAGGTTCTAAGCTCTCTTGTTCATTTCAGTATCCAAATCCCTAAGGTCATAGTTCCTAACCTTAGCATTCACCCTTTTTCCTATACACATTACACCATGCATATAGTTCTCTGCTTAACAACCGCGCAATCACAATTTCCAATGGTGATTAAACCTGTCTGATGCTCTCTAAGGCATAAGCACGACCAGAGACACTAATCATACACATAAATCGGTGTATACCGTTGTCCTTGCATTTACGGGTATTAAGGCAATCCCATTTGCATTTAAAATATTGTTTTCAACAAAATTTTATTTTCGAAAACTTTATTTTTTGAAAATTTTTTTTTTCGAAAATTTTGTCTAATTTGATTTGATTTGATTTTTTTCAAAAAAAAAAAAAATTTAGAAATTTACTGTTCACAGTTGATCGGTCAATGATTACTGTTCATGGATTACTGTTCACGGGAATACTGTTCATAGTAATGTTCACCCGTACTGTTCCCTAAGTTGCAATACAATTTTTCCTATTGCAGTACAATTTTCTGCCTAAAACTAGGTCACAATACAATGGTGTATTGCAATATTACCTCCTCAAGCCTACAAATTCCTGTCTGATCTAATCTTTATGATACAATTTATTACCATGCTACAATACACTTCTAGCCACTACATACTCTTGCAATACACTTTGGGCTAATCATTATGTGCTAATTACTTAAGCACACAAACATTTCACAACACACATACAACATGGCATACACACCATCATCTGATAATTCATCCAGATCACTATGAAAACATACCTGACACATGCGTCGGTGTGTCCTAGTTTTGTCTCGTGATTTCTCCTAGGTAATCATACCTAAACCCCAACATCGAACCACACCTAGTGGTGATGTTTCTTACTGATTATGGCCTAAGCCGTCTCAATCTCAAAAGGTTTCTATATACCTATACTCCACATCAAACCACCTAGTGGTGATGGATACTGACCAGAGCTTCCTGGTATTCGTATACCCTAAGCTGCGTCACAAAGCTGTGGCCGCCCCAAACCAGGGACTCAGTTGTTCACCTCGACATGGGAATACAAGTGGATGTCGGGTTGCAGAGCGCCACTTGAGGAAAATCGGGCGAGTCTTTCCTTTGTACAGGGCTCTACCCGAATGCAATACTGCATAGAGCACATCCCCAGGCGGTCAATATAATCACAACATGAGTAAAACGACCACTTAGGCCCAATAACTATACTCATCATGATACAACAACTATATCCAATAGTTTCAAAAGAGTTAATCAATTCTCTTTTATACAACACATATATTAAAATTAGAGAATTCTAATACATGTATACAACACAAAACCAAAGCCACAATCCGGCTTTCTTCTAAAACAGCCTCTATGACGTGCCATCTCTTCGCTCGCTCCCTGTACCTGTAAAATATAATATCCCTCGACAGGGTGAGCTAATGCTCAGTAGTGGAATCACCCTAAGTGGGCTACTCTCCACCTAAGTGCATATCTGATGCTCCAAATAAACACACATTCAAGCATTACGCGTCCCTACTTGAATGTCTACGCAATCCGACTCATGCAGGGCCACTCATGAGCTCCTCACACACCTAAGCCATGTATGAAAGCATGCTTTTTCAAAACAATTCTTGTTGTTTTCGAAACTATACTGAAGTATAGGTAAAAATATGAGACTACCCTCCGAGGCGAATGTGTTGGAGGAACCTTCCAGCTTGATCATGGTCCTCATCAGAAATGTCATTGGACCGTCTCCCAACCCCATTCTCGGAAATTCATCCCTATGAAATTCTTTCAAAAAACGTTTTTTAAGTTTTTCTTTCAATTTTTCCATGTCATGCACTCACCCTAATTTCTAGGCTGCAGTGCATATGAAACGCATTGTGATGTCATTTCAATAACTCTCATATGACACGTAAATATATCACCATGCATATATTCGCATAATTTAAATCACACAATCATGTCATGTAATTCCATAATTTATTACACCAAAAATTAGCTCACTTGGGCTAATTATCAAACACAAGCAATTCCACTTGAATCACTTTCGACCAAACATATTTCTAAAATTTATTTTGTGATCATTGTTCGGGAACGATAAAACCACACAAGTTACCTTTGTTCCTATCAAAACACAATTTATCGGTTCACTTTGTGAACCCGTATTTCTCGATCGATTCCATCCTCATACAAATCAAAGCATACATTTTTACATAAATGCAAACTGGAACCCACATCAGCCCGTGGGCCAGTCGCGGTATCCATGGGATGCAAAATCCATTACCTCGGTTCCAAGCTTTGGAGCAGATCAACTGTGCGGCCTCATTCAACGCAAACATTGTAAATACACTTAAACGAAGAATAAAACCCAAGTAGGGAGAAACCCCTACCTCAAGGAGTTTGTCTAAACTCCTTAAATCTGGTACCCACTCGAAGCCCTCTCCTTGTAGAGCAGCTTTCCTTCTTGTCCCGAAGACCGCCGACGGTCGGATCGCGCGGTATTTTAGAGAGAAGTCTCTCTCTCTCTAAAGGAAATCTCCATTTCGGCTACTGGATCTAAAATTCTCCTCCATTCTGGTGCGCCTTATGTTAAGTGGAGAAGACAAACACTATGCAACTTTTTGTCTTTTTGTGACTTAAACTTTTCCAAAAATGACGTTTATGTCCCTCTTTTCCCAGTTTTGACATTCGGCTCTATCTCGGCCGTCCATTTTCATCATTTCTCTACTCATACCACTTATGGCACATGAGTACGTGTTATATGTGACTTTCGTCGCATCGAAGTCGTTCTGACACGAACCGCGATGCCTCGAAAATGTGTAAATTCATTTGTCTCGAATTTGTGAGAATTTACGTGCTGCTAGATTTTCTTGAGACGATTCCAACGGTGGTCGTTTCATCATCCAGATCCTGAGAATAAATTCCATGTTTTTAACTTGAAATAACAATTTTGTAATCGAAATTCTGATTTTGCCATTTTCGAATTGGAAATTCTCGGGTCTTATGATCCTTTTTATGGGTATTAGTTACTGTGTGGGAACCAATTCACTTCATGAACATACACCATTCAAATAAATTCTTATTTCAACCCGAAATTTCCTTCTAGTGCAGAAAAGACCGCCAACTAACATCGAGATCTTTCCAGCGGAAGTTGTGTTTCTCAGCGGGTCCACGATGAACCTGAAATAATGATCATGAAAATTTCATTGTAACTTTAATCAACTGAAAGAAATGAATTCCAGCTTTTGTCTAGATTTCATTGGATTCAAACAGTAATCGAAAATGACTTTCAATAATTTAATTCAACTTCTAAACTTCTGAACAATGCACTATTTCAGATCCAGTAAACAAATTGAAATTCTATGCTAAATCTAGTCTACGAAGAACATAAAATAAAGAAAGAATAGAAAAATATAATACAAAAGAGTCCTCAGCTCCCCACATGCCCTCGTTTTTCCTCTTGATTGACCAGACTCCTTTACTTTCCTCCAATTGTTTCTATTTATAAAGCCCCATAAGTTTGGGCCCTAAATTCGAGAAATTTACATTTATTGAATCCATAAAATTCGGCCCATATTGCAGTCTCTGGTACGACTGGAAGTTTTGTCTGTGAGTTTTCAATCTTCATGTAGGTCTATTCTGACATCACGATGTCTGTCATGACACAATTCCACAATGCTCCTTGCAGATTAGTCGATAGAGTTTCCTTGGTTATTCTGATGTTCTCTTTAGCATATTCATTCAATCGCGATAGAGTTTCCTCTGTCGCGACAGATCTTTCTTTAGCTCCTTCCAACAATGCGTCTTGCAAAGTCTTATTGTTCTGAAAATGGATTACATGCCGAGACAATCTTATGTGGTTCCTTGAATAGTTATGTCGCGACATCGACATTTTGTTATGACAAAGTTTCTATGCAGCTTCTGCCGAAATTGAATTATCGCGACCCAGTTTTATATTCTGAGCATTTATGTTTTGGTTCTTGTTGCAACAATGTTTCTTATATTGTTAGAATTTCTGTTGCGACTCAAAAAGTTTGTCGCGATAGAGTTTTGTCGCCACTTAACCTGATTTCTTGTTGTAGCTTCATTTTGATGTTGTAACGTACTCTTAGTGTGTATCAGTGACGCCACATCGAGGCTGGTTTGTTATGTCGCGATAGAACTGCCGTATTCGACTTATTTTTGTGTACCAACCCGAGTTTGTTATGTCGCCAATGGAACTTCTATTCCTTGTGTTAGAATCTTTATCGCGACATAGAAAAGACTGTCGCGACCTTGTTTATCTATGTTCAGCTGATCTCTGTGTCGCGACTTTAGGATCCCTGTCGCGACATCGAAACATCTCTTCGGCAAAAAATTATGTTCGCGACGTGGATTCTTTTATTTGCAACAGTCGGTTCACTAAGTAAGCATCATGTTGCAGCCTACGGTTTATGCACATCACGACGAGTTTCTTCTTCTTTCGGCGTCGTGACTTACGTCACCTTGTTGCGACATAAATCTTTCTTCAAAGCTCTTCTTCTGTCTCAACAAGCTTTTCCATGTTGCCATAATCAGTGTAGTGACAGAAGAGGATTATGTCGCGACAGAGATTTTGCATTCTATTCTTCATTATGTCGCAACATAAACTTTCTTTGTCTCAGCTGACTGGTTATATTTTTCCCATTTCTTTGTCTCAGCTAATCTTTCAATACTCAGGCCTTTGTGTTGCGACAAGGAAATTATTGTCATGACCAACTTTGCCATTTACTTGGAAGTTTGTTATGACACACAAAACTCTGTCGCGGCAGAGACTGCTGCAATTGCTCTTTTTCTCTTCTTTCCTACTGTAATTTTCACATTTTTGAATTAAAACCTGGAAAACACAAAGTTTGTAAATATTCCATAATTTGGCATTAAAACAGATCTGAAGACACTAAAAATAAGCCAAAATAGATTAAAAATAGATGAGTGTAAGACTCATCACTTGTGTCCTCAAGCAAAAGAAAAACTTACATATGTATAAAACATTAAAATAGATATGAGTAAAGAATGGTGTTAGCAACAATCTCGAAGAATACCATGACAAAGTTGTATGGAAACAATATAGCCTACATGGGATCCCAACACATTTAAGATCTTTGAAGACTAGGCATCATGGGCATGGTGATCAAGGCAAGCTTTGCCCTTCATTTTTCAATGAATCTCCTTCCAAAATAAACTCTGTGAAAATGGTATGTTAGATCTCAAATGTAGACGGAGGCTCAAAACACTTTTGAACCAAACTCAACTCATTCATTCGAAAGAAAATAACAAAAAAAATAGGCCAAGAACGCACACTTCATTCAATACTGAAACTAGAAAGTAGGATGCAATGCTAAGGCGCTCTAGAAAAGTGTTCATATAGCGGGGATCCATTGGTGACTCCCCACCAGTTGGTTAAGGGCATCGGGCATTAAGTTTCCCTTTAACTTCACCACTGAACAATAACAAACTTAAATTCTATGTGAGATTGAACATCCTCTGTCAACGTGTGGATGATCAATGACAATTGGACAAGCAGCATTGACTTTGAACGCTCTCAGTTATGCCAAGGATTCGGCGGAACAACTCACTTATTTCTTTTTTTTTTTTTTTTTTTGCTTTTTTTTTCTACTTTTTTTTCTTTCTTTTTCTATTTTTCTTTTGTTTTTGAAATTGTGGGGCTCATTGACCTTCTTTATTGAGGTGTCCCAACACTATGGAAGTAAAAACCTCTCAAGGTTTTAGTTTGAGAAGGAGAGGCTGAAACCTCGGTATGCAAATGAGATCTAGTGTGTGTGTGCACAAGTTCCATTAAGAAGTGGTTCCTTGAAAAACACGAAGGATCTACAACCAAGCCTCCCACAACCACTAGATACACTCAATCTTAGATCACATAAATGTGATGGTATCCCTAGTTTTGGCTAAATAAAACAAACTGTTGAAGCACAATGTCAAAGCATTATCCTAACAGTTGTTAATCAGCAAACTTACTCATATGAGACATAGAACACACAAAACACAAACAAAAACATGCATAGTAATTAAACAAAGCACTAAAACAACTAAAAGGCTCAAAGGCACAAGATTCTAAAGCATGTACCAATTATACCAAACCGTAACCCGTTTCACACCAAACTCAAATGTTGTTGTCCTCAATCATCATTAAGTATGAAAAATAGAAGTAAGGGGACTCCCCTGATGATCATAGCTAATCATGACCATTGGTTGAGAGATGAATGATAATCGAGGTTGCTCACCACCCTTCATTGGTTATCATAATCTCCAACCATGCATCCTCACAAAGGATACACTTTATGCATTATGTTCTTCATGCTTGAGATAATCTTGAGCCTTTGAACCCATAAAACATACAAACACAAAAACAAAAATCAAACTAAAAAAGACTCACAAAAATTAAACTAAAATAAATAGGAAACTAAAAATATGAAAATGAAAGTAAGAAAAGAAAATTGTGTTTGGGTTGTCTCCCAAGAAGCTGCTCCGTTTTATGTAGAGTCCAACTTGACTCTACCAACTACGGATTGGTTGGTGATCCCTCCTCCATCCTTTCTGAAGAACCGATAGTTGTACTCCAATAGCATCTTGAGCACATAATCTTCCACAATCTTATTTTTTTGATTTTTTTTCTTTATGGTTCACAATGGTAGTTCCCATTTCCTTGTTTAACTGAATAATGAACTCATCCACCTTGGACATGGGGGTTACTTCTTCAGTTTTCAACTCTTCATGCATGTCACCCCATGGAGCCATCTCAGGAATAGCCTTTAAAACTTGCTCTTTTGTTGTGTCATGGGATTCCAGAGAAGTTGGCTCATCTTCCATTAAAAATAAGGCTTTCAAATCTTGCACATCATCATCTCCTCTTGTGAGTTTCTCAAGTTCTTTATTGTTTCTTGAGGTGAAATCCTTATTGTAGCTCAAGTCTTCTTCTTCTTCTCTAATCACCTCAAGAATGGATGACAAGCTCTCATGTTGTCCTTCAAAGGACATTTTAGCCATGTTCTCTCCCTCATTCATGTGTTTGGCCACTAGTTCTTGTATACTCATTCCCTTCTCTTGTAGGGGTTGTTCTTTCTCAAATCCAAGTTAAGTATAAGAAGTGGCCTTTGGAGTCATCTCTTCTTTCAAGCGCTTGAGTGGTATGGGTTGAATTTGAATATTAACACTTGCCTGTTCCTTAGGCATTTTAGCCATAGTCTTAACCAATTCGGCCATTGTGAAGGCTAATTCATCCACTCCATTTTTAACATTTGACTCCTCTTGTGGAAGAGTGTGCACCTCCTCCATGAATTGAGCTTGAGATTTTCTATGTTCAGCCATGGTTGCCTCAAGGTTTGACATTTCCTCTTATGGGGGTTGACTCATCTCATTTTTAACAAGAAACCTAGGCAACCCAACTTGAGCATAGTCCATTTCAGCCATTGATCTTGAAAATTTAGGTTGTGCCATGGTAGATTCATCTTAAGTTCCTCTTAATTCATCCATAGCTTCTTCTAGGTTTGATCTTTGAACTTGTGGAGATTGAAGAGTGTTATGACTTGTGTCCCATGAGGTGTTTGAGTGATGGTCCCATTCAAAATTATGATTGTTCAAATATGGGGTACCTCCATATTGAACATAATCCATCGACGCATAAGGTTTCCACACTTGACTCCTCACTTGATTTGTCACTCTTCGATGATGTTCGTTGGCCATTTGCTTTAATCTTAGGTGTTAAATAAGAAGGGCCATTTCAGTTGATAGTTCCATGAAAGGGTCCACTGTGTGTTAAATCTACAAACAAGCAACAAACCAAGTAAAATAACAAAAAAAAAATAAAATAAGACTAACTATATCCAAAGTAAAGAAGACTACTTGGTAGACATTAGTAAAACACCAATCCCAAGCAATGGTGCCAAAAACTTGATAAGCTCAAAATGTGCTATATAAAATGTGTGTGCCTATATGCGCAAGTGCACGTGTCGCCTCAAGTAATAAAATGGAAGTATGAGTATCGTCCCATGAGGATTAGGTTACTAAGTACTGGAATTAGAATAGTCCTAATTTTATTTGGATTAACACAAAGATGAAGTTAAAATGAAAACAAACTAAACTAAATAAATCCTAAACTCAAATGTTTAACATGCAATGAGAAAATGTAATTACAAGAAAGAAGCCTAGGGTTTTGATTTCATCTAACAAATTTCTATGGTGAGGCTCTATTTGTTCCCAATGATGCTTAAATTATATATTAATGGCGAATTTCACCTAAGCACATGCTACTCTATCTCAAGCTAAAACAATCTACCCTTGGAAAAGGTTCTAATGTATCTCTACCTCAAACCATCATAATCAAGGATGCATTAAGCATTAGAAACCCAATTAGCCACATGTAACCCACAAATATCTCTATTCTATAGTGAAACATGACATTCCATTCATGGTCTAACCTAATTATTATTTCTCAACCTCAAATTAGGTCATGTTAATGGTGATTGATCATCAACAAGCATTAGGAATTGACTAAAACATTCAATATATAATAAAATCCAAACATCAAAGATTACAAATCAAAGTTAAACACCATAGTTCATTGTTTAGACTACATCAAAACCCTAGAAAATGAGTTTATCTCATGGAAGGGGGAAATATAACCATAAAAATGAGAAAAAAAAAATAAGAAAATAGGAGAAGAGGATAAATGAGACCCATTTCTTCTCTTAAGATCTCCTTCTTCTTCTTCTTCAAGGCTAAAAATCAATTTCCTCCAAGGGAGATTTGCCTTTGGGTGTTTCCACCCAAAGGATCTTCTCCCTTGCCCCTAAGAGTAGCCCCCGTTAAACTCCCTTGCTCCTCTTCCTGCAAAAACTCCTCCTCTGCGAACTCCCCTTTCAAATACCCTAATTTCTCTTTTATTGGCCAACCCCGAGAGAGCATCCAATGGGCTTCTTCACATTTGGGCCCTGACATCCACGTTGTAGCTTAGTAGATTTGACGCTATGACGTGCCGAAAATGGGAGCTATTGGAACAAAACAAGCCATAACACGCTAAAGCACGGTGAATATGTGCCACAACGTCAAAATTTCACGCTACAATGTCAAAATTTCATGCTCCAGACATGAAAACTCACGCTACAGCATGAAAGCTCACGCTACGACATGACCAACTTGCTATGTTTTTCCTCCTTTGCTTCCCAATGCCATAACTTTCTGGCCCGGACTCCAAATTGAGCAATCTTGCTGTCTACGGAAAGCTTAGAGAGTGTATAATATGGATATGTCCATAGATAAAACTTTAGAGTTTATGGTAAATATTGAATCCACAAAATGTGCCAACTGGTCAGATTTTGAGTACTCTTCCTCATTCCTTCAACTTCCAAAAGCCTTAACTTGATCAATTGAAGTCCAAATTAAGTAAATAAGGACTCTTTGGAAAGCTTGGGAAGTCTACTATATATCCATACAAATATTAGAGCCATGGGAGGTCATCCTACAGATGAAAAGACCAAAATACAATAGCTACTATTGAATATTGAATTTGCTTATTTTTGGACATCTTTTCGTTCATTTTCGCTCAATGGTTGGCCTAATCACAAAATTGAGAAAAGAGAGCATTATGACACTTATTTATCTTATAAATCTACTAAAACCTAAGCAAAACATAGGGATAAAATGAGTATTTAAAATACTCGTCACACCTCATAATATTTCTTAATAAATCACTTCAATCTCATATTGAACTTGTAAATCGACGCATCATTTAACCTAACGGGCTTTTAAAGGATTTGATGAATTTGAAGGTCAAGGCAAAAAAACGGCACCATATTTCAATAATGAGCTTGTGTTGGTCACAAGAGTAAAGTTTTTTTTTTTGTAATTAATTATAAATAAAACTTTTTTTTAATATACTCTACTTTTAAGGTAGTAAACTGTTCTCATTATGACTTAAACCTAAGACCCCCTCTTTATGCCCTTATGCATGTTTCAACGAAGAACACTCCACCACTTGAGCTAAGCATAGAACACTTATAAATAGAACTTAAAAAACTGAATAATACCTAATCACATAAAATGTTGGATTATTTATTTTTATTATGTTTTATTTCTGTTAAGTATTAAAAAATAAAGTAAAAATCAATATTTCACTCTTTATATTAAAAAAAAAAAAAGTCAAGTATTTTGACAATTTTCCATTATGGGAAAAGTTTATAATAAGTCATTAGAAAGTTAAAAAAAAAAAAAGAAAAATAAATAAACAAACTATTGTCCCAACACAAATTGCTTTCAAGAAAATGTAAAAAAAATAGACACCCTTTTAATATTAGATAATTTTAACAATCTTAGGGAGAACCCTAGACCCTTGACGTTCAAGTTGAATCCTAACAAGGATGTCACAAGTAATTGAAGTAATTTTGAAACATATTATTCCAAAAATTAAATATTTTCATTGCTTGTTTATGGTTTTTATTGCTTGTAAAACTTTGTTAAATTCAATTAATGATTTAAATTCAATTAAGGATGTGTTGATATTGAAGTAGGAATTTTTCGGTCAATTACATACATTTAATGGTATAATATTAGCTATTGATACTGAACAAGTATTAAGTTGGTAAATATTGAAATATATAACAGTGTTATTAACCCAGTTCCACATTTAATCTCTGGTTATGTTCTAACGTTGTGATCAAGTTCTAATCAATTGTGGAGGGTGATGAATAATCAATAGAAATAAATCAGTATAAAGATAAGTAAAACACACACAAATATGTTTACGCGATTTAGCCAAGCCTACTTATGCGGGGCTATTCCTAGATGTAAGGATTTCCACTATTTTTAAATAGGTTATAATCGATCTTATATGAATGAGATCTCCCCCTCATTCCAAAGCCTACTTCTCACATAATCACTCCCTGTGGAATTTAGAACGAATCCTCTCGTTCCCCTAGTTACAACATCTGACATACTACCTCACTTTTCATATCAACATAATGATTATCATCTCTCACACAAGGTAAAAGGGTTATGTGCAATACCACAGAATATCTACACTCTTCTACACATCTGTCACTACTCTACCTTTTCTTCTTTAAGTTGTGTAGAAGATCGTTCCATAATTTGAACTAAATCAGCATCTTGAATATCAGATTATGAACTGTTGATTATGTTATATCATTATCTGATCAGGATTCTGAGCATTATCACAGTGAACAAGATTATTCTCAAGTTGTCATAACGGATTCAGGAGACCAAGACATCCTCTTTAGAGTGGAGTCTATTATTGTTCCAACTCTAGTTCATCTCCTAGCTGGGCTTTCTATTGATTTATCATTATACATAGAATTTAGAGAAGTCCTAGCCTATTCTTCCTCTTCTTCCCAAGAAACGTCAAAACAATGAAGTCATGTTTTGAGTAGAGTCCTACTCCAGTTTTGACTCTCATTCGAACGACTCACGTGACTGGTAGTTCGTTCCTACTTCAATTAGGACTCGTCATGAAACTTCCCTCATAAATCTTCAATACTTCAACAATTTTGATCCTTGAAATCTGCGACTTGCTTATGGTGCTTAACAAATATAAAGAGTTCTTGGTGGAAAAAGTATAGGATATGAATATAAGAAATGAAGATAATTCTTGATCTCTTTCAATATCTCTTAAAATTACCTCCCCATCCAAAAAAAAAAAACAATACTTTGAATTAAAGTCCTATCATTAATTTGTTCTAAATTATTTTTTTATTTTGTTGAAAAAAAATTCTTCTAAATTATTTTGATTTATAAACATGAGAAATTTAGATTATAAATTAGGACCCATAGAATATGATAATATTCTAAAGTTTCAAAACGAAGAAATATGTTCAATTAAAAAACATATTTTTTTCTTCCCCATCAACAGTTTTTGTTTGTTTCGTGTAACATAAAAATAAAATTTAGGTTCTTAAAATTTTCAAATAAAAATTTGAATCTATGTTAAATTTGGATTAGAGTTCGACTGCTTCATTTGAAGAAGAACTATATTTTTATTTTTTTGTTTTCAGACTAAGAGGCTAGTTATTAAGTAAATGATGTAACATTACATCATCATCCTAAGCATGTTTCTAACATGGAAACATGAAACGAAACTAGGATTATACATACCTCTAGCCATCGATGATGGAATTCTAAAAAAAAAAAAACTAGTGAAGTAGCAAGAGGGACCTATATATATTTATAGATTCTCCCATCAAGAATCACAATATTCCTAAAACATCACCACTTCAAACTTTCAAATTTTCAAACTTTAGAAATGTTGCACCATATCATGAATGTTTAAAAACATTACATTCTCCCACTTGGTTCAAACGTTAATAAAAAACGTTAAGTAACAAAAAATACATGAATCATAGAGATAAGTCCTCCAATCATGAGTATTATCAACTATGTATCACAATGCATTAGTCTTCTCAGTGTAATTTGGTAGCGGCAATGAATAAACCTATCTTCTTCTAGTATAATATAATACTCTCAAATAAATCATATATAAATGAATAATCAATATGACTCTCATAAATTTGAATATATATATATATATATATATATATATATATATATATATATATACAATTACAAAGAGGAAACAATCCTCATTTGTCTACATGGTCCTTGAATTTCATTGGTGACATGCCTTTAGTTAAAGGAATAGCAATCATCAACTCAATGCTAATATGCTCAATAACAGCTTTCTTTTCCTTAACGTTATCTCTAATGGCTAAGTATTTGATGTTGATGTCTTACTTCGACTCTTACTCATGTTATTCTTAGCCAAGAACACTATAGCTTAGTTGTCACAGAAAATATTCAATGACCTAAAAATAGAATCCATGACTCTAAGCTTAGAAATGAAACTCTTAAGTCATACACCTTGTGAAGTAGCCTCAAAACAAGAGACGAACTTTGCTTCCATAATAGAAGTGGCAATCAAAGTCTGCTTGACACTTCTCCAAGAAATAGCTCCAATGGCCATAATGAAAATGTACCCAGATGTTGATATATGAGAATCAACACAGCCGACCAAGTCTACGTCAAAATAGCCAACCATATCCAAGTTGTCTGTCTGTCTGTCTTTAGTTCCTTGTAGGTACCTCATGACTTTCTTTGCAGCTCTCCAATGGTCCATACCTAGATTACTTTGATATCGCCCTAACACTCCAACTACAAAAGTAATATTAGGTCTTATATAAACCTAAGCATACATAAGGCTTCCAACTACTGAAGGTTATGAAATATTCTTCATGGATTCATTTTCTAAATCATTTTTTGGGCATTGCGTAAGACGTAACTTATCACCCTTCACAATGGGAGCAACACTTAGTGAACAATCCTTCGTCCAAAACTTTGTTGATATAAGTTTCCTGTGATAGACCTAAAATACCGTAAGATCTATCTCTCTGGATCTTAATGCCAATGACATAAGATGCCTCATTCATATCTTTCATGTCAAAGTTTTTGGAGATGAATTGTTTCACTTCATGCATCATTCCCTTATCGTTGGTTGCAAGTAAAATGTCATCCACATACAAAACAAGGAAACAAGTTTTACTCCCACTGATCTTCTAATATATGCATTAATCCATGAGGTTTTCAACTAAACCAAATGAAGTAATTACTCCATAGAATTTGTAATACCATTGATGAGAGCCTTGTTTCAAACCGTATATAGATTTTTATCAAATCAAATGCTCACCTTCTCTAAAAGAGAAACTTCAGGTTGTTTCATATATACCTCATCTTCTAGATCTCGGTTAAGAAATTGTGTCGTTTTCACATCCATTTGTTGCAACTGAAGGTCGAAATGTGCAACTAATTCTAAAATAATACAAAGAGAACCTTTCTTGGATATAGGAGAAAAGGTCTTCATGTAATCGATTCTTTATTTTTAAGCGAATCCCTTAGCAACGAGTCTCGCTTTATATATTTCAATGTTGCCTAATGAGTCTCTTTTGGTCTTAAAGACCCATTTGCATACAATGGTCTTCGCCCCTTTATGCAACTCTACAAGGTCGTCTTAGAATCTAACTCATCTTTCATAGCATTATACCACAAATTAGACTCTTTACAACTCATGGCTAGTGAAAAGGTTTCAGGATCATATTTTAGGCTCCAATCTCAGTTTCTTGTAGATATACTATGTAATCATTAGGAATTGCCGACTTCCTTTCATGAGTAGATCTTCTTAATTTTGACAACCTTCTCCTTGAGGAGCTTGTGGTTTAACTATTTGTTCAAGATTATGAGGTAGTTCTTGAACTTGTTGATCCATTGGAATGTTTTCAGCAACTTGTGGAACTTCAATGACCGGTTGTTTAACACTAATTGTAACTTGATGTGTGACGCCCTAATCTCCGAGGGTCCGTTGACAATTCGTCAACTCGCAGAATGCCTGTAGCCATCAAGTATCTCAATGCCACAAAATGAGTGTCTCTCTACCCGAGACTTAATCATGAGTAAAAATGGCCACGTCGGGCCCATACATCCATACTCATCAAAATATAACCAACTATATTACAATAGTTTCAAGAGTTAATTACACTCTTTTACAAACATGTCTCAATAAGAATGTTTCATACATGTTTTACAAAAATATATAATCAAAGCCACATGTCGGCTTTCTTCTCAAAAGCGGCTTCTAGTAAGTGCAGTCTTTTTGAATACTCCTTGTACCTTAAAGGGGGATCCCACGACGGGGTGAGCAATGCCCAGTAGTTGAATTTTCCTACATTGGGTTACTCCCCACCTAAGTGTTCATGCAATGGCAAACACATTAGTGAATTCGTGATTACTCGAATGCACATGTTATGGATGAGAAGGTGACTCACCCTTTCCCACTTCTCGAGCCCTCATTGACTCCCTCACGCATGCCTAAGCCAAGTATGAGAAAAAACTGTTTTCAAAACAAAAGGTTTTTGTTCCTGAAAACATAATACCAATTTCCGATAAAATTCTATTGGACAACCCTCTGAGGTGAATTCTTTGGATAGCACTAAAAGCAGTCATAGGTCATCCTCCGATATGAAGCGTTGAATGACTCTCGAGTAATTCTTTGAAAAATCTTCCCATAAATTGTTTGACAACCATGTTTTTTTCATGTCATGCACTCATACCTACATTATAGGTTGCCTAGTGCACCATGAAATGCAATATCCCATTTCACAATAATTCATGTTAATATATCAAGCATGCATATATTAACAAAATTCACACAAAGCAACATGTTATTCATTCATAGTGATAGCACCAAAATTAGAGCACATGGGCTAATAAAAAATTTGGTAGTCAATCTTGGAACTGCCCAAAGAATCACACAAATAGCACACAACAACACATAAGGTCACATGAACAATCCAACCCACGGTCTCGGACTTTCATGGACAACTCTAGGGATTTCACCACTCAATCCCAATCTTTGGAACTGAATACACGACCATTCAGGCCTCGAAACACATTCGAATGGCTCTCAGCCAAAGAATAAATCAAGTAGGAGAAAACCCTTACCTCCCGGAGTTGCCGAAACTCCATAATACTGGTACCCACGCGTTGCTCTTGCAGTGGAGATCAACTTTACCTCTTGTCTCACCGGAATTTGATGGATCGATCACCGGGAAATCTAGAGAGAAGGTAGAGCCTCTCTCTCTAAACTCTCTTCCTTTCTCCCTATTTCTCTATCTTTCTCTCTTTTTCCCTCCCAAATCGGTTAGGTCAAGGTGGGTCAATAGAACTTGTCCTCTCATGCCACTTGTCCACCTCTAAGTGGTCCTTTGGATTACACCCTATCCACTTATCCATCTACCATGGATTTCCATCCACTCACAACTATAACCAATCTATCATATGACGTGGAAGGTTGAGTTTCTATATGATCATGCATAAGAATTAAATATCTGAATCGATCCCTCCCACTAATCATGTCATTTTCAAGAAACTTGGCATTCATGGATTCCACAATCCTAGTCAAATGAGATGGGTAATAAAATCGATAGCCCTTAGACGTTTCAGCATAGCCAATAAAGAAACCACTAAGTGTCCTTAGGTCCAACTTCTTCTCATGTGGATTATATTTCTCACCTCAGACGGACAACCCCAAATGCACATATGTCACAAACTTGGTTTCCATCCTTTCCTTAACTCAAAAGGTGTCTTTAGGACAACCTTAGTTGAAATACGCTATCGTCTTAAGTGCATCAGTCCACAAAAATTTAGGAAGACTAGAGGTGCTAAGCATACTCCGCACCATGTCCACTAACGTTCGGTTTCTTCTTTTTGCTACACCATTCTAGTTCGGAGAACCAAGCATAGTGTGTTGGGCAACTTTCCCATGCTCTTGAAGAAACTTTGCAAAAGGACAAGGTGCTTGTCCATTCTAAGATCTCACTATTTATATTTGCCTCCCGCATTGGATCTCAACTTTAGCCTTAAAGACTTTGAAGGCATCCATATATATATATATATATATTGTGAGTAACCATCATTGAAATTGATGAAATATTTCTGACTAGGCATATCCATATCTAGACAGAATATGCCGGTATGTATGATTTCTAATATGTTCGAACTCCTAGTGGTATTCTTCTTAGACTTGTTGGTTTGCTTCCCCTTAATGCAATCCACACAAGTCTTAAGATCAGTATAATTTAAAGTACTAAGTGCTCCATCTTTCACTAATCTCTTAATCCTATCTATGGAGATATGACCTAATCTTCGATGTCATAACATAGAAGACTCCTCTTTAATATTACACCTCTTAGTACTAATATGGACATGTAGAGAATTATTAGTGGCTTCATTAAGAAATTCTATTTAGACCATCTACTAAATATTAGTGGCTTCATTGTCTTGAAAAGTAAAAGAAAAACCTAATGGAACAAGTCTAAAAACATAAATCAAGTTTCATGAGAAACATGGTACATAAAAGGTCCTTTCCAAAACTAAAGCAAAGCCACCACTTAAGGTTAAAGCACATGTCCCAATAGCCTCCACATGTGAGCCTCCATCTTGGTGCCTTATAAGATGCTTAGCCCACTTCCCACTAGCTTCCTTAGTTTTTGCATACCCTATAAGGAGTTTGTAATATGGATTGTAAAACCGGAATCAATCCACTAGATGTTAATCTTAACATTAACAATATTAGATTCATAACATACAAAGGAGGATAGATTACCTTTCTTCTCAAACCACTTCTTGAATTTCGAACAATCTATCTTCACTTGTCCCTTCTTTTTACAGAAAAAAACATTTGTTTTCCTTCTTGATATAAGCTAAAGGTGTTTTGTAATGCCTTGAAAATACCCTAACAATTTTATAACATCTTCAGGGTGTAAAATAAATTATATTATATTTTTTCGGCGTTTAAATGGTTGAAAACGAAAAATGGTACAAACCATAAAAATTTTACAGAAGCCAAATAAATTTGGAAAAAATGTCAAATGAGGACCTAAGGGTCATAAATGAGGAGTGTAAATGTTAAAATGAAAATGAAATGAAATGAAGTGAAAATGAAAGTGAAATGAAGCTTTAAAGTGAGAAAAATGGGAATTAGTGTGTAGCCAAACAAGGCATAGTGAAGGATTTGGATTAAAAGACCAAATATTGGTCTTTGAGAGACATTTCTCTCATTCCTCTCATTCTCTCATCTCAACTCTCTCTCATGCATGAACTCCTCTCTCAAACCCTCATCTCCCACACATTCCATTTTGAGAACTGAAAATCAGTGGAAATCATCTCATTCTTCCAGTCGTTCATCTCTTGTCTATGCCCTAACCGATTCGCACCTAAATCGACAAAACGTAGGCCGATCTATGATGAAGCGTTTCAGCTTCAAGCAAAAACTAGGGTTTTCGTCCCTTCTTGCAAGGTAAGTGTAACTCTAGTCTAGATGCATGGAAAAGTTAGAGTATTAAGGTAGAAATCAACCCTAACTGGAAACCCTAGAATGGTCGACTGATATTTCCCTATTTTTGACGTGTTTGTGCTGGAATAGAAGTCGGAGAAGATAAAGATAGTTAAGATCAAGACTAAAAGGAAAAGAGACCAGAACCGACTCTTTTTGGTTTATTCTTCTTACTTCTCTCCTCATTTCAAGTTATATGTTGTTCCAAAAACAAATCTACATTGTTCTGTATGAACATGAATGTGTGCTCTGTTTGGAACAAAAAATGAGATGTTTTGAGTGGTGTAAAGTGATTTCGAATGCATCATGAAGAAAATTGCATGTGTGTTCTATTAAGAACCGCAAATGGACTGATTTAGTGTTGGCTAACTATTTTCAAGTGGATTAAACACGAACAAGTGGAAAAGAAAACGAAAACAGAGAATGCAGGAAATTTTTGCAAACCTACGAAAATTTTAAATTTTGCAGGGGCTACAAAATTTTGCAAGGCCTTGCTTCCAAAGTTGATACCAAACTTCAATCGACCATAACTTTTTCGTCCGAACTCCGATTCATGTGTTCTTGGACTCAACGGGAAGCCTTTTTGAGTCTAGAATCTAACCATATTCCATTGAATGGCAATTAGTTCTCACATATTTGCTAAAAATTTGATTGTAGCTCCAAGTGTACTAATTACTTGGTTGTGTTGGTGTTTAAGTTAAGTTTTCCTTTCCCGAATCCCCCTAAGTGTAAGTGAACTGTGTGGGTGTCCCATAACCTACAAATAGGATTAAAAATGAGGCATAACATTGCCTGATTATTGTCCAAATAGTGCTATTTTACACCCTTATCAATACAAGGTTTGAGCATTTTTTGCGTAGTAATCAGTCTAATTAACCCCGGTTGACATGTCAAGGTCCTAGCTATACTACTGATCGCATTTTGTTGAAAATTTCATAGTTTTCACAAGCCCAATCATGCCAAAGTTTTTGAATCAGCTCAACCATGGAGAATCCAAGTTCAAAGCTTGCATTTGCGGATAAACGGGGAAGAAGAACAACGACAAATTGAAAGCGAGCACCTGGCAATTTATGGGGTTGCAAAATTTCACAACCCTTGCGAAATTTCGCAGCCTACCAACTTGTTCCTGCACACTTTTGACCTTTTGACTTTTTTGTTACAATTTTCATTTTTCCTTAATTGCCCCTCATGTAATAGTGACCAATTCATACTTTTTTGTAATTTTGCATGGCTTTGGGCAGTATATAAGTCCCAAGCATCATTGTAAAAAGGAGAATTTTTTATCATTAATAAAGTTTGGGCACAAAACTTTCAGCAGTTCTCGCCTTTTTCATTTTCCCTCTGTTTCTCTCATTTTCTCACCAGCCAAACAACATCTGAGGATGACAACTCAGAGGACGAGTGACTAAATCCATTCCTTCCTTGAAGTAGGAGGCTATTGGGCAACGGATTTGTGGTAAACATAGGGTTTTTATGTCTTCAACGCAAGTATTCACTGATATAAATGTGTCTCCTTTTAACTGTAGGTTTAAATCCCTTCGATACACCTTCAATGACCAGTATTTGGTAATCTTTTTGGGATAAGTGGATACTTATTGCTAGATCCACTGAGACTCATTAGTTACCATTTATTAGTCATTGGAAGGTGGGCCAAGGAGATGTGTTTTTACTGTCGACACCATTAATGCTCAATGAATGCCATTTTTCAAAGGATAACTATTAAGGGTTAGGTTATATAGCCAAAAGAAGAATCGGTTTGAGAGATGACTATAGGTCATCTTCCCCAATGCGAAGAAAAGGGCTCGAGGACCCCTCAGTTACCATTAGAACCCAAACCCAGTAACCTGATGCTTCAATGAATTCTCTTTTATATTTTTACTTCATTTTATTTCCAGTTTTCAACCATCACAACCCACTGTTTTTACCAAAGCCCAAAATCCAAAATGATTTCACCAGTTTAATCTCACTGTTAATCATTTACATGGAAGAAAACCACGTCACGTGGGTGATCCTAGAGCCACTATCTTTGCGATAGCAATGCTACAGCAGTAAGAGGTATTAGGTATAAATTTTGTTGATTCAATACACCTCAAACCGACGTGAATCAAATGGCGCTATTATCGGGGATGGTGCCTAAGTGCAAATGACAACATACTAAACACTTGTGATCCACATCACAAGTTCTGGTGAATTTTCTTTTATCATTCTTTTTAGTATTATACAGTTAGTTTCTATTAGTTTCATTTCACTGTTAATTTTTTTTTTAAGCTAACTCTAACCCTGTAGGCAGGATTGTTTCTTTGTTATCTGGTGTGTTCCCTGTTTTTAATATAGGAGTTTATGTTACAGTGGAATAGGAATACAGCAAGCAGATTAGTGAGAATTAGTATTCCACAGGAGCCAGTTTGTGAAGTGGGCTTAAATTGTGACCAAATGGAACCCCCACATGAAGAGCAGCAAAGTCAGCAGGGAGTGGATAGGAACCTCAATGCATATAGGTCCATGAGGGACCACATACACCCTCCATGAATCAATGCACCCTCTTGCATTGTGCCGCCAACTGAGGATATGATTGTTAAGCCCTACCTGGTACCTCTTCTCCCCACTTTCCATGGCATGGAGAGAGAGAATCCTTATACACACATCCGGGAATTTGAAGAGGTTTCCAACACCTTCAAGGAGGACATTGCCACCTTGGACTTGATGGAATAAGTTTTTCCTTTGACATTGAAGAAATGAAAATTTAGGACTGGCTCAACTCCTAAGGCCAGAGGACCATTAAAGTAGCCCCGGGCCAGAGATGCGGCTTGGAGTTCCTAAAGAAATTCTTCTCATACAGAATAGACACTCTAAGGCGGATCTCCACCTTCTCAGCCTATGAAAATGAAAATTTTTACCAATGTTGGGACAGATACATGGAAACACTTAATGCCTATCCTCACCATGGGTTCGACACTTGGCTGCTAGTCAGTTATTTTTATGATGGTATGTCTCCTTCCATGAAACAATTATTGGAAACTATGTGTGGAGGAGACTTTTTCAACAAGAATCCAGAGGACACCATGGATTTCCCATCATTATGTGGCAGAGGCATCTAAGGGTTGGGATGAGCCTAGTCCAAGAGAAATGGAAAGAATGAGACCTCCATCCAGCTCAAGAGGCAGGATGTATGCCCTTCTAGAAGAAATGGAAATGAAGGCAAAACTGTCAACCTTAGCTAGAAGGTTAGAAGAGTTGGAAGTGAGAAACCAGCATGAGGTGCGACGATAGCGAGACTCTACGCGAAGCGAAGCATGTTTTATCGCATCAGGTCCATTGAGCACCCTAAGTGAGCAATGCCCAAAGCTGTTCAACAATGAGAGATGCTAGGCAGACATGCCAATGTTGTTGGTCAATTCAAACCACCAACCAATACATCATATGGTAACACTTACAATCCCAATTGGAGGAATCACCCAAATCTCTCCTGGGAGCTAAAGCCTCTACAATATTCACCCCTTACAACACAACCACGGTATGGCCCCTCATCCTAATCACAGCGACCATAATCAACATCCCCAATTGAGCAGGCAATGCTGAACTTAAGCAAGGTGGTGGGTAATTTTGTAAATGAGCAAAAAGCAGTGAATGCTCAAGCAAATCAGAAAATTGAAACAGTGGAGAGCAACTTGAACAAGAAGATTGAAGGCCTTCAAAGTGAAATGGCTTAAAAATTTGACAACCCGCAGTACTCAATTTCCAGGTTGACTAACCAGTAGCTAGTGCGGGGAAAGAATTAAATTCCCTTCAGACCTGGCTAATCTGGGAGGTCCATGAGATAGCTTAACTCGATTAGACACACTCCATGATGGATGAAGCAAAGCCGGTTTATCACTCGGTGGATTGATGAAGCTTAAAAGTCATCTCTTTTTAGTCCGTTTTACGTTTTGATTTTAGTTAAAATTTAATATTTAATATCTGAATTATGAAGAAACTCACCAATTTGTCATTAGCGGAAGGAAGCCCAAAAAAGATGGAAAATGCGGCAATAAGTGGAATAAAAGTGCGATAAATTGTGAGCCGAAATGACAAAAAAGCGGCGGAGTCAGCGATGCGATTTTAGATCTACCGCAGTCGAGTTACGAGTCGTGACCTCGAAGATTGAAGAGAAATTGAGGCATGTCGTGGCCGGGGAACAGTATAGAGCGGCGGAAGAAGGAGCGAGAAATTAAAGGAATGATGTCATGACGAGAAAATCGGTCGACATCATCATAACCATTGCAACCTCTGGCCCGGCGAGTTGATGTCAGCGACGAAGGCGATGTCGACATCGAATGCTTGGTTTATTCTGGGCGAGACTTAATCTTGAAGTCGTGACATGAGGAGAATCGACTAAAGGCGAAACTAGAGGTTGAAGTCGACATCGGGGACACCCCGTTCAGAAAGCGATGCCGGGAGCGATGTCGCGACAAGAAAGCGGTGTCGCGACATCATGACAACCGGTGAAAGGGTCTGCGAGGGCTTGAGCCCATGTCGCGACAACATCCTGATGTCGCGACATCGGGAACAACCATTGAAGACTGCAAGGAACTAGAATGGATGTCACGACAAGGCCATGATGTCGCGACATCACCGCGATCATCACGGGAGCGAGCCAAGGAATTGACTCGATGTCGTGACATCAAGAACAGACCGTGGAGACTTGCGAAGTCCACGGCGTCAAAAGTTTGTCAAGTGAAGGCGCAAGCCCGGAAAGTGATGTCGCGACATAAGGTCGAAGTCGCGACATAGGACCTGCTCAGTTGAAGGAGGAAGTTTCATAAAGTGAGGTCGCGACAAAGGATTGAAGTCGCGACATCAGGAATCATCAGTGGAAACCTGTAAGGGAATGAAGTGATGTCGCGACAAGATGGTGATGTCGCGACATCAAGAATGACTAAATAAAGGCTATATAGTGTACACTGAAGTCGCGACGTGGGATCGAAGTCGCGACCTCAATGATGTCACGACAAGGAAGCTGAGTCGCGACTTGAGCGATAACTTGGGCTGGCTACTCACGAAGTCCCTGGCGGGCTACATTGGGATTAGGGCTGATGGGGAACCACTATCATCTGCGGCTATCGGCTCATTCAAGTAGCTTAGCGGCCCACGGTGAGAGTCTGGATTCTTGAAAGCTCGTTTTCTTTCTTTTCTTTTATTTTTCTTTTTATTTTATTTTATTTTATTTTGTTGTTTCCATCGTTTTAGAGCATTTATGTTTCGTATTTTCATTTTTCGTTGTATTTTACGAATGTCTGGATGTTATCGTTTTAAATTTAGTGAATCTGATTTCTATTTCTTTTCAAATTACTACCGGAATGTTTGAAGTTCGGACAAATTTACGGAATTCGATTGTTCGGTTTCAACTTGCGATTTTTCTTATGATCGGAGGAATCTTTGTATCGTGTAATTTAGTAATTGAGAATCCGGCTTCATTAATTGAGCGTTATCGTCGAATTTATCTTTCTGTAGTCGTTCTGGCGGTTTGTTAATTTAGGTTTAATTTACGCCCGGATTTTGGTTTTATTGATTTTGGATCTGAATACCAGTTTCTTATTCCCGTTAAGAATTGCGTCATTACCACGATTCCAGGAAGTCCTCTGCGTGACCACGGGGAAGACAATCTGGGGGTAATCTACAGATTCTTTGAAGGTATACTAACTGCTATTAGGGATCCTTTGCGAAACTTAAGTTCACTTGGATAAATCCTCTTCTCACTTGGAAGTCAAGAATGAGTTGAATGAGTTATCCTTAAGCAAACAAAGAGTTCCTCGATTAGGATAGTGGGTCAATCCGGAGTGTTAGGCGAGATCTAATCAAGGAAAGGTTGATCTATCTAATTTCGAGGAGGAGAAATACGGAAGTTGTATATCCTTGCTTGACCAATAGCGGGAGTTAAGGTTCTGATCCATAAAATGGGTATGAAGTATTGTAAAGGAAAAACACGGATTAAGAGATACTTTTAAATGTAGTTATCTAATTCCTGTATTCGAAGAGAATCGGGTCATAAATTAGATAATGAAATGTGGAGTGTGGAGAGATCGGTGCACTACAATTGCCTTAGACGATTTGAAACTTGAGTTAATCGAAATTCTATCGAGATTTAACTACAGGAATTGATAGTTAACTATAACTATTTTTATTGATGTGTCTTTGATGATAACTACTCAGTATTCAGTTCTTTATTAAAAATTCATTATTCTTTATTCTTTATCTCCTAGTTGTTGGTTATTTCAGTTATTTCCTTTTGTTCTTCAATTTTCCGACATCCCGAATCTTTGGACTCCTATCATTTTATCGACCGAATAAGTATGGGCTTGAGTGGTCGGGGTAGTTGATTTAAAATTCTTGAGATCTCTGTGGGATCGATATACGGACTTAAATCCATTTACTACTTGTTGACTGTGCACTTGCGAATAACAAATCAAAACAAAGCTTTAGAAAATGACTTATTTTAAATTTACATTTCTACATATTATAATTTCCTGAGTTTATGGCAAGGTTCTTTGAGGATTAATTAATAGTCCTTTGGTGATAGTGTCATAAATTTGTACATGTGTTGATTACGTCGCGTAGTGTAATTGAATCAACCCGAGTGCCTACACACGTGAAAGACCTAAGAAAAAAAGGAACTGGGGCCGGAAAGAATAGTAATCAAAGAAGATACAGTGAAGAAGAGCACACCCCCTCCTTTTTCTCAACCATTAAAAGGCAAGAAGAAATCCATCAACCAGACTGAAATTCTAGAAGTGCTAAGGCAAGTGAAGGTTAACATCCCTCTTTTGGACATGATCAAGCAAGTCCCTACATATGCCAAGTTCTTAAAGGACTTGTGCATTGTAAAAAGAGGGTTGAGCATCGACAAGAAAGCTTTCCTTACAGAGCAAATCAGTGCCATTATCCAATGCAAAACTTCTTTAAAATACAAAGATCCAGGCTGTCCTACCATCTCAGTAAATATAGGAGGGACTTCTGTGGAGAAAGCTCTACTGGATTTGGGGGCTAGACCTGCTACCCTATTCAGTATACAAACAATTGGGGCTAGGAGAATTGAAGCCTACCACCATCACACTATCTTTAGCAGACAGATCAGTAAAAATTCCCAAGGGCACTATTGAAGATGTCTTGGTGCAGGTTAATAAATTCTACTACCCAGTGGACTTTGTTGTCCTTGACACTGAGCTGGTTGCTGTGGGACCTAATTATGTGCCCATCATCCTTGGGAGACCATTCTTGGCTACCTTAAATGCAATCATTAATTTCCGAAATGGAATAATGCAGCTGACATTTGGGAACTTGACATTGGAGCTTAATATTTTCCATTTGAGCAAGAAGCACATGCCCCAAGTGGAAGAAGTTCAAGAGCAAGTTTGTCAAATTGATACCATTCAGGACGAACAATATCAACTGCACCAGCTTCAAGAGGAATTGATAGAGGAACTAGTAGAAGTTGCTGAAGAGCTACAAGATGTTGCAGAGTCATGTGCAGTACATGGGCTTTGGAGAAAAAAAGAAGAAATCCTTCCTTTATTGATTGGAGAGGACAGTGACAGTGGAGACAACATAGGACCCTAAAAGCTTGACCTCAAACCTCTTCCTACAGAGTTAAAATATGCATATTTGGAAAAGGGTAACCAATGTCCAGTGGTGATTTCTTCACTGCTGAATGCCCTGCAAGAGGACAATATTCTGGACACTCTTAGGAGGTGCAAGCAAGCCATTGGATGGAAAATTTCTGGGATGGAAAATTTCTGATCTAAAAGGGATTAGTCCTTTGGTTTGCACTCATCATATCTACATGGAGGAGGAAGCTAAGCCATTAAGACAACCGTAAAGGCGACTGAATCCGCATATGCAAGAAGTAGTGCGCACTGAAGTCCTCAAGTTACTGCAGGCCAACATTATTTATCATATTTATGATAGTCCCTGGGTGAGTCTAACTCAAGTAGTGCCAAAGAAATCAAGGGTAACCACTGTGCAAAATGAAAAATGAGAGGATGTGCCCACCCGCCTTACCACAGGTTGGAGGGTATGCATAGACTACAGGAAGTTAAATGAAGTGACAAGGAAGGACCATTTCCCTTTACCCTTCAAACTGATCGAACTCTTGAGAGAATTTATGGGCACCCGTTCTATTGCTTCTTGGATGGTTCTAGCTGCTGGATAGAGATTGCTATAGAGGACCAAGAGAAGACCACTTTCACCTGCCCATTTGGCACATATGCTTACAGGAGGATGCCTTTTGGCCTTTGCAATGCACCTGCCACTTTCCAAAGGTGTATGCTCAGAATCTTCAGTGATATGGTGGAGCACATTATGGAGGTGTATATGGATGATATCACCATATATGGGGATGCTTTTGAGGAGTGTTTAACCACCCTTGAAACGGTGCTGCATAGATGCATTGAAAAGAACTTGGTGCTCAATTGGGAAAATTGCCATTTTATGGTGAATCAGGGAATTGTCTTGGGGCATGATATCTCCAACAAGGGAATTGAAGTGGATAAGGCCAAAGTTGAGATGATTGCTAAATTGCCACCACCCATAAGTGTAAAGGCTGTAAGACAATTTCTTGGCCATGCAGGTTTCTACAAGAGGTTTATCAAGGATTTTTCCAAATTTGCTAAACCCTTGTATGAGTTGCTAGAGAAGGATGCTAAATTTATGTGGGATGAAACTTGCCAAAAGAGCTTCGAAGAGCTCAAATCGCATTTGACCACTGCACCTATAGTGAGGGCACCTAACTGGCAGCTCCCTTTTAATGTTATGTGTGATGCTAGTAACCTTGCCATTGGGGCAGTCCTTGGGCAAAGAGAGGATGGAAAGCCCTATGTGGTGTATTATGCAAGCAAAACTCTGAATGAAGCTCAGAGAAATTACACCACCATAGAGAAGGAATTTTTGGTAGTGGTCTATGCCTTAGACAAGTTTCGAGCATACTTGGTGGGGTTAAACATTATTATCTTCACAGACCACTCCGCATTGAAGTACCTCCTAACCAAGCAGGATGCGAAGGCAAGGCTCATCAGATGGGTTCTCTTACTCCATGAATTCAATCTTCAAATCAAGGATAAGAAGGGGGTAGAGAATGTTGTGGCAGATCATCTCTCTAGGCTGACCATAGCTCACAATACACATAGCCCCCCAATCCATGATGAATTTCTGAGTCAACGCAAGTATAAAGGCACTCCTTGGTATGCCCATTGCTAGTACAGCCTTGAAGGAGATTTCAAGCGGATGGAAGACACAAGACAAGAAATACTTCTTCGAGAAGATCCATTCTTATTATTGGGAAGAGCCATTTTTATTTAAGTATTGTGCAGACCAAATCATCAAGAGATGTGTGCCTGAAGGGGAGCAGCATGGGATTCTCAACCATTGCCATGAAAATGCCTGTGGTGGCCATTTCTCTTCACAAAAGATAACCACGAAAGTGCTCTAATTTGGGTTCTACTGGCCCTCCCTCTTTAAGGATGCTTGCCAACATATCACAGGGTTGCGATGAGATGCCCAGACTTGAGGAGAGCTTTCTCCAGTCATGATGTATGAACCTAATCCTAGTGGTGGATTTATTTGATGTGTGGGGCATTGATTTCATGGGACCATTCCCTATGTCCTTTGGATATTCGTATATCTTGGTGGGGGTTGACTATGTATCTAAATGGATTAAAGTTATTCCCTACAAGGAAAACAACCACAAGGTGGTACTGAATTTTTTGAAAGAAAACATATTTTCCAGATTTGGGGTACGTGTAAGGCCATAATTAGTGATGGAGGTTCACATTTTTGCAACAAACCCTTTGAGACCCTCATAGCTAAATATGGAGTGAAAAAAAAAAAAAGTAGCCACCCCTTATCACCCTCAGACCAGTGGACAAGTTGAGCTAGCCAACAGGGAAATCAAAACCATCCTGATGAAGGTGGTGAACTCCAACAGGAAGGACTGGTCCCTCAAGCTACTGGATTCATTATGGGCCTACAGGATAGCCTTGTAGACAATTCTCGGAATGTCCCCTTATCTCTTAGTTTACGGCAAAGCATGCCACCTCCCTATGGAAATAGAGTACAAGGCATGGTGGGTGATCAAGAAACTGAACCTTGATTTGGGAAGAGCCGACCTCAAAAGGTTCCTTAACATCAATGAGTTAGAGAAACTACGGAATGACGCCTACTTGAATTCAAAAATTGCAAAAGACAGATTGAAAAAGTGGCATGATCGGATGGTGGCTCGGAAAAATTTCGAAAAAGGGGATCAAGTGCTGTTGTACGATTCTAAGCTTCACCTCTTTCCAGGCAAACTCAAATCGAGTTGGATTAGTCCCTTCATTATCCATCAGGTCTACCCCCAATGGAGTAGTGGACTTGCTCAGTTCAAAGGACAACATAATGTTCAAAGTGAATGGCCAGAGGCTCAAGCCATATGCAGTCCCTTTCACACCAGACAAGGAGGAACTTTCCCTCCTTGAACCTCCAGAAATTTAAGGAGATGATTTGAGTGGGCTTAGTCTCTCCGCAGACTAAAAAAGCCACTTCTTTTTGTTGAATTTTTCTTATTTCATTTTGAATTTTTTCTTTATGTTCCCTCATATTTTCTCTAGTATTACCCTAGTTCTAGATTGAGTTTTTCACTTTGTAGTAGTTGCTGATCTCGGGAAGCTAAATTTGGCAGGTTGAAGGCCTAATTTTTCGCGAAATTTGCGAAAATTCGCGGCCCTGCAGCCGCAAGGCGTGAAATTGTAACCCTTCTGAAATCTAGCAATCTTCCCGTCCCTTCGATTCTTGCAACCTATTCATTTCAATTCATTCCTTCAAATCCTCCTCCCGGAATAAGATCTCTAATCCTTTCCCAGTCTAGCTATGGCGAGACCACAGGCATAGCTCCTTTACGAGACCTCGTCTTGAATTTGCTCCCTCTTTGCCACACCTGCCTTCGCCCCGCCACGTCTACTCCTTCCCTTTAACTGCTTTGTCCTGTTCATACGCGTGCTCCCTCACCCTTTGTCCCATGAGATATGAGATGAGGGTAGGGCTATCCCTCATTCCCCTCCTTTTAGCGGCCCACCGGAGGCCTCCTCAAAGAGTGCGGACGGCTTGAGGCCGAGGCGAATCCTTCAGTTCATGGCCCCAAGAGCCTCATTCTTCCCCTACCTAGGGCCCAGCTTTTGGCAGTCCTCAAGACCTTTCCCTTTCCCCTGGCTCTATCATTAGAAGGCCTCTCTTCCACTGTGGCCCAATACCAGGTAATTCAAACTATAGTGGTAAGGACCTACACAACGAGAATTTCTATGATATTTTGGGTTTTGCCGCCCTTCTAGAGCTTCGAGACTCTATGAGACTTGTGCAGCAGTACTCCCTAGAGCCCTTCATAACTCCACACCAATTCTTCTATCCCCGCGTAGTCAACGAGTTCTATCAGACCATGACTTCCAAGCGAGACCCCAATCCTACAGCCTTGCATTTTTCTATAGATGGCCGAGAGGGCATACTTAGGGCCACTGACATAGCCACCACATTCAATCTTCCGGTTGTTCCTAGCAATTACGCGAATTAAAAGCGGTGGCCCCGTCACCAGCTTAGGGAGATGGTGCATCCTTTCGGGGGACGCGGCCACAGGCCCATTGTTCAGTGGCCTCGGGGATCAGCATTAATTGACCATGCTCGCGCGGTCCAACTTGTTTCCACTTGAGCAGCGGTGCGGAGGCGGAGTATCTTTGGAGGCTCTCTATCTCATATCGGAGCGCTTTGGTTCGGCCAGCGAGTGATTATGGCGCTCTCCTTCCACTTCAAGGAAAGATTCACCATAGACATCAGCCAATTTGGACCATCCCATTCTATTCCGTGCTATCCCGGTGTTAGGGCGTAGTTTTCTTGTTGGAGCCCCATCTTGACGCCCGTCCTTGATTCTGAGGCCATTTTTACTATAAGTTGAAGTTTGTGCCTGAGTGCTCCTCACCTCCCATCGCCAGATACGCGGAGATCGGTCGGCCGGACAATCGTCCGATTAGAGAGGGATCGACCACCTCCTGCGAGTGCTGTAGAGGAGCCCCATATTCCGACATCCATAACCCCATCAAATCGCTTGTCCGCTGCCGTATGCACTGCATCCTTTGCACCTCCTGGTGCCTTAGGTTCAGCCACAGATTAAGTTGGATCAGTACTTGGCACCACTGTGGAGTCCGTACCTATATCACCCCTTTACAGCCATCATGGATGCGTGCGCACTTTTGCAACCGCCGGCATCTTTCGTAGCTACCCATCTTTGCGCCAGCGAGAAGAGAAGATGGCGCGGCGAGAACGGTCTTGCTTGAAAGCAATGCCCTCTCCATACGAGATTCAAAGCCACTGGGCTTACCTCATATCTTCATGATACACGCCCGGGCCTCCATGGCCTCACGTAGCTTCGTGGATATTCTTTTAGCGACGGCGATAAACACTTCCCATTTGCACGGGATAAGGTGACATTCCACCGGTTGCACACACTTGAGGTAGCACTTCCTTCCGTTAACTTTCGATACGGGCCCCATTGAGGCAATGTGTTGTACGGTTGAGGAGAGTTAATGATCGCGTTGATATGTTTTTACTATTATTTTGAGCAAGTCCATTTTGTGTAGTTCAGTGACTTGCTGATAGTTTCTTTTTGTGATGCTAAAAATATAGTCATACCTTTAATTTCAATATACTATAAAGCTTACAGTTACAGTTTCTCATTTGCATCCATTTTTTTTTTTGTAATGCCCAACTTATAGTAGGAGAAATTGAATTTTGTCTCAATTCTGTTGATGTTAGAATGATGTTATGCCTAATTGAGTTGATGACCAGTTGAATTCCTATTGCTTTCAACCTTTTCCTTCAACTTTGAGTTAACCACACACCGTGCACATTAGGTTTCATTGATGAAATTTGAAAAAGCGTCGGCCTCCTAAACCACAAAAGCAGGCCTTGTACTTTTTACCTCCTTTAATAGGTAAGGAGCCCCCCTAAAAAGACCAATGAGTCTTTCAAACAAAAAAAAAAACGAAAAAAAAAAAAAAAAAGAAAAGAAAAGGAAAAGGAAAGAAGAATTGTGACGCGTTGTCTTGAAACCCAAGAACGGTCCGAGGGGTATATGGCGAAAGTCTTTAAAGCCCGGTGCCCTAAGCTAACTAGTTGGGAGCCACCGACTTTGTGTTCGTTACATGGGTGAATAGGCAGAGCTTAACAAGTTGTAGGTGTTGGAGTCTCGAACTCATTAGATGTCCAGGGTGAAACCTGAAGAGTTAGTGGTTGAAAAATCCTTATGACTTGATGCCCTTAACCTTAATTGGTTGGGAGTCATCGGTGGATCCCCGCTACAAGGACATTTGACGAGATCGATTCAGCGACGTGCACCCACACAATGCAATAAGAGTTGTGGAATAAGTGTGGGTCTTGATCTATTGAGGTTGGTTGATGCCCGCGGGTTTAGGCCTTAGCTAGGTTGGAAGTGCGGTTGATAGCCTATTCTTGGCGATCAAGCTAACTGCCAGGTTTTGGTGGAAGTCCCAAGTTAGTTCCCTAGAAAGGAGACTCTTTTGATACTTGATTTTACATAGCACTCAGTCTCTCAAGATAGTTATTGGGCAAAGGTTTGATGACTCTTGTTGCAGGTCGGGCATTATCCATTCACAATTTTTTTTGAAAAATCTTTTTTTTTTTTTTGTGGACATAGATTTTGCCTATCTTATTTGTGTGCTTTCTTTTTCTTTCATTGCTAAGAGACTAGCAATGTTTCGATTAGGGGGAGTGATTATTGCCCAAATAGTGTTATTTTACACCCTTATCAATATAAGGTTTGAGCACTTTTTGCTTAGTAATTAGTCTAATTAACCCTGGTTGAAATGTCAAGGTCCTAGCTATACTACTTATCACATTTTGTGGCAAATTTTGTAGTTTTCACAAGCTAATCATGCCAAAGTTTTTGAATCAGCTCAACCATGGAGAATCCAAGTTCAACTCAAAGCTGTAGATCAGAAAAAATGAAGAAGAAAGCAGCATATTGGAAACAAAGCACCTTGACAATTTCGAAAGGGTTGCGAAATCTCACAAGGCTGTGAAATCAGCGAACTTGTTCCTGCACACTTTTGACCTTTTGACTTTTTTAACCAATTCATACTTTTTGTAATTTTGTATGACTTTGGGCAGTATATAAGTCCCAAGCATCACTGTAAAAAGGAGACTTTTTTTTATCATTAATAAAGTTTTGGGCGCGAAGCTTTCAGCAGTTCCCGCCTTTTTCATTTTCCCTCACTTTCTCTCATTTTCTCACCAGCCAAACAACCTTTGAGGATGACAACTCAGAGGATGAGCGGATAAATCCCTTCTTTCCTTGAAGTAGGAGGCTACTAGGCAAAGGATCTGTGGTAAACTGAGGGTTCTCATGTCTTCAACACAGGTATTCACTAATATTCATGTGTCTCCTTTTAACTATAGGTTTAAATCCCTTCAATGCACATTGAATGACCTGTATTTGGTAATCTTTTTGGGTTGAATGACTCATTAGTTACCATTTATTAGTCATTGGAAGGTGGGCCAAGGAGATGCATTTTTACTATCGACACCATTAATGCTCAGTGAATGCCATTTTTCAAAGGATAACTATTAAGGGTTAGGTTGTATAGCCAAAAGAAGAACCGGTTTGGGAGATGACTAAAGGTAATCTTTCCCAATGCGAGGAAAAGGGCTCAAGGACCCCTTAGCTACCATTAGAACCCAAACCTAGTAGCCTGATGCTTCAAGGAATTCTCTTTTATATTTTTACTTCATTTTATTTCCAGTTTTCAACCATCACAACCCATTGTTTTTACCAAATCCAAAAATCCAAAATGATTTCACCAGTTTAACCTCACTATCAGTCATTTACAAGAAGAAAACCCAACCCTGTGGACGATCCTAGAGCAACTATACTGCAGTAGCAATGCTACGGCAGTAAGAGGTATTAGTTATAAATTTTGTTGATTTAGGACACCTCAAACCAACGTGAATCAATGCCTAAAACAAATGTTAAGGATTTTCTAAAGAAAGGAAGAATGTATGGAAAATGGGAGTTGGGTAGAAAGTAAACCTGAATAGAACTCCTAGAATACCCGACTAATAATATGATTGTTAATTGTATTGGAATAGGGGCTGGAGAAGCCAGTGATCGATTCAGTTGGAATCCAGTGCAACAAACTTTTGGTTTGTTCTTTGACTCTCTTTGTTTCCATTTTAAAGTTTGTTCTCCACTTCTCTCTCTAATTCCAAAGTGTTTGAATGATTACAAAATGATTTGAATTGCTGAAATGATTTATAAGAAAAAGCATATTGATTTATTTTAATTGATTTGAGTCAATTGATTGTGAAATGATTTGTATATGAAAATTTGCATGAGTATTGAAAATGAATTGTTTGTATAAATGTACATACTATACTGTATTTTTCTATGAATGAGTTGAATGCCCTTAATAGAATGTTAACCGTTAAATTCGAGTTGAGGATAGATTGGTATACCAATAAGGGTCAAATTAGCAGTACTGCGAGCGAACATAATGATGTGTCATTCCAATTCGTAGCCTAGCGGGACAGTATCGACAGTGTTCACAAATTGATTTTTAATAACTAGTCAATAGCCCAACAGGACCGTAATGTGTTATAAAACAAAATGTTTTTATATCGGCCTGCGGCCCAGCGGGACCGTGCCGGTGATTTCGTTATCCTATGCACTGAAAGCATAGGTAATTCGTTTAAAGGCAAAATGATAAGAATATTTGTGAAATGCATGATTTGTGTCATGAATGATTTATTTCATATTTGGAATGATCAATGAAGTAAATGAATGTATATGAAATGAATATATGTATTGTATTTGCATTGATCATTCAAAAAGATTCAAAAGCATGGTTTAGAAAAATTGCATGATTTGTATTAAACTGAAATGGAAGAGAGAACTATATAGAACCATTAAGCATGAAAATGCTTAGTACGTTGTTTTATCATCACACAGGTACTGAGAGAACAAGTACAAAGGAACGGGTCGCTGAAATTCAAAGTCATTGTCAAAGCCACACGGAGGATAAGTAAAGCTCCGTCATATGCATACATGAATTTACTTTTACTATTTTTGTATTGAAACTATAATTCGAAAAGTGAACTTTGATTTTGTTTTGTAAATGTTTTTTATATTGAAAATGGCTAATAATGTCGTATTGTATCAAGGTGGAAAATGGACCAAATGGGCATATAATGTCATATCGAATGAAAGAAAAAAAAAGCATTTGTGAACAAATGTTGGGCCCCTTTTAAGTTAAAATGATGTTTACGTATATATGTCCATAAGGTTAATTATCCTTTACAAAATGAGCATTTGAAATGTGTCTTAAATGAGAAATTGCAATTGGATTTGAATGGTATCAAAGCAAAAGTAGCATAGAGTTACGATATTGAAAACGTATTTTTATTTGTATTGGTGTTTGAATATATCTTAAAAGTAAAAGTATTGGTAGCGCAACGGAAGCTACATGTTATACCTTTCCCCTTTTGATTTAATTTAGAAGTAAAAGTTTGAGATCTGTCATTCTTTTTGTTCTTCCCATAAATTGTAGCCAACATTGCGATTTCACCCAATTCCATGAAGAGTCTCTCACTTCTTGAACACACATGGTCATTAATTCATTAATTGACCATTTGTCCTTATGTGTGTTGTAAGAGATCTTAAAAGACCTGTATTAATGAAGAAGGGAGTTTAGGATAAAGTGCACTAGGAAGGACTCTGACATATCTGTCCCATGTTTCTTAAGTTGAGCCGCAATGTCCCTCATTTTCATAATGTTCTCACACACACATACTTAACTCTTGTGATATGAATGGAAGAGGACTTCATTATCAAGGTACTTGCCAAAGCCTTTTCTAAAGTGGCTTATTATACAGTGAGTTGTTCCTCCATAGCCTTTAGCAAATCTTGGACCTTTTCATATTGCTCAATAGAACCCCTAATATTAGTAGTGATTTTTGTCTTAATAAAGATTACGCTGAGTCGATTGGATATCTCTCATCGCTCATATAGCGCAAGTTTCGGCAGTTGGGCTTTCTTATGTCACTTCTAGTAGTTTTGATTTCCTTATGGCATAAGTGATATCCATATACCCTAGATGAAGGAGAATCCTTTATTTCCATACTTTATAGTTGTCACCCCCAAGTTCTGAAATTTCTAGGTGCACAACAGTGTAAGTAGTAGGTTAAGATACTGTGAAAAGGTTCAAAAGCTTATGTTAGATTTGAGGCTTATTCACTAATTGCATGTGTTACCAATGTAAGAAATGCACTACATTATATATAATTTAATAAAGATTACCTATGGGCTAGATCTTTATTTAGCTAGTTCAATTTAATTTTTTTATAGAAATTCCAAACTATTTAACTTTGAGGGGTGAACAAACCTAGGATATCAATAGGTAAATGCACTTATATACACCAGAAAAGTCCTAGGCAAGTGGAGGGGTCACAATGATTCTGCTAAAAACCCATTAGCCTTGAAGTTCTTATCGTCCTTTTGTTAGGACTTTCCTAGACATGTGTAGTCGCACAAATTCTACTTAATGTTAAGCTCTTGAACCTTTATATAATTTACATTCTATCATTATAGATAAAACTACAAAATTATGCACCAATTCATGTGGGTAGATTGTAAAGCAATATGATATTTCATTATAATTAGCTATATAAATATAACAAAATTTCATGTGGTATAAATTTTATTATATTAAGTATAATTAATTACAATTTTATGTCTCATTCTCTATGTGATCTTAACTTAATTTATATAATCTTAATTCATTAAAGATGATGTGGATATTCTTCAATTAACTAAAATTATATTGATCATTAGGACATTTTATAAGTCTTAATTATGATTTCTAATGTAGACACTAAACTTAAGTTTTATGTATAAAATCAAATTTTATGAGAAAACCTAACTTTTCACAAATTCTAAATATCTAAACTAAATGATATAATATAATTTGTGAAAATAATATTCTCAAACATAAACCAAATAATATACGAAATAAAGAGCATAATCGAACCATAATATTATGCTACAAATAAGCAAAATTTGCATAATCAATCATAATTATTATGCACAATTTGATTTTATACATAAAATAATCAAAACATAAATATAAAATAACATTCATGCACAATAAAACCTTAAAATCAATTTTTATTTTAAATGCATAATTTGAGCAATATAATAAATAATGCTCAAACACTTCATTAATACAGAGGCATATAAAATTCACATCTATAAACTTTTAAACACATAGGATAGAATAGCCTATTAGTTAGATTAGTGAATTCTAAAATTAATGTCTTGGGTTCAAGACACAAGAAATACAAATTTTTATTCAAATTTTTATTTGAGCCAATTTAAGGTTATTCAACCCAAAACCGGGCTCATACGTTGATCCGAGTCTTTCCACTTGACACAATGACTGAGAATTATAAAAGAAGCCAAAAATAAGGCTTTCAAAAAAATACCTTTAACCCTTCTTCAAAATAAAAAAAAATAAAAAAAACAAAAACAAAACACACCCTTAATCAAAGCTATGTAAGCATACACTCAATAAATTTATGCAAGTGTGCCCTTGGCTTTAAAATAGGCCTAATAGATTTTTGAAAGCCTTGACATACCTAAGCCTTATAACAATTTTTTTAAGCAGTCGTCTTCTTTACATGACCAATCCTGCAAGACCTCCATTAAAGGAACAACAATGAAGGATGATCTCCAATGAAATGACATTAATATGATGTTTTATTTTTCAGATAAAATATTAAACCAAATATAAAATATCTCTAATGCATCCAAAAAAGCAAGAAAATGCATAACCAAAAATAAAATAAAATCTAGCATTCTGAAAAAAATATCTATGTCTGCCAAAATATAAAATTTGCGAGAATCAAGGTAGAGATGTACGAGGCTCTTTATTCAAATGTAAGATTACATCATCGTCCTAAGCATGATTCTAACATGAAAACATGAAACGAAACTAGGATCGTATATACCTCTAGCCATTAATTTTGAATGCGGGAAACTTTGGACCATGGAACACAAAACATTATGACTTTTCCTACTTTGCTGTTTATTATAGATGATGGAATTCCAAAAAAAAAAAACTAGTGAAGTAGCAAGAAAGGCCCGTATCTATTTATGGATTATCCCATCAAGAATCACAGTATTTTTTAATCATTACCACTTCAAACTTTCAAATTTTTAGCAGTTCAAAATTTCAAACTTAAAAAACCGTTGCAACACTTCATGAATGTTTAAAAACATTACAAATAAAACAAAAAATATATCATGACCTTTTATAAAAAAAAAACCATAATGATTTGAATGCTATTTTGGAGAGAAACTAGATAAAATAGATATGAGGCTTGTGAGTTTTTCTTGCACAACTTTATTAAAATAGACATGTGGTTTTACATTTTCTTGCACAACTTCATACGAAGGCAAAGAAGTGACACGTCATTATAGAAGAAGAAAATAAAATATTTGTGGTAACCAACTGCATATCATTAGTTGAGAATACATCTTTGATTTGGTTTTTAATCGTATCCATGATTGGTAAATTGAATGAACCTTTTTATTGTTTATAAAATGCAAAGGTCTTTCCAAAAAAAAAAAAAAACAAAAATTTGGGATGGCGTCATTGTTGGAATTTGAAAATAAGAGAGAAACAAAAATAGAAGTAGAAAAACATACAACTCTATATCATTCCAAACATTAAAAGTGCCTATAAATAAACTTGCAAAAAAATTAACTAACTTACTTCTCTATCCATTTACCACTACATCCACTAACAATTAACAAAAAATCAAATAAATAAACTACTAAAAGCGTGGTTGTCCCACTAACTAATAAATAAATTAATAAACAATTAGATAAATAATTAAATATGCCTAAATAAAAGGTACCATCTGCAAACATGAAAAATGATACCTGTGTAGCTCTTTGAACCATTCTTGAACATTCATCCCTCAATTCAAAGTTACAGAAATCTTTAATTTTCATGGAGCACTTCTCTCAAGATTTTCAAATTCATGAAGCACTTCTCTTTACCTCATGATGTACATTTCATCATCTTGTTGATGCATTCTCTCATCAACCTTCACTTGTTAGAGAACTTCTCTCTAAAAATTCTTCATGGTGCACTTCTTACCGATTAATTCAGACGAGAGTTTCTTCAATCTCTTTCACCATATTTGCTTGTTCCATTTTCGTTCTACAATATTTTTGTAGATGCCCAAATCTTCTACACTTGAAGCATTAAGGCTTTCTACTATGTCAACATTCTTTCTCTTCATGTCTAGTTTTTTGAAATGATCGCATCAAGGAATTTTTCCTTTTCCATTTGACTCTTTGGCTAAATATGCTACATCAACCACTCATTTAGTTGCTTCCTGCCTCATAGTTTTTTTTGGTCTACAACTTGAACTGCATTGATTAATTCTACAAAACTAAATTTTGACAGATCCTTAGTCTTCAAGAAAAGAAATTTTGGATTCATACCTTTTAAGCAAACTTACAAGAAGCTTTTCTACAATTCTTTAAGTAGGAAAGTCTTCATCAAGTAATTTGATGTGGTTGGCAAATGGACATGAGTTTGCTACCGCCTCCTTCACACTTCCAGTTCTTTCATTTTACGAATCTCAAATTCCTTTTTGAGATTTAAGCTTCACATCAACCTTGTTTAATTATTTACTTTCAAAATCTTCTTTGAGTTTGTCTGATGCTTCTTTTGGTGATTCGAATCATTAAACTTGTAAGAAACAATAGTTGATATGGGTTGAATGTATATAAGTGAGCATCTTTGGCTTCTTTGCCAAATCTTCTTCATACTTTTTCGGTTGTATTGGTGTTGGATTTGAAGGAAGAAGCGACATGATCAACATCATTCTTAACAAGCTGTGACACCCACATCCCGAAGTCCGAGTTGACAATGTCGGTCGCGGAAACTAGTGAATATCGGGTGCTCAGATATCACGCACTCACATGTGTATGGCCTTGCTTCGGCATAGGATGTCAAGTGAGGTCACTTTTTTTCTTTTTAAAACTTATAACCTTTACACTTACACTTCATATAATGTTAAACAATTAACTTGTATTACATTCTGTAGCGACCAGTTACAAAATATAAATACAAGCTCCAAATATGGAAATGTTCAACATCTACAATATTTACATTGGTTACAAAATTTCATATACAAAATAGACCTAAAGGTCTTCAAGTGGGCACCTATTCTTTGTGTGGCCTTTGGCTAACTGATGTGGATTATGGGTCTCTGGTTTCCTCTTACATGCCTACACGGATTGAACACGTGCTAAACTGCGGCAATTGGGAATATGACTTCTATTAGGTCACCACACTTTTATACAAATGCATATCACCCATATAACGATTCACAGTTATTATCATTATATATATACTTATCACAGCAATTCCATTTCTTATCATCATCCATATACTTTTCATATCGACTTGTATTTTACTTCGATTCTTTATGTATGTCTGTCATGTGTATGCTTGATCTTTATCTTACAAATATCGTATCAAATATCTCTACATTTCCTTTGCATATCACATCATTTCTTTTATGTTTCATGTCTGCATGACCTTAGAAGGAATCTGAAGGGAACCCATGAGGAACTGAAGGTCTTTATTGTGTGTGTGAGACCGATGTACTATGCGGTAATATGATGCCCAGAGAAGGTATCATCAACGTATGAGATAGTGACCATCCGCGAGTGCGATAATATGATGCGAAGAATTATCATCAGCGCGCTGAGCATTGACCATCCGCGAGTGCCGGTAATATGATACGAAGGTATCATCAGCATGTGGGCGGTGACCATTCATGAGTGCCGTGTACTGATGCGAAGGTATCATCACTTTATGAGCGGCCATTCGCGGGTGCGGTAATATGATACCCGAAGGTATCATCCTTTATGTATGAGCGATGACCATTCATAGTGCCCGGTAATATGATGCTCGAAGGTATCATCAGCGTAAGAGGCAGTGACCATCCATGTGTGAAGTGCCGGAATGTGGTGACGCTGGGGCCACGATCCAAAGCGGGATCTATGTCATCGACCCTAAACGTGGCCGGAATATCTGTATATGTATACTGCAGCAACTGTTTTTCCCTAATAGGCATGCCCATCTATCCCTCACGGGTTCTACATGAAGCAATCGATATGTATTTTACATTTTAGTATATATCTCTTATTCGAATAATTATTGTTATTCGGTAATCATATAATGATATATATATATATATACACTATCATTTTATTCATATCTTTGCATTTTCATATCTCATTATATGCATAAAAAACTATGCTTGCCATGTATGCTTCTGAGCTATTCATGAATTCTGTAGGCATTCATCTGATGAATAACTATGATGTAGTGCCTACTGTTTTCGTGTTTTCTGGAACTAAGATGAGTTCCAACCTTATAAATCTTTCTATTTTTGGATTCTTGACTCAATGGGCTTTCCATAGAGTCCAAGAACACCCAAATCGGAGTTCAAACGAAGGAGTTATGACCTTCCGAAGTTGGAGGTCATCTTAGCGGTCGATCTTGACGAGCTGACTGGGTAGCCGAGCTGAGCTGTCATGGACGGTATCTGGCACCTCAGTCTGACATCTACACTATCCTCCTCAGGCATATGAATGTATTCTTGACTCAATGGGCTCCATAGAGTCCAAGAACACTAAATCGGAGTTCAAACGAAGGAGTTATGACCTTAAGTTGGAGGTCGTGTCTGATCCAACCTTAATATTGTAACCTTGTTTGTGAATCTTGTTTGGCGAATCTTATTTGGCCAGTCTTGTTTAGCCAGTAGTGTTTAGCAAACCTTTATTTGTGAAACCTTGTTTGATGAACCTTGTTTGGCCAATCTTGTTTGTGACATTTAGCCAGAATTTGTTTGGCGACCTTGTTTGGCGAACGCGTTGTGAGCAGCATTTGGCCAGTACTCACCCGTTTGATGATATTCAGTAAAAAGACCATAACGTGGTCTGAAGTCGAATTGAAATTCAAAAGCCTAACACATCAAGTCCATTGATGTGGCTACAATTTCACAGAGGACTTACTTCTAGATTCCTGTATTTCTAACCCAAAAACCACGTTCTAAGATCCGGCTACTGCATATGGCGACAATAGGGAATTTTAAGTTGACTTGCAACTAGACCCTTCTCATACACATATTTAGGAGCCTTAAGCTCTTAACTCAACCCAACAAGAAATGAGTTTAGGAGTTCCGAGCCCCAATATACACAAAACAAGGGTTTCAAACCATGTATCTAAACGTTCTAGACCAAAACTAGATTTCCATACACCCGTAACTTACATACACATCTTTCGGAATTCCATGCATTACTCAAATTTAGTAATTCCATACAACCCAAGACATGTATCCGTACACACCTAGTTTACATACACATATTCATGGTTCCATACTTTTCTATGCCAAATCATAGTTCCATACTTTTCTATACCAAATCATAGTTCCATACTTTTCTATACCAAATCATAGTTCCATACACACCTAGTTTACATACACATATTCATGGTTCCATACTTTTCTATATCAAATCATAGTTCCATACTTTTCTATACCAAATCATAGTTCATACTTTTCTATACCAAATCATAGTTAGTCACATATTGATCTTCTTCTTAACCTTTCTTCTTCTTCTTCCCTCTTATCCTATTTGCTCTCCTTTCTCCAAGACCCAAATGAAATATTTCTTTTTGGTCTTAATATCGACTGATCTTATCCTTTTTGTTCACTTTCCAAGGAGGAAACCGCCATCTTTCTTCAAGCAGCATCTCTTATCGATTTTCTTCCTTATTTTATTATAATATCTTTCTTTTATTACTCTTGATTTAACTTGCTATTCCTACTTTGGCATATGAACTTATTATATTATGACCCTTGGAGTCTTGGATTAATAATTTAGTAATTGCCCTTAATTGTTGTATTAATTCCAAGTTATTGCTTATTTTATTCGGGATAAATATCTTTACGTTTATTATACCCAAAACATGTTATAAAAGCGTTAAGGTATAATTTGAAAAAGTTACAACTCTCCCCCGCAAAGAATTTAGTCCTCGAAATTCATACACGATTCAAGGATTCGGATCTTGTGCTCTCATAGTTGCTTGGCTCCGGAAGTAGCTTCTTATATAGTGGTGTTGCGGAGAACTTTCACTAATGGTACCTTGTTTGTTCCGCCTTTGTTTCGCATCTCGAGCGAATAGTCTTTGGTTCCTCATCATATGACAAATCTTCTTGTACTTGTATTTCTTACCTTTGGTAGTATGTGCGACTCATCGACGGTATCTCAGGAAGCATCGACACGCCAAACACATTGTGTAGTTGGCCCGACTCGGAGGGAGTGCCAATCGATAAGCCACAGGGCCAATACGTTCCAAAATCTCATATGGCCACTATGGACCTTGGATTTCGACTTGCCTTTACGACCCAGGCAAATTTTCCTCCATGGTGATACCTTTAAAAAGACCTTGTCTCCCACGTTATATTCAATATCTCTCCTCTTTAGGTTGGCATACGATTTTTGTCTATCACTAGCCGCCTTTAACCTCTGCCGAATAACTTGTACTTTCTCTTCTGTATCTTTTACTATGTGGTTAGTTATCAGTTGTTTGTCTTACTTTTAGGAGTTTTCCATTAAGACCTTTCAAACTCATATGGTTCGATCAGCGTTGAAAACTATTATTGTGATAAATTCACGTGATTATCTATAGCTTTGAAGAATTCCGCGACGTTCAAATATCTTGGGCGCTGAATCAGTCTGTGTTACTTAACGGATGATGTGATCTTAAAATAATAGTGCCACAAGCGCGCGGGATCTTGAACATAGTGCGATCTGGATCTGTTGGCGCAGATAACGTACGCGTTTGTTAGCTGATCTCATCCGCATAAACGCTGTTGAATATGAATAGTCAATCTGTGGTATAAATGGTGAGCTTTGTGAGCTTATCTACGATCACCAGACGAGTCATGCTTTTGCATTGTGTGAGGGGAAAACTACGACACAAAATTACTTCCATTGAAATTGGAAGGGAGTTTAACAAACTGTTGGCACTTGGTGTTCGGCTTTAACTTGCGACCGACGAAACATAGACACATATTCGATCACATCTTTCATTCCTTTCCACCAATAAAAGCTGTTTTAGGTCATAGATCGTCTTATTGCCTCAAGGATGCATGGTAAATACTGTATTATGAGCCTCAAATAACAACTTTTGCTTTAGCTCTTTATCATCTAGCACACATAATCTATTCTGGAAATACAAACTTCCAGCTTCTTTCTCTAAAAACTCGGTCTTGTCACCATCTCTAACCATCTGTAAATTTTTCTGTAACTCTTCATCATTTTTCTGCGCATCTATGATCATTTGCTTTAAAACGGGTTGCGCTTCTAGTTGAGCTAACATAGCTCCATCATCTCCTAGTCTCCAATCACTGTACTGTAGTGACATTGCTACCACTGTCTTTCGGCTTAAAGCATCGGCTACTATATTAGCGCACAGGGATGTAATCTGTGATACGGTGTAATCCTTTAACCTTTCTGACCACCTCCATTTGTCTCAAATTTAACTCTTTGCAACGTTAGCAAGTACTTGAGACTCTTATGATCGGTGTAAATTCTACACTTTTCCACAGCATAAAGTAGTGTCGCCATATTTTAAGCAAACCTCGCAGCTAACTCTAGGTCATGATGGGATAATTTTGTTCATGTGGCTTCAGCGCTAAGACGCGCATAAGTCACTGCACCATCTTGCATTAACCGCATCCTAAACTAATGCATGAAGCATCACTATACAAGGTATACTCTTTTCGGGTAAGTGCGTCAATCTTGGTGCTTCAACGATCCTTTCAACTATTGAAAACTATTCGAGCATTTGTCTGTCCATGAACTTTATTCTTTTCTGAGTAACTTGGTGAGGCGGAGCTATGACCGAAAAGCCTCTCACAAATCTTCTATAATAACCGGCTAGGCCCAAGAAACTTCTCACCTCGGTTACATTTTGAGGTGATTCCGTTCTAAGCTGCTTCAACCTTAGCGGGATCGCTCTTATACCCTCGGCGGGACTGTGTAGCTGAGTAAGAACTTCCTTTGGCGAAAATCACATTTCTTTGACTTAGCATATAACTTCTTTTCTCTGCTTATCTCTAAGACTATTCTCGGGTCTTTGTTCATGTTCTGTGCATCCTTAGAATACACCAAGATGTCATCAATAAAAACCACAACAAATTGATCCACATAGGGTCAACCCTATTCATCAAATCCATGAATCTTTGCCCAGGTGCATTAGCCCAGTCGACCCCGAATGGCATGACGAAAACTCATAATGGCCATATCGGGTTCATCGGTCTTGGCACATCTCCTTCCTTTACCCTCAGCGATAATACCACTGATCGCAGTGCATCTTGAAAAGACACCGCTCCTTTCAGGCGATAAAAGATCTTCAATTCTCGGCAATGGGTACTTTTCCTTTGTCACCCCCCTTATTGATATCTTAGATGTCGATGCACATCCGTAGAGTGCCATCTTTTTTCACAAATAAAGCGAATTTTTAAGGGGACACAGCAGGTCGGATAAATCCTTTATCTAAAAGTTCTTGCAATTGACTGTTGGCTCTTTCATTTCCGTTGGGCCATCTGTCTGGTGCCCTTGACATAGGGTACACATTTCACAGTCACCAATTTCTATGGCTAAGTCCACCTCTCTCATGTGGAATACTGGTAACTCTTCGAGGGAATACATGCAGAGATTCACCTGGGATCTTTCTACATCAACTCGACCTCTCTTGAGTCAAGTATCCAAAGCGAGAATGTCTCACATCCTTTCCTCCATAATTCTCTAGCTTGCATAGTGGAGATGACATTAGGCATTACACTTGATCTAATGCCTTGTACTATTACCTCGATCACAGTGAGCATTTCAACACTACCGTCTTTTGTCCACAATCGATGGCCTCTGTGCTTGACAACCAAATCATTACAGAATCAAAGTCAAACTCTCGGAATGACAGGTTATCAAATCAAGCGAAAACTCTCTTGTTTGTATAACAATGGGGCCAAATTTCTATATATGTTATTCACACTAACGTTGTGCCAGTGGACTAGTTACATGCATGTCATATGCTAATTTCTCCATTCTTTGGGACTTTGTCAAATACATGCTCCATGCACACGCCCTTGAATGAGTAAGGTCAGGGATCAAATGTGCATGCATTTCTATATCATATAAGAAAATATACCGGCTATAACCCTCGAACATTACAGTCCTCCACGAACCTTCATAGCATATGCTTTCCGTCTTTGAAAGTGTTCAATAGGCATAGGGCGATCCCTGTCTCCGAGAAACTATGCCTCCTCGTCCCTATCTTGAGATGGGCCACTATGACCCCTACCACGTCCTTGAGTCGAAAGTGGTGTCGCGGATCTTCCTACTGCCCACTTCCTTGTTGGCTTCCATTATCCCCCAACTCTTGAGGACCTTTGTGCTTTCAAATGCTCGAAGCTTCCACACGAAAACACCCTCCTGTCACTATCCTGCAAACTCCCCGAATGCCTTATAGCAATGAGGGCATTTAGGAATTTCTCGGGTCTAGCTGAAGCACCTCTGCACGCGCTACGTGCTTTCTGTGCTGGACCTTTGTCTTCCCACTTTCTCGTGGCGGAACTATATTACGATTGAGCTAGAGACTTCTCTAGCTCTTTTCGAGGAGGGCTGAAGCTCCTTTAGAAAACTTCTTCTTGCAGAAATCTTTCCTTCTTTACTCGTTTCTAGTTTCTCTACTTTCATTGCGGCGGACCAGGCGATAAATCCCGGTTTGGAGAGAAGTCGCAGGTGTCGAAATACTTCTTGATGGAATCATGCAATCCATCCTCAAATTGCCTACACCGAAATGCCTCGGTGAGGACCAATTCCGGTGCATACTTACTAAGATGGCTAAATTCTTTTTCATATTAAGCCACCGATAAGCTCATTTGCTTCAAATTTAGGAACTGTTTCCACTTGGAATCCCTATACATCTCGGTAACATACTTTGCCCTGAACTCTTGGACAAAGAATTCCCATGTCAGGGGATTTGGAATCCTGGACTTTCATACTAGTTCCCTGTCGTATGCCTCACCTACTGATAGTGGTACACATAATGCTCGATCGGGAGGACATCACCCACCTCTTATAATACCCTTTCTAGCTTTAACCCGAGTCGGCTTTCTCGACTCTTTCCATGCTCGACCCGCCAGATTCCTCTACTCCATGTCTTCTTACAATGTCTATTGGAGCTTTAGGAGAGGTCAATCTATCAAAGGCGAGCCATGTCTTGCGATGTTCTCGTGAGCTTACGTAGGCTCATTAGGTGCGTGTTACTTTGGGGTTCGAAGGCGATGCTTGCTTGTTCTGGCAGGTTAACGCTCTCGTGACAACGGGAAGATCCATCTATAAAACACAAGGACATCCACATCGAGGCCCACACATTACTAAACATAGGCTTTTCTATCATATATACTCTATTCAGAGCACTTTGAAACCTAGGCTTTTCCAGAAACGCCTAAACCTGGCTACGATACCACTAAGCTGTGGCCTTGCGACTGGCGTAGGATGTCAGTAGGGTCACTTTTTTTAAACTTATAACCTTTACACTTACATATTCATATAATGTTAAACAATTAACTTGTATTACGATACATGGCGGCGGATTATAAAATATAAATACAAGCTCCAAATATGGAAATGTTCAACATCTACAATATTTACATTGGTTACAAAATTTCATATACAAACTAGACCTAAAGGTCTTCCCGGTGAGCACCTATTCTTTGTGTGGCCTTTGGCTAGCGATGTGGATTGTCGGTCCTCTGGTTTCCTCTTCTGTACCTACACGGATTGAACACTCGTGCTAAGCTTTACGCTTAGTGGGAATATGACTTCTATTAAAGTCACCACACTTTTATCTAGTCGTATCACCCGTATAACGATTATAGATTCTTATCATTTCTTATATATATACTTATCGCAACGATTCATTTCATATCATCATCCATATACTTTTCATGTCAACTTGTATTTTACTTCTTGTTCATAGCGTATACTATACATCACATAGCGGTGCTATGCTTCTCATATCATGTCATATATTCTCTACATTTCCTTTGCATATACTGTCATTTCTTTTATGTTTCATGCATAAACCTTAGAAGTGGATCACGAACCCATGAGGAACTGAAGGTCTTTGTGTGTGTAGTAGAGACAATGTACTATGCCGGGTAATATGATGCAGAAGGTATCATCCTTTGTATGAGACGGTGACCATCCATGAGTGCCGGTAATATGATGCGAAGAGTATCATCACTTTGTATGAAGCATTGACCATCCATGAGTGCGATAATATGAAACCCGAAGAGTATCATCACTTTGTATAAAACTGATGACCATTCATGAGTGCCGTAATATGATACGAAGGTATCATCAACTGTATGAGCCGGTGACATTTCGCGAGTGCCCGGTAATATGACCCAGAAGGTATCATCAGCGTATGAATAGTGACCATCCACTTCCAGTACCGGGCCCGGCGTGGTGAAAACTTCGGGGAGCCACGATCCCAGCAGGATCTATGTCGCCGACCCCAACGTGGCGGAATATACGTATATGTATCTTTGCGGCAAGCGATTTTTCCCTAATAGGCATGCCCATCTATCCCTCTACCCGGGTTCTCACCTTGAACCGATCAATATGTATTTTACGTTTAGTGTATATCTCTTATTCCCGAATAATTATTGTTATTCGGTAATCATATGTGATATATATATATATATATATAGATATATATATATATATATATATATATACTATCATTTATTCATATCTTTGCATTTTTCATATCTCATTATATGCATAAATAACTATGCTTGCCATGTATGCTTCACAATTTATTCATGAATTCATAATAGGCATTCATCTGATGAATAACTATGATGTAGTGCCTACTGTTTTCGTGTTTCTGGAACTAAAGATTAGGTTCCAACCTTATAAAGCTTTCTATTGTTGGATTCTTGACTCAATGGGCTTTCCATAGAGTCCAAGAACACCAAAATCGGAGTTCAAACGAAGGAGTTATGACCTTCCGAAGTTGGAGGTCATGCGCGGTCGATCTTGACAGTGGCTGGATTAATGACTGAGCTGTCATGGACGAAACTCGCTCTAACACCTCGGTATGACACCTACTATCCTCCTCAGGCATATGAATGTATTCTTGACTCAATGATGGGCTTTCTATAGAGTCGAACACTCCGTCGGAGTTCAAACGAAGGAGTTATGACCTTAGAAGTTGGAGGTCATGCGCGATCCAACCTTGACGGGCGACGAGCCTTGCTTGACGAGTCTTGTTTGACGATCTTGTTTGACCTTGTTTGGCCAATCTTGTTTGTGATCTTGTTTGATGAGCCTTGTTTAGCCAGTCTTGTTTGTAGTCTTGTTGTGAACCTTGTTTAATGATACTTTTAGTGTGTTGTTGTAGTATTGTTTAATGACCTTGTTTAATGATCTTTATTGTGGCTCTTGTTTAATGAGCCTTTGTTTGTGAGCCTTGTTTGTGATCTTCATTTTGTGAGCAACTGTTTGTGAGCCTTGTTTAATGATCTTGTTTGACAATTCTTGTTTGTAGTAACTTTAATGAAACCTTGTTGGCGAGCCTTGTTGACGAGCCTTTGTTTGTGATACTCACCCATTTGACTATTCGAGTAAAAAAGACCATAACTGTGTCTACAAGAGTCCGAATTGAGAAATTCAAAAGCCTAACATCAAGTCCATTGATGTGGCTACAATTTCATAGAAGGACTTACTTCTGAATTCCCTGTATTTATGACCCAAAAACCCGTTCTAGATCCATTGCACGCGTAGGCATTAATAGAATTTAAGTTCAACTTGCAACTAGACCCTTCTCATACACATATTTAGGAGCCTTAAAGCTATTCTTAACTCAACCCTACAAGAAATGAGTTTAGGAGTTTCCAAACCAAACCATACACAAAACAAGGGTTCCAAAAAATGTATCTAAACGTTCTAGACCAAAACTAGATTTCCATACACGTAACTTACATACACATACTCAAATTCCACTTTTAATACTCAAATTTAGTAATTCCATACACAACCATTTATATCTCAATCTAGATCCTATATTCATGGTTCCATACTTTTCTATACCAAATCATAGTTCCATGCTTTTCTATACGAATCATAGTTCCATCGCACCTAGTTTACATACATATTCATGGTTTATACTTTTCTATATCAAATCATAGTTCCATACTTTTCTATATGCAAATCATAGTTCCATACTTTTCTATACCAAATCCTTAGTTCCATACCTGTAGTCTTCTCCTTCTTCTTCTTCTTAACTTCCCTCTTATCATTATTTGCTCTCCTTTCTCCAAGACCCGAAAAATGCGAAACATTTCTTTTGGTCTTATCATATATTGATCTTATCCTTTTTATTTCACTTTCCAAGGGAGGAAACTTCCTCCCTCTTTCTTGAAACCACTTGTCTCTTCATAATTCTTCCTTATTTTATTCTAATATCTTTCTTTTATTACTCTTGATTTAACTTATGCTTATTCTACTTTGGCATATGAACTTATTATATTATGACCCTTAGGTCATGAATTAATGTTAGTAATTTACCCTTAATTGTTATATTAATTCCAAGTTATTGCTTATTTTATTCCGGATAAATATACTTTTACGTTTATTATACCCAAAACATGTTATAAAACTGTTAAGGTATAATTTGAGGTGTTACATGTCTTATATATCGAGACCTATTTCTATATATTTTTCTTACAAATTAACCAATTTCTAATAATATTTTACAAGAGTTTGATGTACAACTCTTTTACACTTTTATATGCCAAAATATCTTAAAACTAGATTATTCTAATATATTTTACAAAAATGCTTCTTATGGCCACAACCCGGCCTTCTTCGTATTCACGGCCTCGAATGAGCGTCGTCTTCTCGTGTACCTAAAAGGGGGGTCCCACGACGGGGTGAGTAAAGCCCAATAGTGATAATCTCCTATAAGGGTTACTTCCCACCTAAGTGCACATGAAATGGTCGCACAACAAACACACATTCAAGTAAAATGTCTACATGAATGTCATATGTCATCATGCCCATATCCCGAGTCACTCACCGACTCCCTCACACCTTCCTATGTCAAGTGCGAACTATTTGTCATTTTCCGATGACAACCAAAGATTTGTTCTTAATCTTTTTACATTTTCACTTACAACCATGCGCCTTTTTATGGGTAATGGATTTCTGGTGTCCCACAACCGGGCTCCATAAACCCATACACATTTATGGTCTTTCATCGTTGGGGACTATGTTTGACCATAATTGATGGGTCTTTCACCTTGGGGGGAATCTATCTCAACTTGCTGATACCCGGCACATAATTATCCTTTACCATTTCCTTAACGGTCTGACTCTCATTTGAACTTTGATTCGATAACCGAGGCCCACTAATCAACACCATGCGCGGTGTTGATCCTGGCAGAGTGTACCCATGACACTCAAAGCCAGACACCTAACATAGTGTCAATCCCAACCATGCACTCATACCCATGTCATGCAATGTTTTCGTGCACGTGCAATGCAATTATGCAATTGCTTACTTATATCATGCTAAATATAAAATGAGAACTATATGTGCATACATACTCATGCATATTCGTCCATGCATCATTTGGACATTTATATTAAAGTGCATACAAATTCCAAACCATCATATCCTTCATGCCACATATCAATTAAAGCATATAAATTCCATATTCTTCATGCCAATATATATATATATATATATATATATATATATATATATACATCGTATCAAACATATTAGCATTCATCAATGCATATTCAAACAGATTCATGTCATGCAACGTTCCTTAGGCTAACTCATGGCAATTCCTACCCAACATAGTATCCCACAACATGCCATGCAATGGTCATGCCAAAACCCGGCTATTCATATCGATACAACTAAGCAAACTGAATGCTTGGTACAAAACATAGAATTCAACAAAGTTTTGATCACCCACTATCCTCTATAGGAACATGGCTGGAATCTTGACTCAATGAGCTTTCTGGGTCAAAGACACCTGAAAGCGGGTTTGGGCCGAAGGGATTATGACCTTCCCGAGGGGAGTGGAGGTCACACGCGAGAGTAACCAGCCCTTCAGAGTAGCCTACCCGACTGTCTTGGCAGGCCCACTTCTTGACCATCCCCAGCACACCCACTACCATCAACAGGCACATGGCTAGAATTTTGACTCAATGGAGCCATAGGAGTCCAATAACACCCGGAACGGAGTTCGGACGAAGAAGTTATGACCTTTCGAAGTTGGAGGTCACACATGAGTAGCTAGCCCTTCCAGAGCTAACTTACCAAACCTATCCTAGCCGACCTACCCTAAAAAGCCAGCCCTAGCACCCACTACCATCAACAGGCATATTTCTAGAATCTTGACTCAATGGGCTTTCTATAGAGTCCAAGAACACCCAAAACGGAGTTCGGACGAAGAAGTTATGACCTTCTGAAGTTGGTGGTCACACATGAGTAGCCAGCCCTTCAAGAGTTGACCTACCCGACCTATCTTGGCCGACCTGCCCTATCCAGACAGCCCCAGCACCCATTGCTATCCACAGTCACATGGATGGAATATTTACTCAATGGGCTTTCCATAGAGTCAAAGAACACCCAAAACGGATATTGGACAAAGAAGTTATGACCTTCCGAAGTTGGAGGTCACACGTGAGTAGCCAGCCCTTCCCAAGCTGACCTACCCGACCTGTCCTGGCCGACTTGCCCTAGCCAGCCAGACCTAGCACCCACTACCATCCATAGGCACATGGATGGAATCTTGACTCAATGGGCTTTCCATAGAGTCCAAGAACACCCGAAACGGAGTTCAGACGAAGAGGTTATGACCTTCTAAAGTTGGAGGTCACATGTAGTCAAACCCAGCCGAACTTACCTGACCTGGCCTAGCTGACCTAACCTAGCCTAGCTGACCTATGGTCGGTTGACCTTTGATCTGCTGACCTCTGGCTGGCAGACCTCTGGCTAGCCGACCTCTAACCGGCCGACCTTTAGCTGGCCAACCTCTGGTTGGCTAACCTCTAACCGGCCGACCTCTAGCTGGCCGACCTCTCCATTTAGACTGTTCAGGGTAAACAGACCATAATTTGGGCTACAGAGGTTCGAATTGAGAAATTCAAAAGCCTAACATCAAGTTCACTGATGTGGTTACAATTTAACTGAAGGACTCACTACCAAATTTCCTTTATTTCCCACCTAAAAACCAGTTCTAAAGTCCGGTTAATGTGTACTACCACACTATGGCAGATTCCTATGGTTCAAAATACAACCAAACATTCCCCTTAAGGTAAGACAACCACCACACAACCCTTAGAGTAGAAAATAACCAAAGTAAAGGAGAGAGGCCCTGCATACCGTAGGTTTGTCGAAACTCCTGGCACCGGTCTCTATCTGAAGCCCTTATCGTGAGGATGAACTCTTCTCTTGCTTTGCACAGAAGCATTGGTCAGATCACTGAAATCTAGAGAGAATTAGAGCCTCTCTCTGCGACTCTCCTCTCTCTTTTGTTCTTCCTTTCTATTTTCTTCCCCCTCCCAAACCGGTTGGGAGAAGATAGAGGTCAAGTGAGATGTCATCTCACTTGCCACGTGTCACACTTTTAGTGGCCCTTTGGATTACACCTTATCCTCTTATCCATCTACCATGGATTTCCCTCCAATGACATGATGCCACATGTCACCTATGGCCCACACATGAGCTCATTATTTTAAGCTTGCTCTCGCAACGTGCGTGGCACACTATGAGCCACCCATCACATGCTAAAGTGTCCGCACTACTCGTGATTGCCTCGAAACGTGAAATTAGGTGTCTCGAGTCGGCGAAATTGATGGTAGCTAGATTTCACGAGACGATTCCAACGGTAAAGTCCGTTTCGTCATCTGAGACCTAGAAAAATTCCGGATTTTGACTAAAATTTACCGTTTTACCCTTCCTCAGAAATCTGGATCTTCCGGGGTTTCACAACAACCTCCCATAAACTCATACCTTTTAGATAACCTTTAATTTTAATAGCCCATATGTAATAATTTTCTCCCAGTAGGAGTAGGAGCAAAAAAATTATTTTCTGCCATTGAATGACATCACTCACAGACCCTTAAGGCCTATATAACTTTGATACCATGTTGGAATTTAAAGATGAGAGAAAAACAAAAATAAAAGTAGAAAAACATACAACTCTCTATGATTCTAAACATTAAAAGTGTCTATAAATAGGCTTACAAAAAATAACTAACTAATCCTACTTCTCAATCTATTTACCACAACGTCCACTAACAATTAACAAAAAATCAAATAAATAAATCACTAAAAACTTGGTTGTCCCACTAACTAATAAATAAGTTAATAAACAACTAGATAAATAAGAAATAAGCCTAAATAATAGTTACCATTTGCAAACGTGAAAAATTCTACGTTTGTAGCTCTTTGAATCATTCTTCAACACTTATCATGCTTAGTTTATGTGGCAGAATACTCAATATTATAAAAAGACAGGACATAGGGAGGGAGAGGTCCTGGGTTTGAATCCCAGTGGAAACAATTTACTATATTATAACTAAAGTGTTTAGTTGCAAAAAAAAAAAAAAAAATCGCAATATCATGTTGTTATTGAGTAACTTGCCATGCTTTCCCCTACTAGGACAAAGAAGAAAAATGCTAATCGAGGATGAGCCAGGAATGCAATTTTTAAATAAATAAAAAATTCAAGTCTTGAGACAAGATCGGGTTTGCATTAATTTATCCAGCGCTTACTCACATGTTAGTTTACATTATTACTCTTTATATATAAAAATTCTCTTAATGGCACACTGCACCTAGCAACCGGATGAATTGTTGTTCGTAGATGCAAATGAAGTTACTACGTCTTCATGTCTGAAATTGAGGATGCCCACTAAAGCCATTTTCCTAACTATCAACACAACAAAGCCTTGAATCGAATATATATATATATATATATATATATATATATATATATATATATATATATATATATATATATATTATTTTAACTACAATTTTATCTATGGAGATTCAAACATTGATGATTACTGAAGAAATTGCATGATAGATGGGAGTGTGATCGAAAGTGGGTATCAATTGATGATGGAGAGCGAGAACATTAAGATATCCTATGGCCTCCACTTGAAAAGATAAGATGAAAATTTATTTATCCCTTTTACCATTGGAGTCGGGGCTCAAGAGCTATTGCTTACAAGCACTTGTAAGCCAATGAGGCTTAATGCATTCGATTAAGGTTTGTCGTGGGCATAAGAAAGATGCGGGACTATGTTCAAGTCTTAGGGCTAATTTGATATTGCTTTTTAAAAGTATTTATAAGCCTAAAAAACAGTTCTAAGTGTTTTTAGGATAGAAACCCGTTTGATAATACTTTGAAAAACCCTATTAAAACTTGGCTGCACGAGTGTTTTTGATATATGGAGGTGTTTTTTAAATACTTTAAAAGTTTTTTTTAATATGCCTAAATATTGATTTATTTATCGTTAAATACTGGTTTAGTGGATACTTATTGCTAGATCCACTAAGACTCATTAGTTACCATTTATTAGTCATTGGAAGGTGGGCCAAGGAGATGCATTTTTACTATCGACACCATTAATGCTCAGTGAATGCCATTTTTCAAAGGATAACTATTAAGGGTCAGGTTGTATAGCCAAAAGAAGAACCGGTTTGGGAGATGACTATAGGTCATCTTCCCCAACGCGAGGAAAAGGACTCGAGGACCCCTTAGTTACCATTAGAACCCAAACCTAGTAGCCTGATGCTTCAAGGAATTCTCTTTTATATTTTTACTTCATTTTATTTCCAGTTTTCAATCATCACAACCCACTGTTTTTACTAAATCCAAAAATCCAAAATGATTTCTGATTTAACCTCACTATCCAGTCATTTACACGAAGAAAAACCCAACCACAGCATGGGCGATCCTAGAGCAACTATCTTTGCGATAGCAATGCTACGCGATAAAGTATTAGGTATAAATTTTTGTTGATTTAGGACACCTCAGGCAAGCGTGAATCAATGCCTAAAACAAATGTTAAGGATTTTCCTACAAGAAAGGAAGAATGTATGGAAAATGGGAGTGGTGAAAGTAAGCACAGATAGAACTCCTAGAATACCCGACTAATAATATGATTGTTAATTGTATTGGAATAGAAGTTTGACGAGGAGAAAGCCGAATTGTCAGACCAGGATTGGAATCAAGTGCAACAAACTTTTTGGTTTGTTCTTTGACTCTCTCTTTTGTTTCCATTTAGGAGTTTGTTCTCCACTTCTCTCTCTCTAATTCCAAAGTGTTTGAATGATTACAAAATGATTTCAATTGCTAAAATGATTTATAAGAAAAAGTATATTGATTTGTTTTAATTGATTTGAGGCAATTGATTGTGAAATGATTTGTATATGAAAATTTGCATGAGTATTGAAAATGAATTGTTTGTATAAATGTACATACTATACTGTATTTTTCTATGAATGATTTGAATGCCCTTAATAGAATGTTAGCAGATTAAATTCGAGTTGAGGATAGATTGGTATACCAATAAAAATTAGTCAGCGATCTTGTAGAGCGAACATAATGATGTGTCACTGTCAAGTAGCCTAAGCGGGACAATATCGGCCAGTGTTCTAAATTGATTTTAATAACCAATCACTTGACCTTGAGGACCGTCTTGTGTTATAAAACAAAATGTTTTTATATCGACTATACGGCCAGCGGGTTCCGTCTTGTGGTCAGTTATCTGTGCAAGAAAGCATAGGTAATTCGTTTAAAGGCAAAATGATAAGAATATTTGTGAAATGCATGATTTGTTATGAATGATTTATTGCATATGAAAGTGCATATTTAGATGATCGTGAGCAGTAAATGAATGTATATGAAATGAATATATGTATTGTATTTGCATTGATCATTCAAAAAGATTTAAAAGCATGGTTTAGAAAAATTGCATGATTTGTATTAAACTAAAATGGAAGAGATAACTATATAGAACCATTAAGTATGAAAATGCTTAGTACGTTGTTTTATCATCGCACAGGTACTGAGAGAACAAGTACAAAGGAAAGGGTCGCTGAAATTCAAAGTCATCGTCAAAGCCACACGGAGGATAAGTAAATCTCCGTCATATGCATACATGAATTTACTTTTACTATTTTTGTATTGAAACTATAATTCGAAAAGTGAACTTTGATTTTGTTTTGTAAATGTTTTTTATATTGAAAATGGCTAATAATGTCGTATTGTATCAAGGTGGAAAATGGACCAAATGGGCATATAATGTTATATCGAATGAAAGAAAAAAAAAATGCATTTGTGAACAAATGCTGGGCCCCTTTTAAGTTAAAATGATGTTTACGTACATATGTCCATAAGGTTAATTATCCTTTACAAAATGAGCATTTGAAATGTTTCTTAAATGAGAAATTGCAATTGGATTTGAAGGGTATCAAAGCAAAACAGCGCAAATTCTGAAAGCTTGAGATCTGTCATTCTTTTAAGTGCCAGTGTAGCCCGACATTGCGATTTCACCAATTCCATGAAGATTCTCTACAGCTTCTTGAACACATGGTCATTAATTCATTAATTGACCATTTGTCCTTATGTGTGTTGTAAGAGATCTTAAAAGACCTGTATTAATGAAGAAGGGAGTTCAGGATAAAGTGCACTAGGAAGGACTCTGACATATCTGTCCCATGTTTCTTAAGTTGAGCCGCAATGTCCCTCATTTTCATAATGTTCACACACACACACACTTAACTCTTGTGATATGAATGGAAGAGGACTTCATTATCAAGGTACTTGCCAAAGCCTTGTCTAAAGTGACAGCCTTATCTGAAGTGACGAGTTGTTCCTCCATAGCCTTTAGCAAATCTTGGACCTTTTCATATTGCTCAATAGAACCCCTAATATTAGTAGTGATTTTGTCTTAATAAGGTGCACATTCGTCGGTGGATATCTCTCGTAGCTCATGTAAATGAGTTTGTGGTTGTGCTTTCTTATGTCACTTCTAGTGGTTTTGATTTCCTTATGGCATAAGTGATATCCATATACCCTAGATGAGGAGTCTTTATTTCCATACTTTATAGTTGTCACCCCGAGTTACAGAATTTCTAGGTGCACAACGATTGTGAAGTAGTAAGGTTAAGATGCGTGAAGGTTCAAAAGCATATTTAGTTTGAGGCTTATTCACTAATTGCATGTGTTACCAATGTAAGAAATGCACTACATTATATAATTTAATAAAGATTGCATGGAGCTAAGATACTTTATTTAGCTAGTTCAATTTAATTTTTTTATAGAAATTCAAACTATTTTAACTTTGAGGGTGAACAAGCGCCAGGATATCGATAGGTAAATGCGACATATACACGAGAAAGTCACAGAGCAGAGTGGAGGGTCACAATGATTAACAAAACCCATTAGCCTTGAAGTTCTTATCGTCCTTTTGTTAGGACTTTCCTAGACATGTGTAGTCCACACAAGTTACCACTTAATGTTCCAAGCTCTTGAGACCACTTTATATAATTTGCAATTCTATCATTATAGATAAAACTACAAAATTATGCACCAATTCATGTGGGTAGATTATGAAAGCAATATGATATTTCATTATAATTAGCTATATAAATATAACAAAATTTCATGTGGTATAAATTTTATTATATTAAGTATAATTAATTACAATTTTATGTCTCATTCTCTATGTGATCTTAACTTAATTTATATAATCTTAATTCATTAAAGATGATGTGGATATTCTTCAATTAACTAAAATTATATTGATCATTAGGACATTTTATAAGTCCCAGTATGATTTCTAATGTAGACACTAAACTTAAGTTTTATGTATAAAATCAAATTTTGTGAAGGAGAAACCTAACTTTTCACAGAATTCTAAATATCCTAAACTAAATGATATAATATAATTTGTGAAAATAATATTCTCAAACATAAACCAAATAATATCTGAAATAAAGCATGTCGAACCAATATTATGCTACAAATAAGCAAAATTTGCATAATCAATCATAATTAGTATGCACAATTTGATTTTATACATAAAATAATCAAAACATAAATATAAAATAACATTCATGCACAATAAAACATTAAAATCAATTTTTATTTTAAATGCATAATTGAGCAATAAATGTAAAATAATGCTCAAACACTTCATTATCTGAAGGCATATAAAATTCCCACATCTATAAACTTTTAAACACATAGGATAGAATAGCCTATTAGTTAGATTAGTGAATTCTAAAATTAATGTCTTGGGTTCAAGACACAAGAAATACAAATTTTTATTCAAATTTTATTTGAGCCAATTTAAAGGTTATTCAACCCAAAACCCGGGCTCATGCGTTGAGTCAAGTCTTTCCACTTAAGCACAATGACTCAAGATTATAAAAGCCAAAAATAAGGCTTTCAAAAAAATACCTTTAACCCTTTTTCAAAATAAAAAAAATAAAAAAACAAAAAACAAAACACCCTTAATCAAAAGCTATGTAAGCATACACTCAATAAATTTGTACAGTGTGCCCTTGGCTTTAATATAGGCCCAAGTTTTTCAGAAAGCCTTCAGCATACCTAAGCCTTATAACAATTTTTTTTAAAACAGAGTCGTCTTCTTTACATGACCAATCTTGCAAGACCTCCATTAAAGGAACAACATTGAAGGATGATCTCCAATGAAATGACATTAATATGATGTTTTATTTTTCAGATAAAATATTAAACCAAATATAAAATATCTCTAATGCATCAAAAAGCAAAAGAATGCATAACCAAAAAAAAAAAAAAATCTAACATTCTAGAAAAAAAAATATCTATATACTTGCCAAAAATATAAAATTTACGAGAATCAAAGTAAAGATATGCGAGGCTCTTATTCCAAATGTAAGATTACATCATCGTCCTAAAGCATGATTCTAACATGAAAACATGAAACGAAACTAGGATGTTATATACCTCTAGCCATTAATTTTGAATCACGGGAAACTTTGGACCATGGAACACAAAACGTATGACTTTTCCTACTTTGCTATTTCATTATAGATGATGGAATTCCAAAAAAAAAAACTAGTGAGTAGCAAGAAAGGCCCGGTAACTCTATTTATAGATTATCAGTAAGAGAATCACGAGTATTTTTAATCATTACCGCTTCAAACTTTCAAATTTTAGAAGTTCAAAATTTCAAACTTAAAGTATTGCAACACTTCATGAATGTTTAAAAACATTACAAATAAAACAAAAAATATATCATGACCTTTTATAAAAAAAAAAAAAAAAACCATAATGATTTGAATGCTATTTTGGAGAAACTAGATAAAATAGATATGAGGCTTGTGAGTTTTTCTTGCACAACTTTATTAAAATAGACATGTGGTTTACATTTTCTTGCACAACTTCATACGAGGCAAGTGCACGTCATTATAGAAGAAGAAAATAAAATATTTGTGGGTAACCAGCTATATCATTAGTTGAGAATACATCTTTGATTTGGTTTTTAATCGTATCCATGATTGGTAAATTGAATGAACCTTTTTATTGTTTATAAAATGCAAAGGTCTTTCCAAAAAAAAAATAACAAGAAATTTGGGATGGCGTCATTGTTGGAATTTGAAGACAAGAGAGAAACAAAAATAGAAGTAGAAAAACATACAACTCTATATCATTCCAAACATTAAAAGTGCCTATAAATAAACTTGCAAAAAAAATTAACCAACCCCACTTCTCCATCCATTTACCGCTACATCCACTAACAATTAACAAAAAATCAAATAAATAAACTACTAAAAACGTGGTTGTCCCACTAACTAATAAATAAGTTAATAAACAATTAGATAAATAATCAAATATGCCTAAATAAAAGGTACCATCTGCAAACATGAAAAATGATACCTGTGTAGCTCTTTGAACCATTCTTGAACATTCACCCTCAATTCAAAGTTACAGAAATCTTTAATTTTCATGGAGCATTTCTCTCAACATTTTCAAATTTGTGAAGTACTTCTCTTCACGTCATGATGCATTTCTCATCATCTTATTGATGCATTCTCTCATCAACTTTCACTTGTTAGAGAACTTCTCTCTAAAAATTCTTCATGGTGCACTTCTCACCAATTAATCCAGATGAGAGTTTCTTCAATCTCTTTCACCATATTTGCTTGTTCCATTTTCGTTCTACAATATTTTTATAGATGCCCAAATCTTCTACACTTGAAGCATTAAGGCTTTCTATTATGTCAACATTCTTTCTCTCCATGTCTAGTTTTTTGAAATGATCGCATCAAGGAATTTTTCCTTTTCCTTTTGACTATTTGGCTAAATATGCTACATCAACCACTCGTTTAGTTGCTTTCTGCCTCATAGTTTTTCTTTGGTCTACAACTTGAACTGCATTGATTAATTCTACAAAACTAAATTTTGACAAATCCTTAGTCTTCAAGAAAAGAAATTTTGGATTCATACCTTTTAAGCAAACTTACAAGAAGCTTTTCCACAATTCTTTAAGTAGGAAAGTCTTCATCAAGTAATTTGATGTGGTTGACAATGGACATGAGTTTGCTACCATACTCCTTCACACTTTCAGATTCTTTCATTTTCTGAATCTCAAATTCCTTTTTGAGATTTAAGCTTTACATCAACCTTGTTTAATTGTTACTTTCAAAATCTTCTTTGAGTTTGTTTGATGCTTCTTTTGGTGATTCACAAATCATTAAACTTGTGAAAACAATAGTTGATATGGCTGAATGTATATAAGTGAGTCTTTGGTTTCTTTTCCAAATCTTCTTCATACTTTTTTCAGTTGTATTAGTGTTGAATTTGAAGGAAGAGCAGCATGATCAACATCATTCTCAACAATTATGACACCCCTATCCCGGGGGTCCCGTTGACAACCTGTCAACTCGCGGAAACTAGTGAATATCAGGTGCTCCGATATCACACTCACATGTCTTATATATCGAGACCTATTTCTGTATATTTTTCTTACAAATTAACCAATTTCTAATAATATTTTACAAGAGTTTGATGTACAACTCTTTTACACTTTTATATGCCAAAATATCTTAAAACTAGATTATTCTAATATATTTTACAAAAATGCTTCTTACGGCCTGGCAGGCCTTCTTCGTCTTCCACCGGCCTCGAGAAGGAGCGTCGTTTTCTCGTGTACCTGAAAGGGGGGTCCCACGACGGGGTGAGTAAAGCCCAATAGTGATAATCTCCTATAAGGGTTACTTCCCACCTAAGTGCATATGCAATGGTCACACAACAAACACACATTCAAGTAAAATGTCTACATGAATGTCATATGTCATGCATGAAATGTCATCATGCCCATATCCCGAGTCACTCATCGACTCCCTCACACCTTCCTATGTCAAGTGCGAACTATTTGTCATTTTCCGATGACAACCAATGATTCGTTCTTAATCTTTTTACATTTTCACTTACAACCATGCACCTTTTTGTGGGTAATGGATTTCTGGTGTCGCCTGTTCGGAGCTCCGTAGAAACCCGGCCACATTTATATTGCTTTCGCATTTGGGGATTATGTTTGACCATAATGTCGATCTACACCAGATCTATCCCAACTAGCGATACAACACATATTATCCTTTACCATTTCCTTAATAATTACGACTCATTTGGACTTTGTCCCAATAGCAGAACCCACTAATCGACACCATCTGCGGTGTTGATCCCTGTGTGTACCCATGACACTCCATCGAACACCTAACACAGTGTCAATCCCAACCATGCACTCATACCCATGTCATGCAATGTTTTCGTGCACGTGCAATGTAATTATGCAATTGCCTACTTATATCATGCTACATATAATAAGAACTATATGTGGATACATACTCATGCATATTCGTCCATGCATCCATTGGACATTTATATTAAAGTGCATACAAATTCCAAACCATCATATCCTTATTGCCACATATCGAAATTCAAGCATATAAATTCCATACTTCATGCCAATATATATATATATATATATATATACATCGTATCAAACATATTAGCATTCATCCCGATCCATGGCCCAAAAAATTCATGTCATGCAACCTTCCTTAGGCTAACTCTTGGCAATTCCTACCCAACACAGTAGCTCACAACATGCCATGCAATGGTCATGCCAAAACCCGGCTATTCATATTGACACAACTAAGCAAACTGAACACTTGGTACAAAATATAGAATTCAACAAAGTTTTGATCCCACTATCCTCTGTGGGAACATGAATTGGAATCTTGACTGATGGGCTTTCCATAGAGTCAAGAATACCGGAGTTCAAGCAGAAGAAGTTATGAACCTTCCGAGTTGGAGGTCACATAAGGTAACCCGACCCTTCGAGCTAACCTACCCGACTGTCTGGCCGACCTACCTAGCGGCCGGCCAGAAAGCACCACTGCATCAACGAGGCACATGCATTTGGAATTTTGACTTAATGGGCTATCGATAGAGTCCAATAACACCCGAAATGGAGTTCGGACGAAGAAGTTATGACCTTTCGAAGTTGGAGGTCACACATGAGTAGCTAGCCCTTCCAGAGTTGACCTACCCAACCTATCCTGACCGACCTACCCTAACCAGCCAGCCCCAGCACCCACTACCATCAATAGGCATATGTATAGAATCTTGACTCAATGGGCTTTCCATAGAGTCTAGGGCACTAAAGCGAGTTCGGACGAAGACGTTATGACAACCACGAGTTTGGAGGTCACACATGAGTAACCTGACCCTTCCGAGTTGACCTACGGGCTGCTCTGGCCAGGCACGCCTATCCGGACAGCCCCGGCGCGGTATCCATAGTCATATGGCTGGAATATTTACTCCAATGGGCTTCCATATTCAAGAACACCGAAGCGGATGTTGAATGAAAAGTTATGACCTTAGAAGTTGGAGGTCACACATAAATGCTTGACCCTTCTCGGTGACCTACGACTGTCTGTGACCTGCCTAGCCCGGTCGATACTGCCATCCTTTACCATCCACGAGGCACATGGATGGAGATCTCGACCTCAATGGGATTTTCGTAGAGTCAAAGCAGCAGTTGGGACGAAGAAGTTGCGACCCGAGTTGGAGGTCACATGTAGTCAAACCCGGTGTTTCTTTGGCCGGCGACCTAACCTAGCCGGCGACCTGCGGTCGGCTGACCTTTGGTCTGGCGACCTCTGGTGGCCGACCTGCGGCCTTCTTCGACCTTTAAGCGACCGACCTACAGCGTGACCTTTGGCTGGTGACCTCTGGCAGATGGAGCCTCTAATTGGTCGACCTCTCCATTAGACTATTGATTAAATAGCCAGTAATTTTTAGTGTTTCTGGGGGTCGGGTGAAATTCGAAATCACAGCATCGAGTTCAGCGATGTGGGTACAATTTACTGAAGGACTCCTTGCAATTTCCTTTATTTCCCTTTGAAAACCCGGGTTAAAAGTCTAGGTTAATGTGTCTTCACGCGCATGGCGGTCACATGGTTGAAATCACAGTAAAACATTAAGCTAGAGTAAGACAACCACCACCTGACCCTTAGGGTGAAAATAACCAAAGTAGAGGAGAATACCTCATCGCAGAGTTTGTCGAACTCCCCAACTCCGATCTCTATGCGAAGCCCTTGTCGTGAGGATGAACTCTTCCTCTTGCTTCGCCTGAAACAACCGGTCCGATCACCTAGAAATCTAGAGAGAAGGTAGAGCCTCTCTCTCTACTTTTTCTAGAGGTCAAGTAAGATGTCATCTCACTTGCCACGTGTCACACTTTTAGTGGCCCTTTGGATTACGCCGCCTCTTGTCAATCTATATGGATTTCCATCCCGACATGATCTGCATGTCACACATGGCCGCATGCGTGGTTCGTTATTTAACATCTCCGCGCTTGACACGTGGCACACTATGAGCCACTCATCACATGCTAAGTGTCCCGCACTACTCGCGGTGCCTAAAAAAATGTGAAATTCCGATTGTCTCGAATTTGTGAGGCTCGATAGTAAATTTAGATTTCGAGGCGATTGACGGTAGGATTCGTTTCATCATCCGAGACCTAGAAAAATTCAAGATTTTGATTGAAATTTACCGTTCTACCCTTCCTCAGAAATCTGAATCTTCTGGGGTTTAACAACAACCTCCCATAAACTCATACCTTTTAGATAACCTTTAATTTTAATAGCCCATATGTAATAATTTTCTCCCAGTAGGAGTAGGAGCAAAAAAATTATTTCTTGCCATTGAATGACATCACTCACAGACCCTTAAGGCCTATATAACTTTGATACCATGTTGGAATTTGAAGATGAGAGAAAAACAAAAATAGAAGTAGAAAAACGTACAACTCTCTATGATTCTAAACATTAAAAGTGTCTATAAATAGGCTTACAAAAAGTAACTAACTAATCCTACTTCTCAATCTATTTACCACAACGTCCACTAACAATTAACAAAAATTAAATAAATAAACCACTAAAAACTTGGTTGTCCCACTAACTAATAAATAAGTTAATAAACAACTAGATAAATAAGAAATAGGCCTAAATAATAGTTACCATTTGCAAACGTAAAAAATTCTACGTTTATAGCTCTTTGAATCATTCTTCAACACTTATCATGTTTAGTTTATGTGGTAGAATACTCAATATTACAAAAAAACAGGATATAGGGAGGAGGAGATTAAGGGTTTGGATAAAATTGGAAGCAAATTTCTTGTATATTATAATTAAAGTGTTTAGTTGCAAAAAAAAAAAAAAAAAGGAATCGCAATATCATGTTATTAGGTAACTTGCCATGCTTTCCCTACTAGGACAAGAAAGAAAAAATGCTAATCGGGGATGAGCCAGGAATGCAATTTTTAAATAAATAAAAAATTCAAATTAGTCTTGAGACAAGATCGGGTTTGCATTAATTTATCCCGCACTTACTCACATGTTAGTTTACATTGTTACTCTTTATATATAAAGGGCAATTCTCTAATGGCAAACTCGCACCTAGTAACCAGATGGTGTTGTTCGTAGATGCAAATGAAGTTTTCTGTCTTCATATCTGAAATTAGGTCCCTAAATAATTTTCCTAACTATCAAACACAACAAAGCCTTGAATCCAAATATATATATAAATTTTTTTAACTACAATTTTTTTATCTATGGAGATTCAAACATTGTTGATGATTATTGAAGAGAATTGTGATAGATGGGAGTGTGATCCAGAAAGTGGGTATCAATTGATGATGGAGAGCGAACAGTGTGGATCTCCTATGGCTCCACTTGAAAGATAAAGATGAAGAAAATTTATTTGCTCCACTTTTACCATTGGAGTCGGGGCTCAGGCTATTGCTAAAAAGCACTTGTTAAGCCAATGAGGGCTTGTACGTTGATTAAGGGTTTGTCATGGGCATAGAAAGGTACGGACTATGTTTCAAGTCTTAGGGCTAATTTGATATTGCTTTTTTAAAAGTATTTATAAGCCTAAAAACAGTTCTAAGTGTTTTTAGGATAAAAGAAGCCGTTTGATAATACTTTGAAAAACCCTATTAAAACTTTAAAAAAACACTTTGAGTGTTTTTGGCTCTGGAGGTGTTTTTTAATATTTTAAAAGTTTTTTAATATACCTAAATACTGATTTATTTATCATTAAATATCTATTTATTTTTTCTTAAAATATCTATTTATTTTATTTCAAACATGTGAATAATATGATATTATTATTTTTCTTACCACTAAACACTTTAGTTATAATATAGTAAAATATGATATTCTTTTTTAAACATTCAAATAATTCAAAATTTTTGTGAATATTTTTTTAAAATTTTCTATAATCATACAAATAATTATTTTAAGTTTTATTAATACATTGTTTATTCATTAACTCAGTATTTTTGTAAATATTTTTTATAATCATACAAATAATTGTTTTAGGTTTTTATTAATAAGAATGTTTTTGTATGTTCATTTATTAATTCAAATATTTTTTAAAATATTTCTAATCATAAAAATAATTATTTTATGCTTTTATTAATCTAAATATTTATATATGTTTATTTTTGCAAATATTTTATATTTTATAATAATAAAAATATTTATTTTAGAGTTTATTAATATAATTTTATATGTATTTATATATTTTTGATTCACTATCATATCCTATTTTTGTAATTAAATTAGATGTCATTTTTGATAATTTTAATGATATAAAAATGTTTTATACCTATGTTACATGTTATTAAAAAACACTAGTGGAATATTTTTTTTCAAATTCCTATAAAAACGATTTTGACATAAATGCTCCTAGAGAAACCGTTTTGATTAGAAATATTGTTATAAGAAATAGTATAAAGCCCGAAGTTTGTGCAAATAATACGTTTAAAAATATCGATCTGATGCGTTTTTTTGAAAGTAATGTCCCGTAGTATTTAGTTAATAGTATGATTTTAAGCTTAAAAGCAAAATCATAGTTAACTGTATGGTTTTTTAGCTACGAGTTTTGATGAGGACATATTAGTTTGAACATTTTTTTTTCAAAAACAAATTATATTGATATTTAAAAAAAATTTATTTTAGTACTAAACTCACCAAACTGGTCCATATGGGCAGTGGCCGACATGAAATGTCGAGGGAGCAGCACATTTACAGTTCGCATTTATGCAGTTTTAAAATAATTTAATTTATATTTCTAGTTTCTTCAAGGCTATGTTTTGTTCATAAATTTTGAGAAAATCAAAAAGAAAAGAAAATAAGAAAGAAAAAAAATAAAGAAAAATAAAATAAATTAAAATTTCATATAATATATTTATTTGTTCACGCCGAATCAAATTTTATTTGTTTAAAAGCTTGCTCGATATAAATTTTAAATAATTAAATTTCTAAATAATTTTATTTATATATAATTTTCTTTAGAAAATTTATAAGACAATTAAACAAAAGAAAATTATTTTCTTTATTTATTTTATGAGAACCAAACACAACATTTTTACATATATTTACTTTGATTTAAATTTTTTATTTTGTTATTACGGATACTGGAACCTAGTCATTCCTTATGCCATGTTCAATCATTTAATATCTTATTTTGATGCTTAAATTTTTCTATTAGACAACTAAATGTAGAAGAATTATTTAAGAATTCTTTTCTTAATATTTTTTAGAAACGAAACAGAACCTAGTTTTTTTTTGGTCCCCTCAACTTTTTTTTCTAGGTCCGCCATTGATATGGGGACAAAATTGTGCATTTTCCTAAGAGAAAAGAAAAACACTCTGATTATGGAACAAGTTTGATGTAAAGTGAGATACCGAATATAAGGTGGGAATTGGGAAAACAATTAAAGATGGTATCCATATTCCTGGATACAGCCTAAGTATGGCTCCAACTAAAAAGGGCAAAGCGAAAGCCAACTCAGTCGGGTCAACTCAGTCATCTGACTCAGTTAAAAGCAACTTCCCTTCATGTATCCGATTCGTGCCTCCCTCCTCCGTCTCCATCACCGTTCATGCCAAGCCCGGCTCTAAAGTCTCCTCCATCGCAGGTCCTTTTCTCTTGGTTTTCTTATCCTTGTTTGGTTTCGAGAAAAAAAACGATGGGAAAGTAAAGTAACTAAATTGCGGGTCTTTTTTTTTTTTTTTATCACTTATTTCAACATCTTCTATTCATAATCTGATTTCCAAATAGATTCAGAATTTTGCATACTCCTGCACTTAATCAGGAAACAAACAGATGTCTGTCGCGCTCGTTTTGCTGTTTGTTGTTTTATTTTATGAATTCCAGATTTCGACGCGATGAGGCGGTGAGGCGATGCAAATCGATGCTCCTGCAAAGGACGGAGAAGCCAACGCGGCGCTGCTTGATTACATAAGCTCGGTGAGTCTTTCTGAACTGTAGTATTTAGTTTTCTGGAAATAAGTTTGTGCTTTGTTTGGCTGCCGAGAAAATGTGGGAAAAAACCCAATCTAAGTTTTCCATTTAAGTCTAAACAGCACCCCTTTTGGGTGTAGCTTTCCCTCAAGCAACTATTGTTTGTGCTCAACATTTAAAATGGAGCACTAATTTAAATCTAGAGGTAGATTAAAGGCGGTGAGATTGAGGCAGACAGCAATAGTACTTGTTCAACAGTTATATTGCCTAATGTAGAAGGATTCGGCTTTGATTATATTTTATTGGGATTCATTGCATTTGTCACATTGGAAAATTTATGTGTGTATTGGGGGAAAAATGAAGTGAAAAAAGAAATTCTTCGCATATTTTGATCTGATGGATGAAAAGGGAAGGATTATGCCGCTTATTTTCATAATTGAGGCTTAAGCCTAACAGTTTTGTTTAGCCTCAAGGCTAATTTGTAGAACCTCACCTGAGGTAAGCCTTGAGGTGTAAGCCTTAATGGTTTAAAAACATGGATCCAAATGGAGGACAAGTTTCAGGAAACAAAGAATAGAATGGTACAACCATACAGGAAGAATATCGAATTGTGGTAGGATTTTATTAAGATTTACATGGGAAGAGTCAATATTTACAAATAATTTACTTATTATTTAAGTGAATTGAGCTTCTTTATATCATTAGCTTTTAGCATTGGAATGGTGTATCTTCAGTATTCCAGGGTTACCAGCAATGGTAATGTATTTTGGAAAAAAGTTCTGTTGCCTCTTATTGGAATGGAGGGTGCCCCCTTATAATTAGGTAGAGTGGGAACCCTGTGTACATAGGGTTATACAAGCGACACCAAGAGACGAGATTCTTTTCGTTTCTTTTCCTTTCATAGGAAATCAGAAATTGAAGTAATGAAGGAGATTAAGTTCAGGGTAAGGTTTTCATAATTCAATGATTTGTAATGGTTTTGGTTTTGGAAAACTGATGTTGTGTAAGTGTTAAGTTAAAAATTTCCCACAGAATGGTTATTGGAATGAATGCCATCCTAGGGGCGAACATATATGTGTGTGTACAATGGCAGACCCCAAATGGAAATGAGACGAAGAAAATAGAAGATTTTATTTATGGAAGGTTCTAGAAACCTAAAACAGTAATGGAGAGCAATTTGATTATATACTCTTGAATTGCTTTCCATTACTGTATTAGGTTCCTAGAACCTTCCATAAATAAAATCTTCTATTGGGGGCTACCGAGTGCCAAATGATGCTGAAAGATTCATCTATTTGGCCAATGGAAAATCTGAGGAAGTTGAGGCTATTAGGCATTTTAGATTGTTATTAAAGACTGAAATTTATTTGGATTTAAAAGAGACTTTTATTGTACTGTCATTTTGTTTCTATATCTGTTTTGGACAAATTGGGTTATACTAGTTCTTTTTGAAATAGTCAATTCAGTCTTTATTTGAATTCAAATATCGTTGGTACTAGTTCTTTATCTTGATTTGACAATCTTGATTTGAATTCAAATATTGTTGGTACTGGTTCTGTTTGATAGGTCCATGATGCTGAATCATTTGTTTGCACTTTTGGGGGGCTTTCACTCTTCTGATTATATACTGTTACCAGGATTTATTCCTTGTCTTCTTTCTCCCCCTCCCTTATTTTCTTTGATTTTTTTTTTTTTTTAAATTTGTAGGTTTTTCTTTGGTGGTGGTACTGAGTAGATTAGATTGATACACCGAACTCTTGTTGTGATTGCTTCACAAGTGAAAATAGTTTACACATTACAACTGTTCCTTTACTCTTCCTACCACATAGCCATATATATTCCTCCGGATGTAGTATGATGTGTTCATATGCTGAAAAGTAACTGTGGACTACATGAATTGTTCCTGAAGAATTTTCTTGGTTTTCATTTATTTATTCTTACATGTTTTCTGTTCTCTTTTGCTTGGATGTGTTTTTGTGTTGTTCTTTTTCCTTCCTAAGCTTTGTTTGTTTATTTAAAAAGCAATGTTCGATCTCCATGCTGATAAATTTTATGGAGTTCATTTTTCTCCATTAACAGGTTATAGGAGTGAAAAGAAGGCAGGTATCTATTAGTTCGGGTTCTAAATCAAGGGATAAAGTTGTGATTGTGGAGGAGGTAACTTTTACAGGTGTTTTGATGCTTTGAACAAAGTTTCCAAGAACCAGTGATGTAGAAAAGAGACCTATCGTTTCCATCCGCTGGCATAGCACACAAGTTCTTGTTTCTTATATCTCATTGCGGCCAAAACTGATGCTGACTTTGTGGAGTGTTAATCTCCCAGATTTTCAGGTGACTATAACTTGTATTGTTTATCATACATTGTGACTAAAATTGTTGAATCCAACTGCTAATAATGAAATAGTTTATAATAACTCGATGTAACTCACTTTCATCAAATAGTCTTATTCTTCGTCGCCTCCTCATTTATACTTTGGGATTACTTTTGTAAGTCTGCTCTACATTCTATATGGCAGTTCTCTGCATTACCTAATAAACCAACTTTTGTAGTCCTAAAAGTTCCATGCATGATCATGACTTCCAATTAAGCATGTTCTCTGGCTTGGTAATCTAGAATTTCTTCTATTTTAACTTGATTTATGTTTATTCATGGGATCTCTTATGCCAATTTTGTTGTACTTTCACTATGAGCATCTAGAATATTTCATTCTGGTTCTGCCCATGCATGCATGAAATTGAAGGCATATGTCGTCCTAAATAATAAATAAGCAAGCCTTACTTTTTAAACTTCATAGTAGGGAAATTCTTAACAAAAGCTGCAGCCAGCAATGTTTTGTCATACACAAACACCATAGACTGAACCAATGTTTTAAAAACCGATCGGTGACTTAATCGGAAAAGTTATCAGTTCATAATTTAGCGATTGAACCGATGGTCAAACCGCAATTGAACCGGATTAAATTGGGACCAGAATGGTTACCAGTCGATCCAGCCCGGCCAATTCCGTCTTATTTTTTAAAACACTGGCTTGAACTAAACTACCTTAGATGGCAGAAAGAAAAGAAACAGGGCTTGGAGGGACTGGGATATCTACAGTACCCTCCAACATCAGCAGAACCTTCTTCATTGAAGGACGAAGCGATGGCTCGTCCAGAACGCGCAAGGTAAGCCTTAACCATCCTATCCAATTGTCTCTTGTCCACCTCTTCATCCCCCACCAGTTTACTAACCTCACCAGATTCGAAACAATTATACACCCATTCTTCAAGAATAGCTTCTTCTTCAGAGATGCTCCAGTCTACATTCTTCCGACGACATATGATCTCCAGCAACACAATCCCATAGCTGTAAACATCCGCTTTAACAGTCACTGGCAGCTTCCGATGCCACTCAGGCGCGACGTATCCCCTCGTTCCTCTGATCCCAGTGAAAGTATTGGTCTGGTCATGCATCAGTAGCTTCGCTAATCCGAAATCCGATATTTTCGCACACATAAACCCATCCATGAGTATGTTTTGTGGTTTAATATCGCAGTGTATGATCTGTGTCTCACACTCTTCATGCAGATACAGAATCCCTCTTGCTATGTCCAGGGCAATTCCCATTCTCTCAACCCAGTTTGGTTGTTTTTCTGGAGTGAAGAGCAAGTCTGCAAACAGGCCACCGTTGCTCATGTATTCATACACCAAAAGCCTGTTTGGTCCCTCAAGGCAGTAGCCAACAGACTGATAGATTCCTATGGTGAGTTATTTTAATCTTTTAACTCATTCTGAAATTCTCTTTGCCCCTCATTCAACACCTTCTCTAGTTTCTTGACTGCTACAATCCTCTGCCCGTTTGATATAGCTCCCTTATAAACAGTCCCGGAAGCTCCCTTCCCAATCTCTTCCTTGAAACCGTTGGTAATCTTTTCAAGCTCCATGTATGTAAATGATCTGAGAGAAACTTCTTCAGTCAATCCAACATTCCCAGTCTCTGAGATCTTCTTGTACACCCACAGATTCTTTCTATGGATTAGAACCACAGAAATGGTGAAGATGAAGAGAGCAATAGATATTAATGAAACACCGATAATAACTACCATGTATGTCCGAAGCCCTCTCTTGCTTCCTGATTGGGAAACTTCATTAGAACCCTCCTTGACAAACAGTATGTTCGAATCACTCAACGATCTTCTCCCGAATCGCAGAGGAAGTCGCTGCTTCTTGCAATTTCCGTCTTCGAACATAGCAGCTTCACAGTTACAATCGTCCAAGCAGGCCTGTTTGCAATCATCTCGGGTCGGTAAAGATAGAGTGGAGTAGGAAGAATCTTCCCACCAGGTGTTCTCCAAACTTGACATGGTGTATAATTTGGATCTTCCATCGTTGCTTTTGCAACTATCTTCCGGGAATTTTCTTACACATCCTGAACTCCAGTTGCTAGAAACAACGAAATCAAATCCAGGAAGACAGTTACAGTCGGCTCGATCATCAATTAAAACACAAAAACCATTAACCCCGCACAGACCCTTGGGAGTGCACTTGTTATTTGTAGAGTTCCATAAAATCGACCAGCTCCCGTTCTGAGCAGATTCATGTGAGTACAGTCTGAAGATCCCATCTGGGTCGATTCTCATAAGATAGAGATTTTCACTGCTTAAACCTCCATCCGTGATATTCTTTATATTGGAGCCGTTAGTATTCAGCAAGTAAATATGTCCTCCATCATCAAGATGCAGTGTAACATTATCTCCTCCCATCTGTTCTGACGCATAATAAGCATACGTCACCCAGTGTGGAGTTTTTGCGGATACTGCACAGGATTGCCGTCGTTTTGCATCTTCAGGCGGAATATTCCAGTGGCAGGGTTGGTTTCCGATCCGACTAGAAATCAGCGCTTTCCTGGCCGAGAGATGTTGACCTGATAAAGTATCAGTTGGGAGCTCAAAGTCTGCCCATATCATGTCCCCATCAAATTATAGAGAACAAAATTTCCTGAATCCAGCATTGAAGCATACAAAGCAGAAGCAGAATTTGCAATCTCCTTTGTCTGACCTTGCGTCTGCAACCTCAGCCTGCCTTCGGTAGTAAACTGCAAGGTAGCGGTTCTGGGGGACGGGGAATCGTCACGGTTGGCTGTCCAGACTACGGTTTTCTCGGGAATTCCGTTCAGGAAAATGCCTAGAAAATACCCATCACCCTGTTTGTAGAATCCGAAAGCGTATAGGCGGTTGGACGACAGCCAAAAGGGATTGGAAGTGGTGGGTGTTAGAGAAGAACCTCGGCTTATATTGGAGCTTCTTTGTTGGGCTGCTGCCGCAACACAAAATGCAGAGAGAAGAAGAAACAGTAAATTAGGGGTTGAAGCCATTACAAGATAATCAGCTTTTTTTGTTCTTCTTCTGTTTCTGCAGTTTCCAACCCGCTAGTGGAGTTCATAAGGGCTGCAATGCGCGTCTAGAACAGAAGTCAAGTCTTCTTTCTGTTTAGAATGGAAAAGTATGCAAAGAAAGTGTGGTGCCAAACCCACTAGCGTATGAGTGGCCTGGCTCTCTCTGCTAAGTCCTTTCTTTGGTTTTTGTTCATGGGTTATCTTTGGTTTTGGGAAAATGGAAGAAAAGGAAAATAAATAAAGAGTAAAAAGAATTTAAAGATACTAATTCAAAGTTAATAGAAATAAAAAAAAAAAAAGACATAAGCAAAGGGCATATTTGGTTCTTATTTTTTTAAACTATTTTATATTCTAAAAAACATAGAGAACAAGAAAAATATGTTTCATTCCCAACCATCTTGTTTTTTGTTCTAGGCACAGAAACCACTAAATCCAAAGAACAATAATTGTTTTTAGAAAATACCAAAATGATGTTCTTTATATTTTCAAAAATAAGAATCAAATAGATCCAAAATTACTTAAAAAATTATAGATTTTAAAATTATTTGTTCATTATTTTAATGAATTAACGCAAATAAAATGAACTTGAAGTAGCAAATAATCATAATGTGTTCAATTTAACTATTTTTTCTTTTATTCTACTTTTTCTCTTTATTTATTGTCTACCTGAATTTTACTGCATGTAAAATTCAATCTTATTTCTTTTGTAAACGGTTTTAAGCGTAGTAACTTGTTTGATTCTTATTTTTGAAATTTGTTTTATTTTTGTGAAAAAACGTGATATTTATATTGAGCTTTTGAGAAAATTGAGTGTTTAATATAGCATTAAAACATGGTTTGAGGAGAGGCCATAGATTTACCACGGCAAGCGAGTGGGAGAGAAGGGTGTTAAAAAGCATACCCAAATACCATTTAACATTTTTATTATTACTATTACTATCCCCGTAATTATATATAATTACTGATGTCACTTTCATAGAGTTTGGAAAATGGCTGCCCTAATAATCTGCTTTCTTCACAAATCCACACCTACTATACAAATAATTAATCAAATTAAAATAACAAATGAAAGTTGAGTCAAATTAGAATCGAAGACCTCGTCAGTCCTTTCCCTATCAAGGGGCATACATTCAAAACTAAAATGTAAAGAATAAATAAATAAATTAAATGCAAAAGACAGAGACCAAATCAACTATGACATTCATATTGGAAATAGGGTAAGGCTACTGGAATGGGATGTCTAGCCCCGCATTCGTCGCATGAATAAGCCCAATTCAAACAGTATAGACAAAAGCCAAGGCGAGGGGCCCAAACCCAAGGCGTCAGGTCAGGCCCAACCCCAGGCACTTGCGAAAGAGCACTAGTTCCGTTTGACCATCCACATCACCTTGGGCATGCCACTCCTCGGGTTTGAAGATCGAAGACCTGCAAAACCGACAAATTATCAGAATTTAGTCTCCTCGGTGATGCAGACTTAGTCAAGATGTGAACAATACGAGACACATGGACTACCATGAATTCCACTTCATGAAGCCTACTACGCACTTCGCTCCCATGAATCCCACTACTATGGTGGATTAGGAGTCAATTATGGGACAACATGTGATGTACTCTAATAGCATAAATTAATCTGATTGTAACCTCTAAAGGAAATATAATTTTTCCAACAACTTGAGAAAAATATAAATTCTTTGGGAATTGATACATTTTCAGCTACCATTTCAGAAGATAGAATATTTCTGGTAAAGATCAAGAAATCTAGTAAAATCACCGACTTATGCAACTGTATGTACATTTCTTCAGTTTCATGAATGAACTACATTACATGCAATTTAATGTGCTCCAACGCAAAGGTTGTCTTTTGCTGGTTTCCTGAAAGTTTGAAGGGAAAAAAATAATTAAAAAAATATTGTTTTATGTTTGACATTATGAAAATTGTTAAAGAAAATCAAATATAAATAAAATTAATTAGAAATGTATATATATTCTTAAATTATTTAATATTTATATTGATGAGTTAAATAAATTTAACAAGTTTGTGTTAGATAAATAAATATTTGTGAATTTAGCATAACCAGTATTACTCACTTACATGGTCAATTTTATGTCATTAATGGGAATGACTTGTTTACTCTTTTGTAGTAAGGCCCTTATACACTCTTTATAAGACTCTAGAATTTGTTCATTGGACTGAAGGACCAACTTTCTTTAAAAGCCTATTATGACTTGCACAAATCATAAAAGACCTAGAACAAGTAAACAGTTATATGTATTTTGTGATTAGACTTTTCATAAATCAAAGAATGGTTTAAGAGTAGTGTGTCCATAGACACTACTATTATAGTGTTTTCTATCTTACAGGATTACAGATTTGATTTATCAATGACTACGTTTGGAGGTTAGTATATTTTATGCTTCAAAAGAATTTGTTATGTATGTTTACGATCCGTGTATCTTCTTTAAATATTTCAAACAATTGGTATCACAACCAAAATATATGGATCTAATTGACTTCTTCTTGGTTTGCTTACATGGTTTTTCTTTGAGGGCTTCTAATAATCTCAAAATTGAGATTGACCATCATAAAATAATAATAATAATTATAACAATGAAAATATGCCGAAGCCAAAGAAGGGTTTATTGTTGTCCTGGAATATCTCATTTATTCTGTGATTTTCGCATAGTTTCTATTGTTTGGTCTTGGAGCCATATTTTAATTTAATATGGCTTGAAAGTTCGGATTGTATGAGTACTCTAAATAAAATATATATATGCATAGAATTAAAGAAAGTTTCTTTCTTTGTTAGACGGAATAATAGATACAATTATAATAGCTGAATTTCAATATTTTAACAAATGCCTCTACAATATAAAACCAAGTTCTTATCAGCTCTAGGATTGTCAAAATCATCAATGCAAATGCCTCCATGTCTAATAATATCTTTTGTTGAAGAGAATCTCAATATAGAGATAATTTCTTTAAAAAAAAAAAAAGAGTGCCTTTAGCATTAGGTAATTCCTAAGCCCCAATGGGTAAGGACATAACAACAAAAATACCCAGCCACGGTTAGAATATGGATGTCTACATATGAGTAGTAATATACTCTAAAGGTTTTGTTTAAAGTATTGCGATTTTTTTAATGCATATGGATGAAGACCATACGCATATTGAAGATAGTAACTATTTTGTCATATTTGTGCCTTCTACACCCATTTTGTATTTGTTCATTACTTTGAGATTATATTTAGTAATTCCTATGGATACATGCAGCATATGTTCATTCTCTGATTTAAGTGCAAAGTAATTAGGGAACTTTTAGGAACTTTTCTTGCTAGACTGTTAAGGAACATTTTCTGGTACCTTAAAATGTTTTCTAAAGAGGCTTTGTGCCTAATTGGTATAGTAGTGTGGGATTTTAGGTACTCACTTGTTGTGAGATTTGTTTTTCATGTGTTATGTGTACCAATGTAATGTGTGTTGATATAGTAGATATTTTTTTACCTATTTCATGAAATTGTCAATGCATTAATTTTCTCTCACTTATTAACCAATGTTTATATGGGTAACTAAGCCACCCTGTCGATGGTTTTAGTTGCTTTGTATGACAGTTGGAGTGGCAATGAAAGTTGATTGAATGACACGAATGGTAGGTTCTGAGTTACCCTGTCGGTAATTTTGGTTCAATGCATTTGATTGTGGTTATTTGGTTGAATGTCATTGGCCCGCAAAAGGGTATCTTTATTGCTACAAAGATCCTAGTAATATTGATTTTATGTTTTGTGTTGAGGGGTTAGAAAACGGTTATTGTTTTAGATATTTTAAACCCTTTGTTGTGTTTGCTATTTTAATAGCTAGTAGTACCTCGAATCTTCTACCAATGATTGCCATGATGAAATAAGATGGGATAAATTATTAGAAGTGGAAGAAGACTTTAGTGATGATATGACATTTATGAAATTGGATTTGGATTTGAAGATAGATCCACTAGAGACACCGACTAATGAGAGTAGTTCAGCTGTTAAGAAACTTTATGACGATTGGAAGCACTCTAACAAGTGTTGTATGATGATGATAGAGAATTGCATGGATGAAGCTATATATGCTAACATTCCTAAAGTGGACACAACAAAGGGACTTCTTGAGGA